>OX457085.1:13716109-14316109 GCA_949752835.1 Empis stercorea | reverse complement strand
CCTAGAAACATCGCAAGCGTAATTAATGAGGTGACCAGACTTGACTTGCATATTCTAAAATCGGACGCACGAGACTACTGAATAAAGATCTGGTGACACGAGGGTCATCAAATTCCTTAGACCATCGTTTCATAAACCCGAGCATAGAGTTCGCTTTGTTTATTATATAATTTAGGTGATATTTAAAGTTAAGTTCCTGGTCACAGAATACACCTAGATCCTTTACCACAGATACTCTAGGAATGCTCAAACCATTTAAATAATAAGAATTTGTACTTGGGATCCTTTTCTTTGAAAATGTAATAAGCTGGCATTTATTTACATTAAGATCCAGATTATTTTTTTTGCACCAAGTAGAAAAACTATGCAAATCACACTGCAACTCAAGCATATCATTTCTGTCCTTAATTTTCTTGTAAATTTTCATGTCGTCAGCATATATGCCAAGCTTACTTTGGCGTATAATACTTTCAACATCATTCACACTGAAAACAAAGATCAAAGGTCTAATATGACTACCTTGCGGAACACCTGAGTTGGCCGTGAATGACTTTGAAACATAACCTCTAAAAAGAACTTGGTACTGCCTACCCGAGAGGTATGAAGAAGTCCAACCAATGAACCAGTCAGGAAATCCTAAGGCGCAGAGCTTTAGTAATATAATTTTAAACGAGAGCACATCGAAAGCTTTACTAAAATCAGTGTAAACTACATCAGTTTCATATCCACTTTCCATATTGTTAATGCAATTAGAAGTAACTTCAACCAGATTAGTTACTGTCGATCTACCTTTAACAAAACCATGCTGTTGATTGGAAATAAAGGATTTGTAGTGAAAATAAACCTTATTGTAATCTAATTGTTCAAATAATTTCGGAATACAAGACAATTTTGCAATTGGTATATAATTAACAACATTGTTTCTATCATTCTTTTTATGCACTGGCCGTATGAAAGATTTTTTCCATAAACTTGGAAATGTGCTACTACTGGTGCTGCTAGAAAATTCGAACATTCCCTTAACACAATTGCTGGCACACCATCCGGACCCGGTGAACAATCATCATTCAGTGCCAACAGAGCCTCCAAGACCTCAGAGCTTTCTATAATGAAGTGAGACAATGTAGTCTTGGGAAGATCATTCAGATACTGAAAATAATGCTCATCAGACTGAAAAGATGAATCAATATATGTTTCAGAGAATAAATTACCGAAAAATTTGCTATTTCATCAGGTTTATTAGATCGTGCATTGTTATAATAAAGGAAAGGAAACTATCTTTAAATCTGTAAAATGTAAACTATCTTTAATTCTTTAAATTACTGTATTGTCGATTTTATATTCGTTATTTTATTAAAGAAAAACGGTTATAAATAGTTTTAAAAGAAATAATTTAAAATTCAGCACAATGGGGCTACCAGTAATAATGTTTTCCAATTTTGTTAAAATAGTTTCCAATAAGAATGCTAAAAAACGCGTAATTTCTTATTTAGTATTGCCATTAAATATCAAATTAATATCGTATATCAAATTAAATTTTAGTTTTTTTAATTTTAGTTAAATTTATTACTCTATTTAAAAGCAATATTCAACTTTATTTTAATTTCGTCTTTTATAATTATAGAGAATGATTTAAAAATAGAATTTTTAATAATATAGACGTAAATTCTCAGAATTCCAAAATCTGACATAAAAAAATGTACTAAACATTTTTACATATGGCAGGACTAAAAACTTTTTGAAACCGTCAAATCCCTACAACAACAAAATCATAAATTGAAAAAGTCAAAAAAATAAATTCAATCAAATTCAATTTTTTTTTTATTTTGTGATTTTTCATTTACCGAAAGCTTCAGATTTGTATAAAAAGTTTGTTTTTTTCGTCAATAAAAGCGGACAAGTTTAAGAAATTAAAAAAAAATCTGATTTAGTGCGAAAATATTGAATGTTTTAAAAGGAATTTTCTTTTATATAAATAGTGTTAAGTTTGCAATGGCTGGAAGCTTCGATAAATCCATACCATAGAAAAAAATAGTTCATAGAAAAAAACGTATAACTTTATATAAATTGTATATTCATATATATATATACACACATATTGAAGAGTGAAAAAAAAACGAAATTAAATAGAAATATCAAATAAAAAGAGGATATAATGATTATACAAGAACCTGTTCAGGTAAAATTAGTGAAATTCTTAAAAAATTTCATATTTTTACAAAAAAAAAATATGAAAACTAAAATAATTTTTTATGCAATTTTGGGAGTGGTGGCCGAATGCAGTAAAAATTGTGTCAAACGAACATATTTTTTTTTGTATTGTCAATTTGAAAATTTTATAAAATTAATATATTTTCTATTATTTTGTAGGCTGCTATTTGGCATTGCTTAAATCACTATGATTATCAGGATGCTATATTTCTTGCTGAACGTCTATGTGCAGAAGGTAATTAAGAATTTTACATTAGGAAATAAAATAAAATTAAATAATTATAAATATCTATAATAATGTATATTATTTGTAATTTTTCTCTTTTTATACAATAGTTGAAACCGATGAAACAACTTTCATTTTGGCAACATGCTATTATCGTTCACAAATGATACACCAAACATATTGGTTATTAAAAAAGAAATCACCACGTTCACCACAGTGTAGATATTTATTAGCTAAATGTGCCTATCAATTAAAAAAATTAGTTGAAGCTGAAACAGCATTATCATCTGTTAATTTTGGTAATATACAAAATTTTGATGAAATACAAAAAGAATTTGGTGAAATAGCATGTTTTGTATTACAATTGATAGCAAAAATATGTTCACAAACTGAACGTAAACAATTAGCAATTGAAGCTAATATACGTGCATTAAAATTAAATCCATTTTTATGGAATTCATTTACAGATTTATGTAATTGGGGTGAAAAATGTGATCCGAATGCTATATTTCAATTTTCAAGTACTGATATATTTCAAACATGTCAAGGTAATACAAATTCAAATTCAATGATATTATTTGGTGGTAATAATAATAATAATTGTTGTATTGATGGTGGTATTGGAGGTAGTGTAATTACAACAACAACAACGGCTGGTGCCGGTGATTTAGTCAATAATAGTAATAGTTCTAATTACATTCTCTCAACTCCTGTATTATGTATTGATAATAATTTAACAACACCAAATAATAATAATAATAACAATAATTTGAATAATTCATTGAATATGTTACGTGGATGTGGACCAGGTGGTGGTGGTTTAAGTAATAATATTATCAATACAATAGATGATACACCAATTACATATTCTACAACAAATAATAATAACAATAACTTAACTGATAATATAAATAGTAATCATAATAATATTACAAATCAACAACAATTTACTGAACATTGTACACCATTTCGTAAGCAATTTAAATATTTATCATCATTTAGTCCAAGTACACCTAGTTTTGGAATTTTACCAATAAGTCCAAATGATACAACACCAATTATTGGTAATTATTTATTAAATCAATCTGGTACAATACAAACAATAAATACAATTACATCACCACAAACATTGGTTGAAGTTAATCAAGAACAAAATAATAAATCTGTTGGTAAAAAATTAAAGGGTCATATTGGTAGTATTTTGAGTCGTAAAGACACACCATTACATAATTCAAAACCAACTGTATTTACACAAACTGGTAATATAACACCTCGTACACCAAATTTAAGTGGCTCAGGTGGTGGTGTTGTTAATAATCAAAATGTTCGTCGTTCATCACGTTTATTTAGTAATAATAATTATTCAGTTAAAGAGAATAGTAAAAGTCCAAATATTAATAAATTTGTACAACCAAGATCACCACCACGTAAAACAAAATGTCGTATTTCAAAAATATCAAATTATAATCAAAATAATGAAATAATAAATGAAAAAGATATAAATTCTCAACAACAGCAAAATTTGCAACAGAAAAATAAAGATAAAGAGAAAATTGAAACAATTACAACACAATCAACAGCTGCTACAAATGATAATAAAGTTTTATTAAACAATAGTTTAAATAATGCCCAAACAATTGCTCATCATGTTATGAATTTAAGAAAACAAAGTGCTGAAGGTTTAATGGCATTATTACGTGAATTGGGTTTAAGTTATCAACAATTATCACAATTCAATTGTATTGAAGCTATAAGTAATTTTAGTAATATACCTGTAAGACATTTAAAAACAAGTTGGGTACAATCACAAATAGCAATGGCTTATTATGAGCAACGTAAATATGAAAATGCTATTGAAATATTTAAAAGAATACATGAAAATGAACCATATCGTTTACAATATATGGAAATTTATAGTACAGCCTTATGGCATTTACAACGTGAAGTTAGTTTATCATCATTAGCACAAGATTTAATGGCACAAGATAAACAATCACCAATAACATGGTGTGTTGCTGGTAATTGTTTTTCATTACATAAAGAACATGAAACAGCAATTAAATTTTTTAAACGTGCTGTACAAGTTGATCCAAATTTTGTTTATAGTTATACATTACTTGGTCATGAATTAGTTATTACAGAAGAATTAGAAAAGGCAATGAGTTATTTTCGTACAGCTATATTAAAAGATTCACGACATTATAATGCATGGTTTGGTATTGGTACAATATATTCAAAACAAGAACGTTATGAATTAGCTGAATTACATTATCGTCGTGCATTAAAAATAAATCCAAAAAATTCTGTTATCATTGTACATATTGGTGCAATGCAATATTTTATGCATAAAACAGAACAGGCCTTACTAACATTAAATACAGCAACAGCTGTTGATCCAAAAAATCCATTATGTAAATTTCATCGTGGCTCAATATATTATTCATTGGGTAAACATCAAGAAGCATTAAAAGAATTAGAAGAACTAAAACAAATTGTGCCAAAAGAATCTGTTGTATTTTATTTAATTGGTAAAATACATAAAACATTAGGTAATGTTGATAAAGCATTAATGCATTTTAGTTGGGCAACTGATTTAGATCCAAAAGGTGCTAATAATCAATTAAAAGATGCATTTGATTCAATTAATCATAATCCACGTAATAATGACATGAATGTTGAACAAGATTTAGAAATTGAACCAGTTTCAGAACGTAGTGATGATTCAACACAAGCACAGCATGATGCTACTTATGATAGTGACAGTTATTAATCGATAAAATGAAATTTATGAACTTATGGAAGAGAGCAGTAAAGAAAAGATGAATATGGATTAAAAAAATGAGTTATAATTAAATAAAAAATAATAATTCACGAAATATATAAAAAACTCGGATTTTCTAGATAATTTAAATTGAAATATACATTATAAAATACAAATAAAACAAAATAAATAATATGGATGAAAAACAAAATTATTGCGATTTTTATCTTTTCCAAAATTCAATTTTTTAATTAATGTTTTTATTTGTAATATTTGAAAATATGCCGATTTGTCACAAAATCCAGGAACATTTCATTTATAAGGTAACGAAAATACAAAATATATTTATAACAAATTTTATTTGATTTTATCAGCTACGATATAATAATTATTCCTTTTATACTAGAACCAATTATTCTTTTATTGTATAATTTGTTAAAAAATTAAAATTTAAATTGACTACCAATAGTACCAACCAGACTTGTTACCATCAGTGAATCCAAAGCTTGTTGTATTTTAATATCTTTAAGTAATTCAATCGTATCATTATGTTTAAACAATGATTGAAGTGTTGGGTACATTAAATCTGAATGTTTATCAGAAATTGATGGTTTATTTAATATATTTAAAATTTTCTTTTGTAATTCAATTTCTGGATCTGGTTCTGAATTTTTTTGATTATTATTATCATAAGATTCACCCAATTCAATTTTCATTTGTAAATCACGACGTTCTTTCAAATATTGTAAAATTCTATCATATTGTAATACAGTTAATGGCATATTATCAGCTAATAAATTTAATAACATTTGTATAGCTTCTGGGTGTCGTTCTTTTAATGGTGGTGCTAAATTATTCATTGACGGTATTATTGGTACTGATAATGGTATTTTAATATGTTGTATTTCTTTATTTAATTTTGTTCGAAAATCAGTTGCAATTAAATTAATTGCATCTTCAACTGGCATATTACGATGTTCAGCTGGTTGATCATATAATATATTCACTGTTATACTTTGATGTTCTTCATTTTGTTCAGTTACCAATATTGCATATAAACAACCACGTGATGATATATTAGCTAATACTTTACCAATTGGTACCTCAGGATTTGGAAATAATAAATCAACACGTAAATACAATCGTTTTAATTGTGATTCAATAAATTCAGCATATTTTCTATAAAAAAATAATAACGAATAATTAAGTTATGAAATATGTTTTCCAATAATAATTACGTTAATTTATCCTTATTTAAAACAATTATTTCACAATCATTATAATTAGCATCCATGTTAGCATGGTATTGTTCTTGCTGCATAAAATATTTATCTTCAATTTGTGTTGGTTGCTGTTGCTGATGATCTTTAAGATTTTTTTTTTGATTTGTCTTTGGTGGTGGTTTTGAGGCAGCATTACGCACTGTAATTCTTTTACCTTTAAATGAAGAGCCAGTTAAGGAAAATGCCGCTTTATTAGCAATTTGTTCATCTTCAAATTGAACAAAACCAAATTTCTCCTTTACCATAGAAGCGATTGGCTTTCCATATGGAACGCTAAAATATCATAAACAATAATAATTAATTATAAAATTTGACTTGTGGTTTTTTGCAAGCTTACCATATGCTTTCTAATTCTTCTTTAGTACAAACAGGTAAATTACCAATAAAAATACGAGAACTAGCGTGTTCTGGATCTTTTAATATTTTTGTATCCATTGTGATAACTAAAATTTATTTTTAACAAAATAATATTTATTTACACTTCTTATTTTTGGTTTGTTTTTGCCGGAATGATGACAATTATTGATTGATTTGATAATTTGATTTTGCTCCAAAATAAAAACTGTAGCGCCTTCTACCTGTTAAAACAGTAGTTTATTTTGATGCGCCGAAGTAGAAAACTTGACAAATTTGACACAACGCCCTCTATAACAAATGAAAGAGAGAGTAGATTTTTGGATTTACCATTTGTCATTAATGCCAAAACAGTGAAAAAAATCACATTAAATAACATATATTCATTTTTGTTTTAAATTATTTTATATAAATCAATTTTGGACCATTTCGTTGTTCATTATTTAAAATATATTTTATTTAATAATTATGACTGGGTATTCTTTAAAGGTAAAATCAAAAAATGGTCAACATGTTGTTAGTAATTTACAAGAAAGTACAACAATAGCTGATTTGAAAATAAAAATATCAGAAATTACTGATATACCAGCACCATTGTTACATATATTAATTGGTTTTCCACCAAAACCATTAGATTTATCTAAAGAAAATGAAAAATTAAATAAATCTGGTATATCTAGTGGTGATACATTAATTGTTGAAGAAAAATCAAATTCTTTAAAAGAAGATGAAGAATTGGCAAAAAAATTAGCAAATGAAGAAGAAGAATCAAAACAAAATTTCGAAGAATTAATACCAGAAGGAGATTATATGGGGATATTATTAAAAAAAGTTGTACCTGCTGATAATTCATGTTTGTTTACAAGTATTGGATTTGTATTAAAAGGTCGAATTGATACAGAAAACAATTCATTTATGAGAACTTTAATCGCTGAAGAAGTTGCCAATGATCCAGAGACATATAATGAAGCAATGTTGGGTAAACCAAATAAAGAATATTGTAATTGGATAAAAAAATCCGAATCATGGGGTGGTGCCATAGAAGTATCAATCTTATCAAACTTTTATGGATTAGAAATAGATGTAGTTGATATAACAAATGCTATTATTAATAGATTTGGTGAAGATAAAAATTTTGGTATGCGTGTTTTTTTACTATTTGATGGCATACATTATGATCCACTATATATGGAATCAATATCAGTAAGTTACCCAAAACAAATACAATAGAATATAAAATATAAAAAAAATGATATAAAATTTTATGTTGTAGGGTGGGGAAGCGAAAACAATTTTCCCTATTGAAGCAGAAAATGTATACCAACAAGCCGAGCAAATAGCCAAAGAAGCAAAATCATCTCGACAATTTACAGACGTAAATAAATTTACTTTGCGTTGCATTCAATGTGATACAATGTTAATTGGACAAGTACAAGCACAAGAACATGCTGTTACCACTGGTCATACTAATTTTGGTGAAGTTTAACACTTTCAAGTCTGCATTTTTATTATTAGTAATAGAATTTTGTTTTTAAATTTTTATAATTTTTAAAAAATATTACATAAATGTTGATGATTTTACGAAATTTGTTTGAAAAAAAAAATACTCAATTTTTTACTATTCTGGAATTATTTATAAATTTTGTAGTTTACAGATGTGACAAGAAAGTTTTTTGATAAAAAGATCTTGGGGTTTTATGCATAGATTTGTAATACCTCTTTTAAAAAAAAAATGTTTTAAATTTTATCGTTAACATAAAAAAAATTAAAAATAGTGATTGAAATATATTTTTTAACGGAATATAAAAGTTTCGTTTTTTTTATTTTCTTAAACTATTAATTTTATTTTATTATGTGACCCAAGGTGGCGTCATCGGAGCAGGATTTTGAAGATATGACATTACAACTGCACTTACGCTCAGCATAAATGATGATAGCACCTGTAAAATTTAATTATAAATTATTGAGATTATGGCCGAAATTAAATTAATTATGAAATGTTGATAATTATGATTAGTTTTATAGTTTTATTTAAACGTAAAATGATATATCAAATTATCAAATCAATTTATATGTATGACTATGTGCAACAAAAGAGACTATATCTGTACCTGTTTTGCATCATCACTAATCCTTGAATTTGCAAAGCTAATGCATGAACAATATAGAGCAAACCATGCACACCATTTTAATTTCATCATCAAGCCACACATTGAAAATATCATTCCTGTTTTAATTATCAATAAAAAAATATTAGAAATAATGTTGACTATGAATTAAATAGTAAAGTACCTAATATATTCATATAATCTGGCATAAGATCATCACCAACTCCATTATTTGCTTGAGCTGGTTTATATCGAACAACTTTCTCTTTACGACGTGGATCAACTCTCAACATGTTAATTAATATTATTGTTATTTATTTTATAATTTATACTTTACTTTAAATTTATTTTTAAGACAATGTTTTTATCAATTCTACTGTACACTGGATGATTTAATTAATCAAAATCAAAATACCTATCTATATCTAGGAGTAGGATATTACAATTTGCCCTACATAAATTATAAATATATTTTTGACAACTAATTTGACAGTTCTGATGATTAACCCAGTAAGAAATTTATGGGCGATAAAGAGGCGTTGTTTCAAACAATTGAATGTAGCGCAAGTCAAAGCAATGGAACGCAACGTGACTCTTTTCAACAGATATGTTATATTTTAGCACATTTCCAACCAAATTGGTAAAAAATTATAACACAAAGATAGATAGATAGTAATAAAATTACATTTTCAATTCAGTTTGTTACAATTATATACATTTTCAATCCATATATACCCTAATTCATATAAATTAATCAAAATACAAGAATTATTTGCATATTTTTAGGTGCTATATAAATTTAATATTAGATTCATATCATATTTCACATTATGTTTCATTAAAAGCAAAATTATAGAAAATTTAAATATTTAATAATTAATTTATTGAAATAATAATATTGGAAGGAAATGGAATATATTAAAAAAAATCGAAGAGAGACTCATTTTTTGCATATATTTAAACCATTTAAATTTTTTTTCTAAATAATACTATATGTATATAGGAATTCCCTTTGACTTACAATACCTCATCATAAATTCTACATCACCTTTGACAAACCTGATGTTTGTTTGCATATTTTGCGTACATTATTTAACAGTTAAATACCAATTTAAATTTATATATAACAAACTAACAGTTACTTAACAGATTCAATGTTAGTCAACATTGAATAATAATATTCATACAATAAATAAGATACATATATATGTATGTAATATATTATATAAAATATATTAACCAGAATTATGCCTTATCCTTATCTGAAATATAACATTAAATCCAGTAAAACATCTGTTAATTAAACCAAAACTGTTGGTAGCCAGATATATACATTTTGGATATATGTATAATATTTAACTCGGAGCATATTTGATGGACAATTTTAATTAAAATATAATAAAAACTCAAAACAAAAAAAAAATCACATGTTTATTTTTCATAAATAAACAATTAATTTTTTTTTTTATACTTTTTTCTTTATTGTCATTGTATCAAAAAATAATGCTATTTTTAATCGAAAAGGTACAACTTGGAAATATTTAACTGTCATCATCTATAGGTTCTTCATCTTCTAAACTATGACAAACTTCTGGAAAAGAATCCTCAACTCCATCGACAAATGCATCAGATCTATACATATATATATAAAAATAGAAATCGTTAAAATTTAAATTATACATAGGTATATAAAAAATAAATTATAAATTTATTTACTTATCAAAAAAATCATCACGTTGAGGCAATAAACCTTCTCCACCTTTTAAGTTACCACTAAAGCTAAACAATGTAAATAATCTTAAAATTGCTAAGACTATTAATTGAATACCAGCAATATAACTTAGCCATAAATTATGTGGCCAAAATATTAATGCTGTACCAAAGGCAATATAAAATGGTGAAAGGCGCCATCCTCCTGCTATTTTACATATACTCCAGCAATTAACACATCTTGAATTATAATTGTCACTAAAATTATATATAAATTAAATACATTAATTATTTATGTGAATAAAATTTTGTTAATTTCATGCAGAAATTATTTTACTCTATATATGTTTTATAACTACCAGGTAAATAACAGCATAATGAATTTATTTACCTTGCAAAAAGTAATTGTATAAATAGCGTCACAACCCATTTAATTTCAAAAAATAAAACTAATGCTGATCCCAATCTATAAATATAATAAAGAATAATTAAATAATTAAATTTAAGAATAATTAAATTGTTTATAATTTTTTTTTAAAGTAATAACTTGCAATATAAATAATCCAGCATTAAATCCATGTACATAAATATCTACCCCAACTCCGCAGGAAACTGAAATATGAAAAAAAAAATCATAATCATTAAAAGTTTTTCAGGTATACTAAATGTATATTATTGTAAATTATTATTTATTGTTATTAATATATCGAATTATATTGTAAATATGTATCTGTAAATATTTTTTAAAAAATATCCTGTAAAATTTTAATATAAATAACTATCAATATAAATATCAATTAAGTAGTCAAATATTATTATATAATATAGTTGTTAAGGTGTAGCAAAAGGTGCAGTATTTTTTTTGTTACTTACAATAATCTGCAATAAGTTAATTTAAATTTTTTTATCAAGTTTATATTGGATTTAAAGTAAAAAAACCATTAACCAATATACAGATTATGGTTGCAATAAAATCGACCACCACCAATAATACATAATTTAATATACCAATAATGACCCATTAAAATTTAACCAACATAATAAACTTTACAGTCTGTATTATGTGTATATATTTTGAGTATATTTAATCTTGCTACAATTGGGGGATTTCTATCCCACATACTTCTTTCTAGACCACCTTTTAAAATCATGTTGTATGTATTTTAAATATGAAACCATTAATTCTGAAAACTTCGAAACAAAAATCCTTTTCGCATATGAATATAATGCGAGTATAACAAAATACAAAAAATATTATATGAACTCCCAATATCATTTTCAATTCAAATTATAATTAATTTAATCAAAATAAAGAAATAGTTATCTTATATACGATATTTATGTCTTCAACAATGAATATATTTATTAAATAATTTATAAATATTAAATTATTTTGTATAAGTCAATTAATCTCTCTTATTCTCATTTGGTCTGGATAATTATAATTTCATGTACATAAATTCAAATAATTATTTGAAATTTTTTATGTTTTATATATATCAAATTAATGAAAAAATTATCTTTTTTCATATTCTATATTATATATAACAAACTTTAGTAGTGTACTTTAAAAATGTAATAGTATTTTAGAATTTTTATCATTATAGGAGATGGCATTAACTCATTACTTGCAAACTCTAAATTTTCTTGATATAAAAATAATTTTAATAAATTACATTTCTCAATTCACCCTGTTTTATAAATTTTAATTAAATGTGTATACATATTTAATTTTATTTTCTATATATCTAAACATAAAAATTAGTTCATAAATATTTTCCTGATTCTTTTTTCATTATTCATTTTATTAATTAATCGTTCTCTGATGACAATATGGAATTTTTTTTTTATTTATTATAATACTTTTTGTATATATGAAAATATGAAATCAAAACAAAGTAATAATTTATTTATTTATAATCTAATATAAAATATAAATTAATTTATTTTTATTTTAATATTAGAAACATATAATAAATCCATAAATTATGGACATATAAACGAACTTTTAATATACAATGTATACATATAAATCTTAATTCATATATAATTTATATGTTTCAAGAATTTTTTTTTTTTTTGATATGTTGGACATAAGAAATGTACAAAAATATTATCAAATTATTTTCAAATAACCAAAAATATATCATTCTATATAAATGTCTTATAGTTTTATATATAAAGATCTTTTAGTTAGTCTTATCTGATATCATTTTTTCCTTTATAATTCGATTGTTTTTCTATTTTCCATTCATTGATTTGAAAATACTTTTTTTTTTTGATTAATTTTATTTGACAAAGCATTTCAGATCAATTTACTCTCATCAGCTTAAAAAGATGTTTGTCTTTTTCGTATATATTTTATTTTTCATTAAAAGATAAAATTTTATATATATATATATATATGTATTATTTATTTTCAAAAAATTATCTATTTATTCGATTCTTCCAATTAACTTTATTTTATTTTATTATTTGAAAATGGAATATAAAAAATAATTAATTCATAAAAAATAAATATATAAAAAGAAAATTATTAATAGAAATTATATATTTTAAGAAGCAAAAAGTCAAATTTGAACTTTGTTATTTTAGTAAAAAAAAAATAACAATAATTTTGGTACTTTAGACTTTATTTTGTGGGATTTGGGATAAACATTTATTTTGAAAAACATATTTATTTAAGATGTGATAAATCAAAATTAAATCGTCAATGAATAAAATTTTTTTAAAATTAAATATTTTATATTTTGACCAAAAAATTTATTATATATTTAAAGATTCAATTTAATTTCTTTTTGTAGTATTTTAGATATAATATAGAAATATTTCTCCAAAAAAAAAAAACGAATGTAATAAAGATTCAAAGTAAATGAAATTTTTTACTGAAATTGAAATGAAAAATCATTTTTAGACTGTATTTTTAGATTTGTACACCGTTTCTCATCTTGATCTATAGATTTGTACACCGTTTCTCATCTTGATCTATGTCATCTTGATCTATACATAGTCATCTGGTAAAATATAATCAAGTATAATTCTAAAATGTCTGGAAAAGGGTGATAATAATAATTTTATATAAAACAATTAATTATGTGAGATCTAAATATAATTTTTTAGACCATTTTTTTAGTATCGATTAAAATTAAATGTATACATAAAATCTGTGAAAAAATACGATCACCAAAAAATATCAATATATGGAAATATTGCTTAAGCAATTTATTTATGATCTAATTTTCCAAATATTAATTTCCTTTCACTTTTTAATTATTATTGCATTCCTCAAATCCACTTTATTTCAAAATTTATTAATTTATCTTATCAATAAAATTGAGAGAAAAGAAATTCTAATACAAATTTTAATTAAATATATACTAAGATTCCTAAGAAATATTTAAATGAAATATTACACTTTCTTTTATTCATCTTTAAATCATCATATTAAATTTTATTGTATTTACTTTTTGAAATAAATAAAATTAAAATTATTACTTAAAATAAATAAAAAAATTGAAAATATACATTTTATTTTTCACGTACGTGTACATTTTTTTTTATAAAAGATACTTATATTATATCTTGTAGATTCAAATTTATATTTTATTATATATTTTCTTTTCTTTTTGTGTAACTCTAAACCTTAAAATGTTTATAAATATATATTTTTTTGTATATTATTATAATATACAAATATTTTCTTACAATTTTCCTTTTTGAATTAAATATTGAAAATTTATTTTTCTTATTTATATATAATTTTAAAATAAAATTCTTTTTTTGAATAAAATATATTTATTCTAAAATTTCACATTTGTGAAATTCTGTCGAAATTTCACACTTTGCTAACAAAAAAAAATTTAAATATTATTATTAGTTTGTTATGGAATCAATATCATAAGTAAGCTAATAATTTTCTTTTCTGGGAAAAAAACAACTGTCAAACTAATTCCGAAATGAAGTTAAAAAAAAAATTATAGGAAATAAGAAAATTACCAAAATATAATTGATAAATATCCTTATTATATTATATGTACATCAAATCATGGTCATAATTTATAATGAATCGGTAATTATAACTATGTATGTACATATATTTATAAAATGTGGATTTATATTTTCTGATTCTGGGATTTATGATTACCTGGGATTTTCATGATTTTTTATATGAAATTGAATTTTTTTTGTTTACCATGTTGATATCTCTACAATATAAACAGATTCACAAAAAAAGTTGCAGAATAATAAACTACATGTTATGGCATGTAATAATACATAATACATCCAATGGCAAAAGTTTATGTGATATCGTTTCGTTCGAAGAGTCATGATAATCTTTATATCATATAATAGTTGTCCGGATTCTCTACCATCCGAAATGTTCGACTTACGAACGAGTGATTGTCGAATATTTCGACAATCTGAACCTATCCGTAACCATTTTACGAGAACCCATCATATCATAATTCCAAAATTCCTCTTGAAATTTGTCGAAATTTCGGACATTCAGTCCTAATTGCATCTTTGTTGTTTCATACTTAAATTTTCATTAACATTAAATCCTAGTCCTAGATTGAGCAAAAAGTTTATATCTTATATGAACCACTCTTCCAAATTGAAAGCTTTTATATATACATATGTCAGCTTATTAATATTATAATTGCTTATATGTATATGTAGGAAAAAAATTAGAGCGGAAAATTAATAAATAAATCAATTTCATCGATATTTTTTATTCTTATCACAAAATTATATGTTAATATCAAATAATAACAAATAAATTCTCTACTCCTTATTCTTTTTATAGACTACATTAATTAAAATAAACAATATACTTAAGTAGTATAACAAAAACCAAAAATATTTTAACTAAAAGTGTATGGTTCTTATATATATATACTATCGCAACAAAAAAAAAGTTTATGAATTGGAAAGAATGAATTATATATACCATATATGTAATATGATAAATATATAATAAAATACCTTTCGTTACATAAATATATCTATCATAAAATATATAAAAAGTTCTTTTTAACAATAAAACTACTCCGTTTTTATACATAATATTCATCGTCTATCTAAATATATGGATATCCATTTAGGATTGTTAAAAAAGGTTTTATGTTTCAATAGAAAAATTATATAAAATTTATTTTCTTCCTTATATAAATTCAATATATATGTGTAGCTTCTTTCTCTTTAATACTCATATGCCCAATGCCCTTTTATTATTTATAACTTAGAGAAATATTCTTTATAAAGGTTAATAAGATATTTTATTATGTTCTATACATAAAAAGAAGGACATTAAAAGAAAATATAATATTTGATACGAAAAATTTATTTTGTTTTTGGTTCGATTAAATGAAATTAAGATGAAAATGTTTTTTGACAAACTAAAACGTGGCTAAAAACATTTTTCCCATTCTCTTTATCTATACTAAAGTTACATAGACTTTTAGGATACTTATAAATTATATATATCTAAAATTTAGAATTTTTCCACTCATCTCTATTCCTTATAGTTACATTTTCTATTGACTGACTCTGGGATGCTGAAAATTTTGTAGAGAAACTAAATTATTATATTTTTATATAAATTATTAGAGAAAAAACAAAATTCACTTAAATTTTTTATACCAAATATAAAATTTATGATTATCAAAAAAAAAAAAAAATCTTTATAAGAAAACTTTTGCTTAAATCTTTTCACTTTCGTTTTCGTTATTATCCATTAAAAAGATATGTAATTCCAAATTGTAAACAAAATTTTATTTATTAGTTTATAGTCAAAATACATAATATTTGAAAGTGCTTTACTAATAAATTAATATATTTTAAGTTTTGATGAAAATTCATGGTAGAAAATTCATCGTAGGAAATTCATCATTAAAAAATTTATCGTATGTCGTATGGAAACTTTATATTTAGCATAATTATTATTCTTTCATAAAACGAAAACTTTTTGTTTATCCTTTTTATGGAAAAAGCGTGATATTTTTCTTAATAGTCCTTAATTTTTCTTTAATGCCATTTTTTAATCATTTTTCGAATAAAGACTTTGGCATAAATCTTAATAACAAATTTTGAATTTTTCCTAATATTAATTTTCACGCAGTCATAAGAATTTTTTCCTGCAATAATATTTCTACGATAATTTTCAGAATATGAAATTTTACTTTTAATATTTTGTTTTTTACAATGAATTTTCCAGTGATAAATTTATCTTTACATGATTACGACAATGAATTTGCTAACAATAATAACAATGAAATTTGCGGACAAAAAATATGTTTGTATACTACTTACACAATATTTTCAACAATTTCGTAAGCATATAAATTGATTAAACTACTTATAATTGCGAATTAGCAAAAGCCATTAGACTAATTAATTTTTCAAAATATGTGTAAAAAAGAGGAAAATTTAATGTTTCAAAAGAAAAAGGATTATCAAAGAATATTAAATATTTTTTATATTTATTTACTAATGTAAATACAACGATACATATAATTTTATCTTTACATAAAAATATATATTTTTTTATGTAATTTTAAGAATAACCACTTAACTAAAACAAACCAATTAAAAAATATATGTAGAAGAATTTTAATGTAATTTTCAAAACATATGACAATAAAAAAAGTAAATATATTTAAATATATTCATATTCTTAATAATTTCAACATAATAACCGGAAAGTCTTTCTACAAAATATAAAAAAAAACATATACGTTTATATAATAAAATATAAATTGTGTTTTTAACGTGTTTACGCACAAAACTGAAGTATTTATGCAAAATATAATAATTTCTCTGTCTATGTTTATTAATATTATAAAATATTATACTTCTTCTATTTCTTTTTTTGTCTAATATACTACTAACTAAAAATGTGGGGAAATAGAAAGCATAAAAAAGCATAGGATAAATTTTTACATCTTTACACATTACATCCAGCTCAGCCTATGAACGTAAAAAAAAAATAAAACGAATGGAACAACACAAACTTAAATAGCATATATAAAAATTTCTCTCATGAATAATTCAATGAGTTGGTTTTGGAAATGTCCTTTTATGTAATTCATCCCTTTGGGCCGTTAAAACAAAAACAGAAAAAAAAAGTTCTTTAAGTTGAAAATTTTGACTTTTCCTTGTCTTCATTTATTATTTTTTTTTTTTTAATATATTATTAGATATACATATATGTATTCTATTTTATATATTTATGTTGTGTGTTTTTCTGTTAAATTGTTTTTAGTTGGTTTTTTTTTTGTTTTTCATTTAAATTTGAATAATATTATGAATAAATATTTTGACATGCATAAATTCTATAAATTTGAGAATTAAATGTCACTATGATCTATTTAATGAAATAATGAATTTGAATATATGTATATGTTTGAATATTTGAATTTTATGTATGTACTTAATGAAAGAAATGATACCAACAAAATGTTTATGTTAGACAATATACATAATTTCATTGTTTAAATATATAATAATTATTATATTTTAATCTGACAGTTTTATTTGGTTTAATCCAAGAATTTTTTAGCTAGAATTTTAGATATTCTTTTTTCAACTAATTATATATAAAACTAACTAGAAATGAGCTTGGTTTACTATCGAACCATGCATAAAGTCCCGAATTCGACTGGCTGAATTATCGAAGTATAGTAAATTTCTAGTAAAAATTGGGAAAAATGCTAAATGAAGGTGTTCAATTGTTATTACGCAACACACTAATAAAAATTACTATATTTTGTTATCATATAATAATTTGTCTACTACAGAGAAAATAATAATTAGTCTCAATTATCAGAGTAATAATAATAATTAAAGCTCATAACAGTCGGTTGAATCAAGAAGAAACTACTTTATATTAATTTCAATCATTATTAATTAAACAAAATTACTTATGACCAGTTTCAAAAATGACTGACAAAGTATATAAATGAAACTATTATATGTGTATAAAATTGACTAATAAAAATAGAACTTATATAAAAGGTTGATTTAATCGAAAAAAAAAATGTTGAATATAATCAAAATATGTATCCATGTCACATAAAATAAAATTGTCTATGGAACAAACAAACTTATTATATATAGAACAAGATAAAAGTCCCTGAAGGATTGAAAGGGTTAAGATTTTCTTACATTTTGTAACGATTTGAACAATAATTAAATATATAGAAAATATAGTTTCATAGTTTCGATTTATATTTTATCTATATGTAAATCTAATGTTTACATTTTTTTTTATTGAAATTGAAATTTCTTTTTTTTATAAACATTTACATCGTATTTCATGTGTTATTATATTTTTTTTTACTATATAGTTATTAAATGTTTTTTTTTTTTTAAATTCAATCAATAATACAATTATTCAATCAATCAATCACAACTTATATATGTTTTTAAGGACGAAATAATTTTCTGAATAAATGAAAAGCGAGTCAGCATGATAAGATAAAATATATTTTAATTATTCTATAATTTCTGAAATATATTGCCAGCATATTAAATTAAATCAAATTTATCTTTAAATATACCTGTTAATTAGATCATCTAATTATACTGTAGAATATTACACTAAATAAAACAATTAAAATATTTATTGTACTATAAAATTTAATACAGTGTATTTAATATTCACAATAACAATTTAATTAACTCTCAGCTCAGTTATAAAAGCAATTAAATACCAAATGATTTTTTTTATAATTTTGAGAGTTAAGAAAGAAAAATATTAAATTTCGCGATTTAAATTAAATTAAGATGAGACTATTATATAGTATAGAGATAGATAGACTATCAACTTACATATACTTAATTAAACAGAGTTGGTTGTAGTAAATAAATATTTTAATAGAACGTCAATTTGTTATATGTATATTTTCGTTCAGCTTTATTAACTTTTTGAAAACTTGTTGTTGTTGTAGATTAATGATCAAAGTTTTTGTATCGATTTTTTTGACAGAAATACATTTTTTCATTATATTAAGTATATGTATAATTTAATTTTGGTTTCTATTATATTAAAATGTATTAATACAATTTCTATCACATTTCTAAATTAAAAGTTTCTAAAGATCATTTTCATTTGAATTAGACAATATTTTTTTAGTTCACTCTCACTTCTGCAAAAAGTTTCATCCAAATTTAATAAGTTACTTTTTAGTTTATTGTGTAACCCAAATTAACTAACGAAAAATACCAACTTTAAATTTTAAAATTTTAATTTAATTTCGTAACTTTATTCGTATAATACAAATTTAAAAATTATCCTTAAATATATTTTAAATCAAAAGCTTTAGTAACGGATCAAATATAATAATAAGCTTCCTTGTACATATATACTTTGTATACATTGTTTTTGTATCTATAAAAAATTCATTTTGATGAAAAAGTTTCGGGGAACAATTAAAGTTTTGTTTTTACTACAGAGAACTATAAAAAAAAATTAGGAAAATGTTTTGAATTTTAAATTTTTATTTAATGTATTATTTGAAAATAGAGAGATATAAGTAAAAGTATAACTAAAAATTTCGAATTTCATTTTTCTCTACGTTTTTTTCTTTAATATATCAAATGCAAATAAAAATTCAATATTCTGGTAATAAATTGTTGCACCAACACTATAGATTCCTCACTATATATAAATACTAACAGATACTTTTATGTTCAAATATATAAATTAAATTTCCAAAAATAAAAAATAAAACACAATGGAAGGGTAAAACAAACTAACTGCAGTTGTAAATAGTAAATCATATAATTGTTAACAATAATGGATTACATAGTAAAATTATAATCAATAATAAATTTTCAATATTTTTGTTATTTTTTGGAACCAATTCAAAAATTTTGTAGACTTGGTTTTGACAATGACCAAAGACCAAAACACGAAAAATCTATAAAATTGGAAAATTAATCTTTCCGTATAGCAGGATATAAAAAGAATATAAAAAAATGGATAATAATTTCTATGTTCAAATTACAATATTACATATTTAAATTTATGTAAATGACAGAAAATGATTTTCAATATATTATTTTTTGTTATATCAAAACCAAATATAAAATTTTTAATTATAATGATATATGTATACAAAATCATATTTCGTGGTTAAAATAGAATAGCATGTAGTTTCTAATATGATAATTATATTATTAGAAATTCCCATTGAAAATTTATTTATAAAAAAAGATTAATTGTATTTTGATAACTATAAAGGTCAGCATAAATATTCGCAATTCATTATATGTATAATATATATATATATATAGATAATCTATTGATTGGTCCCTGATGAAGAATACTGGTCCTTTTTTTATATAAAAATATATTGGATTTTTCAAAAATAAAAATTTTATAAAGGATCATGGATCATGTATTTTGTTCAATGAATTTAAGGGCAACAACCTAATACAACATTCATGGAATATAATAATTTATAGTTTCTATGACGCCATTGTTACAAGGAGATTTGACTATATGAAATTAATTTTTTTAATATTATATATAAAATTTGTTAGTTAAATAGAATTTTTTGGAATATAATTTGTGATGTTTTACATAATTTGAACCATTAAGGATTAAGGTGCATATTTTTTAGTAACTAATTCGAAAATTATATATGTTATAAATACAGGGTGAATTGATACAATTAGGATTAGAGTTTAAATGAAATATTACAGAATTTATGATATTTATATTTCATGAACATTAAGTCTTTTGTGAAAATCAATTATTTAATAATAGTTTAAATTAGTAATCAAATACATATTTATATTATGTAATGTATTAGTCCACTTTAAAAAAATTCTTCACCTCAAACTTTAGAAATAAATTGACATTGAGGATAAATGGAAATATAAGCAAAGTAAACGATATTTTGATAGATGGAGATTTATATGTATACTGAATAGTAACATAATTAGTTAAGTAAGTTGGTTAATACTAAGAAAGCTTCGGTTGATTGGTTCTTGGTTGGTCGGTTCGGTTTAAGTGGTGAGCCTGGCTGTTCAGTGCTCCAATCAGCGATATAACGCCGTTTTGTTACCACTGGCACTCATGAACCACCAATTGCAAATAAGGAAGAAGGGTAGGTTGTTTAGAGCCACTCTGTGGCTGATGCTATAAAAAAATCACCCAATTATACAAAACTACATATATTTTCAATTGAACTCTAATAACGTTTTAATTGATTTTAACCTTTGAAATTTTACTAATTTATATACATATATAGATTACAAAAATCTATTTTTATTGAAATTGAAACAATTGTCATTCAATATAATTTTTAACATAATGTATATGTAAAAATAAATTATGAATTTATTTGAAAATTGTAAATTACATTATTGTAAATTATATAAATATAATTTATGTATGTATAAATGAATGTTGAAATTTATATGTGATATCCAAAAGCTCATTTACAAAAGTTAATGAAATGTAAAAATGTCAATTGACAGCAGATATACATAATACATATATATGTAATTAATTTCCATTTAGATAAAAATAATATAAATTTATCTGATGATGATAATGTAAATACATTTTAAAAAAAATTTATTGGTAGTCAAAGTTCAGAAAATTATCGATATTATGTATTAATATATCAATAATAAGTAAAATACTAAATGATGTATATTTAAAAAATTTAATTTATCTCCCAGTTTGAAAACATAAATTAAAAGCATTAAATTAAATTTTTTTATAAATACTTAAAATTAATTTGAAAAAAGATATTTGTTATTTACTGAACTAAAAAGACGAAATATTACAAATATTTGATATGACGGTTATTTGAGCCACATTTGACGGTATTTGGTTCCAACCAAAAAAAAATTTGCATGGCGGGTAATAGGGGACGAAGATATAATTTTAAAATTGATTTAATTTATTGTAATCTATATACATTTTATTTGTAAAAATTGCACAATATATGTATAATTGAAAATATTTCCACATAATAATTTTAAAAAACCATTTTTACCAAGTACCTTTTATTCAACTTTGTTATCATTTACTTTTTACTTGATCCAGCTACTACATATATAGAAAATAATTGAAATATTTTAAATTTTAAAATAATGATTTTTTGCTATAAATTATTCAAAATCATCATAAAATGCTTTACCTTATAGAAAACAACATAATTTTTCTATACAAAAGAATTTTTGTTTTTTTTATCGTAAACTTGTTGCTATATAAATAGTGATAAAGTTTCAAAAAAAAATTTATATGAAAAATAATACATATTTTAAATTCATTATTTTATATAAACTGAAAGAAGGAAATTAATGAAATATTATTAAAAAATAATAATATGTAAAAATAAATATTCAAAAAAATCATTGTTAGAGATAAATTTTAATTTATATTTATATATATAGCCCTAAAACCAACATTTACCATCTATGTATATACTTAAAAAGATCATATATAGGAGAAAATATGATATTTACCAAAAAGGTGTACCACCATATATAATATAAAATGCTTCCAGTTATGTACCTTTTTATGTTTTTTGCTTATGTTTTTTATAAAAAATTCTTTTTTTTTACTGTCAATATTCTCTTCTTCATCTTGTTTTTTTTTTGGTAATTTCAACATTTAATTTTCTCATTTTTTATTTGGTATATTTTTTATTTGACTTTCGTCTCTTTGAAAGTAATTTTTTTTTCGTTTTACTTTGGGTATAATATAAATTTTCTATCTTTTATGTTATTGAAATGCTTGTGGTATATTTTTATTTTATTTTAACTTAATTTAAATGATAATTTTGGAAGGGAAACATAAAAAAAAACGTAATAGTTTATTTAATAATGAATGAAAATGATGTATACCTACTATATGTTCTTTTATAGTTCCTATTTTTAAATCTGGAAGGAAAAAACAGTCGAAAATTATAGAGGCATCTGCAAACAATCTGCTGTACCAAAGATTTTTGATGCACTTGTTACTAAATCTCATTACTTTCACTGTAAGACTTTAATTGTGTGATAATCAACATATGGTTTTATAAAAAAAGAGAGGTCGACAGTGACTAATCTTCTGTTGTTTATAGATTTTATCACCTCAGAGTTTTCTAAAGGTAACCAAGTGTAATTTGCCGTCTTATGATGCAAGGCTAAGGCTAATCAATCTAAATACCGTATCTGAAAGGCGATCAATTTCCAAAGTTTTATTCGTTCTCAGACTCTCAGACTAATGATATTGATTCACCCGAACTTCTATATTTATTAAATATAAATGTCCCGTCCTGTAGTACGTTTCCCAAGAATCCCAAGGTTCTTCAATACTACAATTTTTCCCGATCGAACTATAGTCGATCTTCTGGCATTAATAGCGTCCAAATTTAACAGACATTATTCCCTTATCGACTTCCATTTACCCATCTCGTCCATAAAAAGAAATGTATTGAACGGAACCCGGTCATAACTACTTTTCCAGTTTTTAATTTTTTATTTGAATTAATTCATAATTTATTGTTATTTAATTTGATTGCATTATTCATTATTTAAGGTTTTTTCATAACTTATATATTAATCTTTAATCTTGTTAAATTTTTAAATTAATTCTACACATATGTTAATTAATGTGTACTTTAGTCTAAGAAAGTGTAAACTTTGATGATGATGATAAATAAATAAATATATGTATATGTTTAATGTTTTTCGCATATATTTAATGCAATAATTGATAATTAATGTTAAATAATTCAAATGAATTTTCCTACTAAATACGTAATAAAAAAATTGATAACATAAAATTGTAGATTTTTTTAAAAAATAATTTTAATTAAATCTTTCAATGATGTAAATTATAATGTGGTTGTGAATAGAGAGACTACTTAAAGTTTCTGCAAATTAATTGATTTTTTGAAAATTTGATGTAAAAATCACCTTTCGCAGCCGCTTATTATAAATATTTGAAAAATATGTCACAGACTTTTAGGACGAATACCAATTTATATTTAATTTTTAAAAATTACTTTAATATTAAAAATTACAAATAATTTGTTAGAAATATAATTGACTAGTTATATTTACTATATTTAACATTAATGAACTACCAAATGGTCTGCAAATTAATCTGGCATAATTTTGAGGAAGGAATACATGAATATGCATCATCAATGATGAACTACCAATATCACTATTTTTCCAATTCATTGAATTTACATACATTTACATTAAAAATATATTTTACATTATTAAATTCTTATGCTAGCAAAGGATTAAAATTTAACAATTTGTCTGCGATGAACAATCAGCCTAATAATTGGACAACCCGCGTATATGATAAATAATATACTAAAACTCAACATATGCCAAAAAAAAGTTCTCCTTTTATTTTGGAAATTGATTAAAGGATGAAATTTAATCTAAAAAATCCTGTTAATTAATTACATATTTTTTCGTGTATTCATTTTATTGCATATAGAATTTATTTGACTATCAAAAAAGAAAAATGTAAATACAAAATTTTCATATAAATAAAAAAATTTCTGTAATAATTCCCCCCAAAAAATGATGAAAATTTATATTAGATATAATGTAGATATAGAATAATAGTATATAAATAATATAAATTAAATATATCACTTTAAATATTATTTATACCATGCGATTTAAAATACAAAAACAAAAATATATTTAATCTACAAAATTAGATATACATATATATATAGTACATTATACTACGACTTATTCTTAATGTTACAACATTAAATTAAAAAAAATTCTCGCATATGTATATATAAATAAGAAACGAAAAAAAATCAACTTTTCAAAATTTAATTTCTCAAATTATAAATAAAACAAAAAAATAAAATTATTATGACATATCATGGCAAAAAGCCATAGAAAATTTATTTACAAAATTTTAAAACAAAAATTATTTTCATCAATTGTTTTAATTTCTTCCATGGTATCTAAATATTATATGTATGTACAGAAGATAGATAGATAAATATGTATATACTATAATTGCTTAATATTAAAAAGTTTTTATGTACCAAAAAAAAAAAAGAAATAAGGAGAAGTTAAAATAATAATAAATAATTTCATATTCCAAAAAATTGTGTTTTTTTTAAACCAACGTTAAATACATAATAATTCAATCTATAATTTAGAAATATTTCACTTCAGAAAACAATACAAATAAAATAATGTTAAATAATCTTACAAAAAAAAAGAATATTATAAATTAAATTTTTGAATAATCGTAAAAATTAATTATTATTATTTTCAATTTAAATTTTAAAAAGAGAACAATTCAATATTTTTAAAAATATTTATTTTACTAATTTTTATGTATATAATTTCATAATTTAATTCCATATCCTATAGTATAGATAGATTCATATAGTTTACAGTGCAACATAATGTAGTTAGAAAATCCAATATATATAATTACCAATTGCAGTCATTATTCCCCAAATTCTTATCACAGGTCTTAGACAATTACAAGGATCTCCAGATTGTCTACGTCTTCGATTTATTCCATCCATAATAATTTTTATATATTTACTTTACAATAATTTTATTTTTCACAAATTTAACAACATTCTCAATTTCATTTAAAACCAAAAAAAAAAAAAAGAAAAACGGAAAAAAAGAAATTCAACTTAACATAGTAAATACAAAAAAAAATTATTATAAGCACATTTGTATATCTTATATAAGATATCTTTTTAACATTTATATCCAATAGAAGATATATTTATAAGTATTTAGTGTGTCTTTAAGGACTGATGCAGAAAAGATTATTTATACTAATAAAAATTAGTAAAAAAAAAACAGATTTTTGTTTTTAAGAAAATATAAGGACTAATAGAGAAAGGACGACGAATGGAATGAGTAATAATAAAAAAAAAACTACAAAAATCCAGACTTAAAATTTATTGTCGTCTCTGCATTGATATTTTTTTATTTATATGAACAGAATATAAATCAACGAACTTTTCTTATAAATATTTTTTGGCAAAAGATTTACTTTGTTTTTTTCGTTTTTATATTATTGAGATATGCTTACTTGCATTTACTACAAAAAAATATATATAGAAAAACTTGTGTAAAAAAACTTTATTATGTAGTTAATACAATTGTCATACTTTAACAGAAAAAAAAATTTTAAACTTTTCAACATAAACTTTGATGCTATTTGATTCTTCTATAACAATATATATTTAAAAAAATAACAAAATTCTGTTCAATTTTTAATTCATTTAAAATGTTTCCATATTGCTGTATATTTTACTTATTTTAATTATTTAAAATTTAAATTTAAGAAAAAAATTAAATTTTTTATTTAAATTAATTTTATAAATTTTTATGTTTTAAAATGTTTTTTTTTTTTATAAATATTTTTTTAAAATTTTGATTTATGATTTTTTGAAAAATATTTTGTTTTTACGAAATTATTATATGTAAAAATAAATTATTGTTAAATATGTATATCGTTTTTATTTACGGGGAAAATATTGAACCATACAACACGAACTTTTCCAAACAACTGAAAAGTATTTTTTTTTATATATACGAAAGTATTTTTCTCAAGGGTCCATAAGCTGCTATACTACTATACATGAATCTTCCTGAGAGACAAAATAAATATAAAAAATATTGAGATATATTTTCCGCATTTTCATTTTAGAATATTTTATACAAAAAAAAAAAAAAATACATTTTCGTACTTAATCTAAAAAAAAATTAAATTGTATATGTGTTAACAGCATCAAATTTAAAATAAAAATTTTTGAGATAAAATTTATCCATCGTTGAAACAAGATAAAAGAATTGCATTAATTTCAACCCCTATAGTTTTATAGAGAAAAAAAATGTATTTTTCGGAGAATATGCTTTTTTTGTTGTTTTTTCAAACAACAAAAGCTTTTTCGAAAAGTTCAATTTCATTTCTTGTTTAGTAATATAATTTAACAAACTTTTGTGTGTGATTTTATCTGTTAGAACATTTTCAAATATTATTATGTATATGTTGTATGCTCAATTTAATTTTGAATTATCCTCGGAAACTATTTTAAATTCGTATTGGGAAATATCTTGTTTTAAGCTTCTAATTTTTTTAGATTAAATAATGCATTTGATTTCATAACAATTAACCTGGATATATGGTACATAGGATTAAGAAAGGACTACTGAAATTAATTCTAGTTTCATGTTATGAAAAATCTACTTAAAAAACGTATCTAGTCATTTTATATTACTTATAATTAATATTTAAACCATATATTTACAAAATTAAGAGCGCTGTTATATCAAAACTTCATAAAAGTTTATTGATCCAACTTCTGTAAGTATTCCAGATAGTAGTTTTCTGAAAATATCTAATCTAATATCTAACCTTACCGGTTCCGTTTAATTGACTATTCTCAAAAAAGTGATTTTTTGAATGAAAAAATCTAAAGGCTAGAAAGAATTCCAATTTAAATAAGTATGTAATACAATTAATTACATAAATCAAACTATTAGAACTAAATTGATAACAAGGCTGAACTATACAAAAAAAATAATATGTTTATTCTTTGGTACCCTATAATAATTATATTAAAATTATTATCTAAAAATAATCTCTCTAATTTCTACAACATTCGACTTGCAGAGAATCATGATTATACACCTTTTTTCTCATATAGATAAAATTCTTTAAAGCTTTTCTCACCTTTGATATTTTTTGGACGATAAAAATAGGATTTTAATGATGTAAAAAAAACTAAAAAAAAAACTCTATTATAAACTTTTTATGTGTAGAATTTACCTTAAGTAAACATAAATTTACATATTATTATATAAAGTGTTTTAGGTGTGAACAAAGTACTAATTATTATTAGTACATTTTTTTTGATTAACATAAATATTATTATATGTAGTGAGGTAAAAATAATGATTTCTTGAATTTAATATACCATAGTAAATTTCAAATTAATTTCATTTAAAAAAAATATTAATTTAAAAAAAGCCCAGAGATTTTATAATGTATGTACATATCAATACATTTGAATGATAGTAAATAAAAAACTGGTCGACATGATTTAATAATAATTGTATTTTTATGATAGCAGTTAAATTATTTATTTAAATATTTAATATAATTTACCAATTATTTTTTAACAAATAAATTTTGCATTAATAAAATGAAATTAGATTTTGTAAACGTATAACCTTTGACAAATCATTAAGATTTCTAAATGATTAATTTATTTGTAGATTATACATAATAAAGATCAACAAAGTCAATATATTAATTCATTTGTAATTAATTCTAAATTTAATTATATTTATTTTATTAATCGTTTTACTAATTAAATATTTATTATTTTTTTTAAATTGTAGATTATAATTTTTTTGTTTATGTTCTTATATTATTAGTAATTGTTGCAACCATAGCTGCTTCATGTAATGATATTTTAGTACTTTCTTGAAATTCACATCTTTGTGATATTTGTAACCAAACACGTTCTGGTGTTAATGACATTGGCAATTGAAGCCATTGAGAATAATCAATTTTTAATCTACCAGTTAATAGCTAGAAATAATTTGAAAAATATAATATATATAATTTTTTTATATATGCGATTTAAATTTATGAACCTGATCAAATGGTGTATGACCAATAAAAAACATTGTTTTCAATAATGATTGTTCGTCTTCTTTAATATTTTGACCATGTAAATTTTGAAAATCATTTATTTCAATTTCACTAACACCAAGTTGTTGTAAAAGCCATTCCTTATTATTTTTCATATAATTATAACAAATCTATAATTATAAAAAAAATAGTTTAATTAATAATATTAGTGCATTAATAATATGGGAATTTTTAGTTAGAAAATCTACAGAAATTCAATTCATTTAAACTACTAATTGAAATATACATAATAAGTACATTGTATTTACTCTTAAACATTGTTTTCCAATAGTTGATGTTATTATATCACTTGCTAAAAGTTCTGATATATAATCAGCACTTTCAACATCAAATTCACCAATTGATGAACTACTTAATGATTCTTGTACACCATCTTCAAGATCACCAATTTTAACAGTACCAGCACTATCCTCAGCATGATTACTAATAAATGTTATTTTTGAATTACGACTTTGTTTAGCTTGTTTTAAAAATAAATTTATTTGATCAGTATGCTTATTATCTTCATCAATTGAACATATTGCTTCACATAATGTATGATAAATTGCTGCTTTTGATTCAATATCATCTAAAATTTAATTTGTATATATTTTAAATTTTTTTATATTAAAAATTCATACTTTTTTTATATTTTAATCTCATAAAATACAAAAAAAAAGCAATTTATGAACTAAAAAACCTTTTGAATTTTGTTCCTCTTGTTTTGCTCCTTCCAATAATTTCGTATATAATGCAGTGAATAGAATTTGTATTAAAACAGAATCACCTTTAACAAAAAAATAAGTAGGTATCTTATATTATAATTTTTTATATTTTATAATATTATTACCAAGAGATTTTGTAGCAACAGGTATAACATCAGATAATAATGTTGAAACTTTATATAAACCATCTGGTATACAATCCCACATTTCTGAAAGACATGTTATAGCTAAAGACATTGCTTGATACATACTAGCACCAGTATGTACAGCATTTACTAACATTTGAACAATACAATTTAATATTGGATATACAAATTGTAATATAGCTTCTAACCATGGTGGTCGTTTTTGATCCCATAACTATTATATATATATATAATGTTAGTTTCATAATTTAAATATTATATTGTGTTTTTTTTCTTTTCAGCATAGTTTCCATATTAAATTTAAATATTTACAATGATGTTACAAATGTTTGAAAATTAAAAAGTAATGTAAATAATTTAAAAAAAATTACTTATACATATATATTTAAAAACATGAAAAACAATTTAATATTATGTATTAAATGATAATTAATTTATTTTAAATTATCTTACCTGTCTTTTATCAAGACAATCTGACCAATTATGTATTTGACTTTTATCAAGTGATGATATTAAAGATGTACTAATATCACTTGATTTTCCAGTTCCACTAATAATATAAGTTAAAGCTAAAACGGTTTGGTAATTAGTTTGACCAATTGGATCTAAAAAAAAAATTTCCAAATACGAATATGCAATACAATTATTTAGCTCTACCTATTAAATTTTTATTAAATATATTTTAAATTTAGTTTCTAAACAATAATAACAATATTTTTTACCATTATCAGATAATGTTAATTCATTTGGATTTGAACATTCGCCAGAACATAAAAATGCTTCACATTTTCTTTCACCAGATTCTTGATAAAATGGTTGATTTAATGCTGGTATAAAATTATCTGATGTTGGTAGATTTTTTATTAAATGATGTAATATAAGTGCAGTTACTGTAGCATCTCGCATTAGCAAAACCTATATATAATAACAAATTACATAATTATAAATAGTAGGTATATATAGTAAAACTTCTTTATATACTTTTAATAGAAAAGACCAATTTGGTTGTGGTGCTGTTAATAGTACTTTTAATTCTAACGCTATTGCTGTACTACTTGATAATTCAGAAGATCTAGATACCCATTGACCTGCAGATTGTTGATACAGTGGAAATAACCTTGGTAATGTAAAAACAATCCAAGCACCTGGTAATCCTTGACGTGATGAAAATAATTCCATACTTCTTGTACCTTTTCTAAATAACTAGAAAAAAAAACAAAATTTATTCATATTTTTTATAAAAAAAGTATAATTAAAAAAAAGCATATACTTTAAAAAGTACTCCAAGTGAAGCACCACGTAATAGTAAACATGAAAATAACTCTTGACATTTAGAATGAATATCTCTAATTATTTTACTTTGGTTTGTCATTTGTAAACCTTTTGATAAAAATAAATAAATTTTAATTTAAAAAAAATTTAATATTTTTGAAATATAATTAAATATGTATATAGTTACCAATATAGGCTTCACCATTTTCTGATATACATGGTAATAATTCAGCTACACAGTATAAAATATTTGTAATATCTGTTAGTAAAAGTTGTGATCTAGCTGCACTAGGTATTGTCTATAATAGATTATTTTTCTTTTAAATTTATTATAATAAATATCTAAAGAAATATATATATTTTAACCTGTGTATAACGAACTGCTAGAACAGTTAAAGTTTCATTTAATATACCAGCAAATACTCTTTGTGCCATTTTTGGTGGTACAGAATTCCATAAATCTTGTCTAGTACCATAAATATATAACCACCACATTTGTATAGTATATGAACCTCTTTCTGATTCAAAAAATGGTTGTGTATCTTCCCAATGTAAACAATCAGCATCTTGGATAATATATAATGTAAGTAAACGACAATGTAAATCAAGAAGCCTTTCAGCTAATGCTTCAGTCATTTCAGAATATTGTTTATAACTTAATTTTAATGAACCACCTTTATCATCTTCAACCCTAGGTGGGCATATATTTGTTGTAACAGATTGTAAATAAACCCAAATACAATTTTTTATTAATGCTGATGCACCAATAGTTGCTGTTAATACTGTAAGATCAGCATGATCTAATGACTCTTGACTTAAACAATGTAGATGTTCTAATAGTTGATCTGCTGATTTTGTTACTAAACTGACAAATTTTTCAGGATCTGAATCTTTGACTATTTCACCTGGTCCAGCCTTTAAATATTATTAAAATTTAAAATTATTTATATTGTATAGTATATTTTATTTACATCTTGTTGATTCGGTTTAAGTATATCTGCTTCGATATTTGTATGCAATAAACCAGAATGTTTTCTATAGGCTGCTAAATATTCATCTTCCCACCTATACAAATAATTGAAATAAAATATGTACGTAAATCTTAAAAATTCAATTAGTTTTGGAAAATACCAAAGAACTATTTTAATAGAAGCAAACGATGCATATCTAGGAAAATCTAATTTTCCACCAACAACACCTGCACATATACGTTCTTGTAAGACACTTTGATGAGCCTACAAACAGACAATAATAACTTATAATAAAAATCAATTAGAAATGGAATAACTTTACTTGATAATATTGTAAATCTCTTTGAAGTAAAATAGGTACTCTATCCATTAAATTTCCTTCTTCCATAACTTCCATTATGATTCGTAAATAGTTAAATTTTTTATAGTATACGAAATTTTAACTAGTCTATTTTTTCCTTAATCAAATGAAACTAGGCAGTGATCGATTAAACAAAATCAAAATGCAATTAAAATTATATTTTAAGTTATATTAAAATGTTTTAAAAAAATTTAATTGACTGTCGCCGGTCTTCTAATTTTATATTATTTTATAATTCCTAATATATTATCGTTAATTTGGAAAGAATGATATATTAATCCTTCTTTTTCTATTAGCTGAAAAACCCCAAGTCCTACTTCTTGTTAGTGGTTTTAAATTGCCTCGTCATTCTGTTGCAATTACGAATTTCGAACATGCAACATCATAAGTTCATCTGTAGTGAGTTTAAGTAATGTTGTAATTTGTAATCATTCAAAATTTATATAATTCATTCCTCGTATATTTATTTTAGGGAACTTTTACACATATCCTACTACTTAGTGAATTTATTATTAGGGAAAAAATATTTTCCTATAATAAATATAGCATAATTTTAGGTGGTTCATAAATCATATATACATTAAAAACATACAAAATACAAAATTGGATTACATTATTTTTTTGTTAAAAAATATTTTTAACGATAATTTTATAGTGTTCTGTGGTAGTAATTCTTTTTTTGGTTCGTGTAGGAACTAGTTATAGACTCTGAGTCTGAGCATTTCCGTTCCCTGAAACTATCCAATCCCAACCCAATCTTCTCATATAAACTTAGTGAATGACAGCACTCCACAAAAAAAAAATAAACGTCAAAAAGAGAATTTTTTTGTCAAATCAAAACAAATCCGCTATTTCATTTCATTTAATTCATTTTTATTGATTCTGACTGTTCTAGAAGAAGAAATTTATAGTGTATTTAAATAAATAAGGATAAATTTTAATATTTAAATGTTTATTTTATTTATTGTCAAACTTTATATAAAAAATTCTATTATTTATTTTGGCAAAATAAACTAAATATAAATATAATATTAAGAAATAATGGCTGTGTTTTGTTGGGGAAATACAGTTAATGGTGAATTAGGATTAGGTGGAATTGACAATGAGATAGTAAATTAATTTAATAATTATTAAGAAAAAATAATAAGAAAGAATGGTAAATTCTTTCTTATTTATGTATTTAATTTAAATTATTTAAATATTTTGGGATATAGCAAAATGTACACATAAATTTTTTTTTTTAGGTTTTAACTCCTAAACAAATGCCATGGGCTGGTGCTCCAGATTTAATAGAAGCAGCTTGCGGTCAGACTCATACATTATTGCTAACAAAAGATGGTAAATTATATTCGTGTGGTAATAATGATAATGGTCAACTTGGACAAGATATATCGAGAAAAAGGCCACGTATGTCATCAACATTTAGTATGTTCAAGATTTCACTATAATGTCCCATTAAATTGGTTAATTTTCATAATTATGCATCACATCTGTGTGTGGTTTTTTTTATTATTATTAATTTTATTCTAATCGTTTGCAGAGGGTTTTATTTCTTTAATTTTTCAAAAAGCTTTTCTTAACAAAATGAAATTAATAATAATTATAATTTTTTACACATTACTTTAGAAATAATATCAACTTTGGAAAATTATTGTATAACACAAATAAGATGTGGTGCAAATCATTCATTGGCATTAAATGAGTGGGGTCAGATATTTAGCTGGGGTTCTGATTTTTATGGACAATTAGGTCATGGCGAATCAATAGTTATGCAAAATACATCAAAACTTATAAAATTACTAGCAACAAAACATGCTGTTCAAATAGCAAGTGGAAAAAATCATAGTTTAGCTTTAATAAATAGTAAGAATGTTGTTATTACATTTAACTTTATAATTAAATAACAAAATTTTTAATATTGAGATTTTAATTTCATATTATCTAGATGGTGAATTATATTCATGGGGTGCAAACGAATATGGACAATTAGGTTTAGGTAATACTTGTGAAAAAGTTATTAAACCTACATTAGTTAGTTCAATTGCTGGTATACCAATTGCATTTATTGCTTGTGGTTCATATCATAGTTTTATTATATCAACATCTGGTGCTGTATTTGGTTGGGGTAAAAATATCGATGGACAATTAGGTGTTAATGATGAACAATCAAAATGTTATCCAACACAATTGAAATCATTACGAAATTTAGGTGTTAGATATATATCATGTGGTGAAGATTTTACAGTATTTTTGACAATGGATGGTGGTGTTTTTAGTTGTGGTTCAGGAAAATATGGACAATTAGGTCATGGATCAACTTCTAATGAAATTTTACCAAGAAAAGTATTTTATTTTACTTGATAAATTTAAAAAAAAATATGAATTTTTTTTTTAAATTTATATTTAGGTTACAGAATTAATGGGTAGTACTATAACACAAATATCATGTGGAACTCGTTATACATTAACTTTAATTGCATCTCGTGGACGTCTGTATGGATTTGGTATAGGAAGTGATGGTGTAATGCATAACACACCACAATTAGTTTTAGGTCCATGGGTAAATTATTTCTTATTAAATACATATTGAATTAAAAAGAATATAAATTTAAAATAGGTTTCACCAAACGGTGCTACTGTATTAGATGATGACACTGAACGAAATAATGTTGACTTAAATGCTGCACTGACTGTTAAAAGAATATTTTCAGGTGGAGAACAATGTATAGTATCAACTTCTGAATTTTCAACAAAAATACTACCGGATGATTGTAGAATTTACTCGTAAGTACGAATTTTAATACATTTCAATTGGTAAATTGATTTTTTTTACCTTTTAACGGAATTATGAAAATTTATTGATTTTGAGTTGATATTAGTCTCATTCATTACCGATTTAAGCTTGTAACAATTTCTTAATTTATTGAAATGGGAACCTTAACAAGATAATCAACACAATATTTCAAACAATAAATAATGATTTTTTCCGGTAAAATTGAACGATACAACAACGATAATGTGTACATCTTTATTAATTGTCTAAATATTTTGCAATAAATAAGGTTTGTGATTTTATAAGTATCTTTTTGTTTTTTTTTTAGTTCCAAATCACAAATTGCTTATTTTACCATGGATTCAGCAAAAATAATCTGTCAAGTGCCTAAAGATAAATCAATTGATTTAGATTTTTTGTCCAACATTGAATTAATATTTAAAAGTCAAGCTTGTATAAATACATCATTTTTATTATCAAATAATCGTCATTTTTGCTGTACATCAAAACATCATGGAATAGATTTATATAATGCAATAGAAGCATTTGAATGTATAAGAAAAATCGAAAACGAAAATTTAAAACAGATTGTAAATATTTAATTAATAATATTTATTCAGTTATGAATTTAATCAAAATTATTTTCTTATATTAATTCTATTTAAAGATTTGGGATAGCATAACAAATGAACTAATTAAATCTTTAGTAGCTTCGCCAGCAGATGTTGAAACATTAAGAATATATTTAATTTTACCATTATATCATGAATTTATAAATGCCAAAAATTATGTAAAACTACATACACCATTTACACAATCAGTTTTTCGTTTAACACGAATACCTTTAAAAATAATATCACAATGGTGGTCAACAACACCTAAAGATTATTTCGAAAGATTAGTTGAAAATTATAAAGGAGTTGTATCTTATATAATTAATTTTAGTTTTCCTAATATTAATGATATTGGACGAAAAGTATTTTTTTATATCAGTTTTTATTGTAATTTTATAATACATATTTTCTTTTTTGTAATTACAGAATATTACATATGAACAAAATTTAGCTGCAGCATTAAGATTATTAGTTTTATTACATAGTATAAATAGACGACAACGAAAAGAAAAAATTCTTTATTCAACATTTCATTTACCAGATATAACAGATTTTGTTGATATACAACAAGATTATATTCATTGGCTTGTAGATAAAAATGTAATTAAAATTTTTCAGCATTACATTATACATATATAAAAATAAATAAATTAATTAATTTTAATTTTTAGCAAAATACATTTTATCTTTGTAATTATCCATTTTTATTTGATGCAAAAGCAAAAACACTATTATTACAAACGGATCAATCATTTCAAATGCATAGTGCTATGCAAAATGCTGCCACACAGGTAAAATAATAAATAATTATACTTTCAAATAATATAATTTACTTTATAATATATTTAGGGACTTTTTGCTTTGTTTACCCAAAGTCCTCAGCCAATTTCACAATTTGTTGTTTTAAATGTAAGCAGAGAGAATTTAGTAGAGGATACATTACGTGAAATTACTCAATTCGGTCAAAATGATTTAAAGAAACCTTTGAAGGTATTATATATAAATTTAATTAAAACAATAATATAAACAGATAATGAAAATATATGAATATATTTTTTCTATAGGTAAAATTTTACGATGAAGAAGCTGAAGATGCTGGTGGTGTTCGAAAAGAATTTTTTATGTTACTTTTAAAAGATATTTTAGATCCAAAATATGGAATGTTTAAAGATTATGAAGATACTCGTATTATGTGGTTTTCTGATTCAACATTTGAAGCTGAAACTATGTACTTATTAATTGGGATTATATGTGCTCTAGCTATATATAATTTTACAATAATTAACTTACCATTTCCATTGGCTTTATATAAAAAATTATTAGATGAACCTGTTGATTTATCAGATTTAAGAGAATTATCACCTGTACTTGCCAATTCAATGCAGAGTATTTTAGATTATGACAAAGATGATTTTCAAGATGTTTTTGATTTATATTTTGAAATAAGTAGAGAAATTTATGGTGAAACAAAAGTGGTGTATTTGAAACCAGGTGGTAATGAAATACCAGTTACGCTTGAGAATAAGTGAGTAAATTTTATTTATAAATACATAAAATTACCGATTTATATTTCGTTTATAATTTTATAATTTAGAAATTGTTATTTTCATTTTTTATTAACACAAATTATATTTTTTAGGGCTGAATTTGTTGAGCTTTATATTGATTTCTTATTTAATAAATCTGTAGAAAAACAGTTTAAAGCATTTCGGGATGGATTTATGAAGGTAATTAATTTAATATGAAATTATATTTAAAGTTTTTCCTAATAATTATAAATAATAGGTATGTGGTGGACGTGTTTTACAAATTTTCGAACCACACGAATTAATGGCTGTTGTTGTTGGTAATGAAGATTATGATTGGCATGCTTTAGAATCTGAAGCTGAATATAAAAATGGTTATGCATCAGGTGATCAAACTATTCGTTGGTTTTGGGAAGTATTTCATGATCTACCATTAGCAGAAAAAAAGAAATTTTTACTTTATTTAACTGGAAGTGATCGAATTCCAATTCAAGGAATGAAAGCAATAAAAGTATATACATTTTCTTAAATTAACTTTCGATATCTTTTTAATTATTTATAAATAAATATAGATTTATATACAACCAACTACAGATGAAAAATTCCTTCCAGTTGCTCATACATGCTTTAATCTCTTGGATTTACCAAGATATAGTACAAAAGAACGTTTAAAATACAAACTGACACAGGCAATACAGCAAACTCAAGGTTTTAGTATTGTCTAATATATTTCTAGAAAATCACCGAGGCCTTTTGGTTTTTATGTTAAAAATATTATTTTGGAAAGATTAATATAATATAAAAGAAAATAAACTATTGTTATTAATTTTTTTAGTCTTTATTTAATTTCTTTTTTTTTTTTTTTTTAATATCTAAAATAATTGGTGAATAATTTGCTTCTTGTGTCTATTTAGAACCAGATCGCGATCTACTACGGCTGCCAGAATGTGAACGTGATGGACTACGTGAGCGACTTCCGGATTTGGATCGAGATCTAGAACGAGATTTACTGCCTGATTTGGAGCGGGAGCGGGAGCCGGAACGAGACCGTGATTTCGATTTAGATCCTGATCGTGATCTCGAACGACTAGTAGATCGGGATTTACTTCGACTAACGGAACGACTACGTGAACGACTTCCAGATTTGGAACGAGATTTGGAACGTGATTTGGATCTTGAACGTGATTTGGATCTGGAACGTGAGACTGATCTAGATCCTGAACGGGAACGTGATCCTGATGCTGATCGAGAACGAGATCGTGAACTTGAACGAGAACGAGAACGTGAACCAGATCCTGATCGAGATCCAGAATCAGAACGCGATCCAGATCTGGATTTGTCATCATCAGATAAAATACGTTTCTTTTGGCGGCTGCGATTATCATTGCCTTCATCGCTGCTACGTCGACCTTTAGATCCATTATCACTCTCTGATTCACTAGTTGATATTGTAGCTTTTGATACAATCTTAAGACGTTGTTTAGCTGATAATTTATTATTGGAAGTTTCCTTAGGCTTTTTATCTTTGCCTTTTTGTTTACGAGGTCGTTTTTCTCTTGCTGTATCACTATCACTATCATTTTCATATCGTTCGCGTCGTTTACGACCTCTTTTCTTTTCAGTTTTTTGTTTCTTTTGTCTAGGTTGTCCATCATTTGGACCATCGCTTCCACCTGAATCAGAGATATATTCATCTTTTCGTCCACGACCAACTAATTAAATATGCAAATTTATTATAATTTTATAAAAATTTATAATCAGTTTAATTTACCTCCTTTCTTTCTATCTGGTGGTGGTTCATTAAATAACAAAGCATTTTTAGTTTTTTCGACGTACTCTTGACGTTTAGCCACTGCAACTTCTTTAGATTTATGCTGTTCCTCTTCCATTCGTCGACGTTCATCTTCCTGTTTACGTTTAAATGCAAGTCGTTCTTCTTCTTGTTTACGTCGAAGCCCTTTTTCTTCTTCGTCAATACGTCTGGCACGTGATACATGGTATTGTGCTTGAGATAATAAATCTTGACATTGATTAGCTTCAATTCCAGCTATTTCAATATTATATCTAGTTTTATCTCCATGAATTGACAAATATTGAAAATATCTTAAATAGGCAAAAAAAAAGAAGATTAATGTATATATACTATATACTTAAACAATCAATAAACTAAACTAACTTTTGAGCCAAACCCAATTCATGTACAGCTTGTAATACAATTGGTAATGTAGATTTTTCATCTTTTAATATTGCCATTGCTAGTCTTTGTAAAACTAAAGCAATATTAAATAAAAGCATCTAAAAAATAGATATGCAAATATTATTATAAAAATATAGAATTATAAATTTATATTCGTACAGTATCTTGCGGCGCAACCCGACGTGCTTTTAATAATACAATTTTTGCTTCCTTTAATTTTCCAGCACGCATATATGCTCTAGCTAAATATTGCATTAATTCAACATTGTGATGTTTATAGAATTTCTTTAAACAATTTTCATACATTTGAATAGCGCTTATATATTGTTTTTGTTCCACATAAATGTGAGCAATATTTAACCAAACATCAGAAAAATCAGCTGTAGCTTCACGAACTTGAGCAAAAATATCTCTTGCTTCAATTATACAACCTTTATGTGCTAGCACAGCGCCAATTCCATTTGTAGCCCAAATATTTCTGGGATCATTTCGTAGCACCTTCACGTAATTTCAATAATTAAAAATTATAAAAAAAAATTTAATTATAACATACTTCTTTATAAATACTAAGAGCTTTTTCCTGATGTTTCTTTTCTTTTTCTTTATCTTTTGTTGGTTGATGTAATGTCTGTAGCCAAAAATTGCCCAATGCTATTAAAGAATATGCATCCGTTGATGTTGATGGATTTTTTAGAATAGTTTCAAAATTTTTTTGTCCCAAGAGCCATTGCATTTTCGCTAAATGAAGATTACCCAATAAGGAACTAAAAAATGTATTGTGGTAAAATTTTAATATTGTAAATATGTAAATTATATATTTAAATATTGTAATTTTACTAACCGTGTATCTGGATTTTCAGTATTAATTTTTAGAGCATCTTTGAAAAAATCTGAAGCTACAAAAATTAAACCTTTATCACGTGCCATGCAACCTAAGCGTAAATAACAATCAATATAATTTGGATGTTCCTTTAATATGTCCTTATATAATTTATCAGCTCCATCAAATGAGCACATTGCTTCATTTAATCGTGCTAAATTATATGTCATTGATACTGATATAGAATCATAATATTGTGAATCATGTTGTGATTCAAATTTAGCACGATTTAGTGCTTCTTCTAATTTATGCTTAGCTATATCTAAGTTTCCTAAACGATAATGTAATGCAGCAACATTATTTAATATTTCTGGTGGTATATCCGCTTTAACTTTGTCCTGTAATATATTTGTAGCAGTACCATATGCATTTAAGGAACCTTGTAAATCATTTTGTTCTAATATTTGTGCTAATTCAATCCAAGCTTCAACATCTTCTGGAAATTGTTCAGTAACTTTTTTTAAATGTGTTTTAGCCATATCTCTTTTTGTTTGTGAATTTGAATTAGCATATAATGAGCCTAAAATTTTCATTGTTTCATAATTTCCAGGTTGAACCTTAAGTACTTTTTCAAAACATTGTGCAGCCTAAAAATATATATATTATATACATTTATTGTTAATTTAAATATAGATATAATAAGAATTTACATTTTCTGCATCACCACGATAAATATACATTTGTCCAAGTCCAAAATGTGGTAAAACAAAACTTGGTGGTGCAATTTGCGTTGATTGGTAATAATATTGGAATGCTTGATCATAATCACGTTGTACATGAAATGATCTTGCCAATTGATAACAACTTTCAGCTCTCATTGCTTCGTTTTCAGTATTATGAAAAGCATGTAATGCCAAATGTTGAACTTTTTGATAATCCTTTTTAAAGAAAAAATGATTTGCTAAATGATTTAAAACCATTGGATTTGTTGAATCAATTGTATAAGCTTTTGATAACATCTGTACACCCATACGATTTGATTCTGGTTCATGTAAATTTAATTTTAATATGGCCAAACCAACTAAGGCACCAACACAATTTGAATCTAATTCTAAGGCTCTTTGAAATGCTAACCTAATTTATAAAAAGTGTATTTTATTATCAAAATGTAATATTTTTTTTTTTTCTAATTTACTTAGCCTTATCTGCATTATTCATTTTTAAAAAACAATGTCCCATACCAAGTCTAACTGCTGCTGGGCAATTTGCATTCGTCCTTAAAGCTTTCTTATAAAACGCTAATGCACCTCTATAATCTTTTTTATTAAATGCAATACATGCTTTTCCCAAAAGTGATGGTATATTTGATGGTGATTGATTTAATACAAAATTAAATTGTGCATCTGCTTGTTCCATTTTGTCACCTTCTAATAAACAAAAATATGCACGTCCTAATAAATGATTCTATAAAAAATATATATTAAATTTATGTTGAAATAACCATATTTTTACAGCTTCTATTTACCTGATCATACATAATTATTTTATCAGCAGTTGTATATAAATTTGTTGCTTTCATAAAAAGTTCTCTTTTCTTATCTTTTGATTTTTCCCTATTGGCTTCTTGCACATAATATGCAGCCAACATATCATAAGCTCGCATTTGATCTTTTTCATAGTCACGAAATTCAATATTTGCTTCAATACGTGCAGCTTCAAGAATTTTTATAAAATCAGCAGTTTTATTTTGTTTATAATATGAGAGCTAAAAAATAATACAAATATTTGGAAAACATAATTAATTCATTTTCAATTATGCTGTTATAATATAATGTAGGAAACTTACAGCAACCGTAACCCAAGTATTAAGTTGGGAACGTTCTTGTCGAAGAATACCCAATACTTCTTGACATTCTGGCAACTGATCTGGGTACAATTCAATCACCTTCAAGAATTTTGAAAAATTAAAAAAATATTTTATAAGTTTAATTTTTTATTACCTCATCTGTATCCCGAAGTGGTATTTCTATTGAAGTAGTCATATTTAATAATTATATTTTGTACAATTTACAAATTATTTTTGTTTGTACAAAAAAAAAAACAATTAAATAAAAACGCGGCGATATCAAAAAAATTGTTTCAATTCCACTAAATAAATATGGAACTGTCATGTATTGAAATAAGAAACATCTGGGACTGGAATAATGAAATAAACACAGCCCAGTTTTGTTTAGTATCGATTTCGATAAGTTGGTATTACTGAAATAGAAACAGCTGTTGGTTGAGTTCTTCTTCTTCTTTGCGCAACGTGCACGCGCCCGCCAAAAATAAAATAATTTTGTTTTTTGTGTCTTTAAAAAATTTAGATATATATTTCTACTATAATAAATTAATTTTATTCTTAAAAAAAGTAGTAATATTTTAATAAAATCAAATCATTCCAAATAAAAATGAGACGCCAAGATTTGCTTAGCAAAAAACCACGATTAACTTGTGATTTACCAATTCCTGATATACCTAATATATCAGGTACAGTTTTGGTATGTGGCCAGGGTGATATGGGACAATTGGGTTTAGGTGAAGATGAAATGGAAAGAAAAAGACCAACACTAATCCCAATATTAGAAAAATTAAATGTTGATATTGTGGATGTATGTGCTGGTGGTATTCACAGTTTATGTTTAACAAAAAATGGTGAAATATATTCGTTTGGATGTAATGATGAAGGTGCACTTGGTCGTAGTAGTACTGAAGAAGGTTCAGAATTTATACCAACTGCAATTCAATTGCCTGGTAAAGCTGTTAAGATTTCAGCTGGTGATTCACATTCGGCATGTTTAATGAATGATGGACGTGTATTTGCTTGGGGCTCATTTCGTGATTCACATGGTAATATGGGTTTAACATTAGAAGGCAACAAAAGATTACCAGTTGAAATAATGCCGAATATTATTTGTTGTGATATTGCATCAGGAGCAGATCATTTAGTCATTTTAACATGTAATGGTCAAGTTTATACAATCGGTTGTGGGGAACAAGGCCAACTTGGTAGAGTGTCGTTAAGAACTGCTTCTGGTGAATCAAGACGTGGTAAGACTGATCTTTTATGTCCTGGTCATGTAAATGTCAAAAGAGTAAAATATATTGATGCTATTTGGGCAACTACTTATTGTACATATGTACGAAAATTAAATACTAATGAAATTTATGCATTCGGCTTAAATAATTACCACCAGTTAGGTTTAAAAGAAACAATAAAACAAGAAGTAATAATAAATCCAATAATTACAAATTTTGAAAATATTAAATCAATTGCTGGTGGGCAACATCACACATTAGTATTAACTAATGACCACAAATGTTATGCAATTGGTAGACACGATTATGGTCGTTTAGGACTTGGTAATAATTTAAAAAAAGACTTAACAGTACTGCAAGAAATTGAAGTATTAAGCAATAAAGAAATTGTTGATATAACATGTGGCGAAGCACAATCATTTGCAATAGCTAAAAATGGACATTTGTATGCTTGGGGTATGGGATCAAATCATCAATTAGGTACAGGTTCTGATGATGATGGTGTAGAACCAATTTTGATTGTAAGCAAACAAACACAAGATAAAACTATAATAAAAGCATCAAGTGGTGGTCAACATTCAATATTTCTAATTAAAAAAGATAATCAAAATACTATCAATAATAATAATAATACAAAAAGTATAGCTCAATTAAAAACTAAATTAACTAAGGAAAAAAATACGATTGAAGAAACTAAAATAACAAAGGACAAAAAACCGGTTGAAGATACTAAAATAATCATGGAAAAAAATACAATTGAAGAAAAAAAAATTATTGAAGAAAATTCAGATGTTATGGAAGTAGTTGACCAGGAACCAACAAAAAGACAACGAAAAAGGAAACTTTAATTTTATATACTTAATATATAACAACAAATTTACATTTTTTTTATTCACATAAATACTTATTTGTTTAAATTTACTGAAGTAATTGCTTATTTATTTAAATAACGAATTAATAATGTGTTCTTTTATTTGATTATTTTTTTATACTAAAGTGAACCTATAGTATTTATTATCTTATCTTTGATTATATGAATAATAATAATAAAATAATGTATTCTAGAATTTTTGTTTTATTTATAATATTTTGTACACAATATAGATTATTATTATTTGTAAATATATTTATTATTGTTTTGTTGATAATAGAACAATCGCAGTCAAATGTCACTGGAGTAAATAGAACGAAAAAAAATTCCTAATTCCTTCCCAAATATAAAAATGAGTAAAAAGACCTTGAATGTCATTTTATTTAGAAAAAATTGTGTATCTACCTACTATACTTTTATGATCTATTCTATATCATTTTATACATAACATAACCCAATTATAACAAAGTGTATATATATGTACATATATAGTATTTATATAAAATTTATCTGGTATATACACATCTTACATTATATAGAATTTAGATTAATTTAAAAATATTTTAATATACTCAAGTCATATTTTATAGTATTTATTTCTACTAAGTACGTTTTTTTTTGTGTGTAAGACAATAAGGCAATAATTATGTTATTTAATTATAGAATTAAGTGTCTTTTGATAGATATAATCTCATGTCATCAAATTTCTTTACGTAATAGAAATATACAACATATTAAATTTAATATCAGCTGTTTACATTGCTGCAATATAACAAAATTATTATATTCTTCTATTAGTTGTACAAAAACACAAAGTAAATTTCCAGTTCCATTAGTAGGAGCATCAGTATCATCATATCAATTAAATAATTATAATAATAGTCAGTCGCGTAATCGTAATATTTTATGTAATTTAAATTGTAATAATTTCAATATGGATAAATATTCTATAATTGGTTTTGATTTGGATGGAACATTATTACGGTATAATTTAAATAATATGGTACCATTAGAATATAATGTTATGGCACAATATTTAGTTAATAATAAAAATTATTCTAAAGAAATATTAAATCCTATTAAAGATGATATTGATTTTATACAAAAAGGATTAATATTAGATTCAAGTAATGGTAATATATTAAAATTAAGTTCTGTTGGTGATATTTTGAAAGCAACACATGGTACAAACAAAATTTTAACAGATAATGAAATAATTAAAATTTATGGACCTGAAAAAAAATGGAATATTGGATCACAATTTATTAATAATCCATTATCTACTTGGAATGGTACTATATCAGTTCAAATACGAGCACTTTTAGATTATTTTGATATGCCATCAAGTTTACTTATGGCACGTGCTGTAGATAGTATTAATCTAAAAGATATTGATATTGCAAAGAAAGAATATAATCTTTATCCAGATATTTTAGAAGCTTTAATACAAATCTATAAACGTGAACATTTTGCTGATGGTGCAAGCGATTATTTTGAAGCATTAAAAAATGAACCGGAAAAATATATATTAAAAACTCAACCATTTGTTATAGAAAATCTTAAAGAATTAAAAAAAACAAAAGCTACATTTTTATTAACTGGTTCAAATATTGATTTTGCTAATTTAACTGCCACATATGCATTAGGTGAAAATTGGAGAGATTTGTTTGATGTTGTTATTACATTTGCCAGAAAACCATGGTTTTTTACAGATAATCGATCTTTTTATAATGTGGAAAATAATAAAGAAACGTCTAAAATAGATGATTCTGATATAAAATTAGGTAATATTTATAGTCAAGGAAATTGGTCATCATTAGAAAAATTATTAGCAACAAAATTCGGTGATAACAATGGAATAAAACATAAAAGTTTATATATTGGTGATAATTTGATTCAAGATATTTATACACCGAAAAAATTTGCAAATATTGATACAATTGCGGTTGCAGAAGAATTATTGAATGAAGAAATGTATGCCAAAGCAAATGTTGATAAATTTTTAGAAATTACAAAATCGAAACTTTGGGGCTCTTATTTCGTTGTAGAAGACGAACCGACATTTTGGTCAGATATAATTAAAAATTACGCTACAATATGTGTTCCTACAATCGATTGTGTTTTTAAAAAATAAATTTGATTCAATTTTTAAAATTTGATTAATTGTAAAAATAATTGAGCTTTATGCACAAATATTTTTTTCATATATTTTTTATCTTATTTATATTTATAAAAATTTGCTAAGGCATATTTTGGTAATAAAAATTGTGATTAACAAAAACAAAATAATACGTTTACTTTTTTTTGTCAAAATGTTCACAAATATTACATACTATCTTTCAACTGAAATAGCTATACCCATTCCTCCGCCAACGCACAATGCAGCGATACCTCTTTTTCCACCAGTACGTTCCAAGGCATATAAAAGAGTAACTAGAATTCGGTTTCCAGATGCACCAATTGGATGACCCAGTGCTATAGCTCCTCCTGATACATTGACTTTATCAGGATTTATATTTAGACATTTATTAACTGATAATGCCTGAGCTGCAAACGCTTCATTTAATTCATACAAATCAACATCGTCCTTGGTCCAACCGGATTTCGTTAACTTTATATTTTGAATATTTTATATAACAATTTTTTTTTTCTCAAAATTTTATTACATACCACAGCTTCTATAGCTTTGACTGGGCCTATTCCCATTATTTCAGGATCAACACCGGATTGTGCCCAAGCTACAATTTTTGCCATTGGTTTTAATGATCTTTTCGTTAATTCTTCGGCAGACATAAGTAAAATTGCAGATGCAGAATCATTGATACCTGATGCATTTCCAGGTGTTACAGTTCCATTCTAAAATAATAAATTATTTTCAACTATCTCTGAAACAAAAAATGTATAGATTTATAACCTTAATAAAACAAGGTTTCAGTTTTCCCAATTCTTCTGAAGTGGTTTTATGTTTCGGAAATTCATCTTGTTTAAATAAAATAGTTTTTTTTCTATCTATTATTTCAACAGGAACAATTTCATTATTAAAATAACCATTTTTTTGTGCTACTTCTGTGAGATTTTGTGATTTTTCAGCAAATTTATCTTGTTCTTCGCGACTAATTTCGTATTTTTTTGCTAAATTTTCAGCTGTTATTCCCATATGAATATCATTCATTGCATCTGTTAGTCCATCATGTATCATAGAATCGAGAAATGATCCTGGCCCCATTTTAATACCTTGTCGCATATGCATTACATGTGGTGCTAATGACATATTTTCTTGTCCACCACAAATTACAATTTGTGAATCACCACACTTTATCGACTGATATCCTAAAACAACGGACTTTAAACCAGAACCACAAAGCATATTAATTAAATATGCAGGTGTTTCGAAAGGAAGTCCAGCTTTTAGTGCAGCTTGCCTTGCAGGATTTTGGCCTTGGCCAGCCGTAAGTGCCTAAAATGGATACATGTAAATACTTGGAATATTATTTTAATAATATATGTATAAAATTATGTTTATTTTTAGTAGTATAATTTATTCACCTGACCAAAAATTACTTCTGAAATATCTTTAGATGAAACATTTGAACGTTTTAATACTTCTTTAATAACAATGCTACCTAAATCTGAAGCTTTTAGATTAGAAAGTGTACCATTAAAATTACCTGAAATTAAAGAAAAAAAAGTCGGTGAAAGTATTTTAATAATAACAATTTTTGAAACTGTATGACAAATTTTGAACTAAATATAATTATTTCAATTTATTTTATTCTACTTTACATACCAATTGGTGTTCTTGCTGCGGAAACAATGAATACATCATTAGAATTCATTATTATTTTATTGTTTATTCTGTAATCCTACAAAGGCACTGCAATCTGCAATGCAATTTTTCAAATTTTAGTGTAGACGTAGAATCGGAAAGCAAATTTCCTTGTGTAAACAAATATACACACCCTCTTTTGATAAAAATATAAATTAAAGCAAACCCATAATAAAGTTTAGTGAAGCCTAGAGTAGAATAAAAGAATTCTACAAGATTATCCGCACATATTTTTTTCTGAATATTAAATTTTTATTATATTGTGGTTTTAAAAATAAATAAATAAAAATATTTAAGAGTCTAACCCTTGGTTTTCAAACATTTTGCAATTTGCGTATTTGCGGATCAACGACCAACTAATATTTAATATGGATTGTTTCTGGACCGAATGCAAACAGCTAACATTTTTTATAGTGGATATATTGCAAATATTTGATCGCCTGGAAACCACCTCTATTATCCATTATATGTGGTGTGTGTTTCTTATTTAAATCTGTAGATCGACTAGATTTTCTTTGGTGTGTTTCTTATTTACGCTCAGACCAGTCTGATCAATCTGATTAATCTGAAAGCTGAAACTGTTTCTTATTTCTGCTCAGATCAATCTGATCAATCTGCTGGCAGTTTCTTATTTCAATTTCAGATTAGTCAAATTGATTTTTTTGATCGGAGAATTTTTTCAGATATTTCAGATTTATTATTGTTTGTGGCTAACTTTGTACTTGATTTTGTTGTTGTGGCTCAGACCAGTGATAATTTTATTTAAAATGCATGATAATTTTATTAAATTTCCAAAATTATATTTCATATATATATGACATAACATATAGATTACAATTTTTATGGGATTTCATTTTTGGCATTTCATTAAATGACATTTCATTTTTGTACCTGGTAACACTACAACAATTTTTTAGAGGCGTCAAACCAACAAAAGGCGAGGGTTTGACATTTCATCTTTTTTCGCATTTTCTTCTAAACAACCATGGAAATTTCTACAAAAGATCTATCAGGTATTAAAAATTACATTAAAAATTTATATAAAAAAAGTGTTTAAAATATGAAATTTATTAAATTTTATATAAATTATTTTATCGGTAATCGGTGTTTTAATTGTTACAAAAAGTTATATCAATTGAAACAACCTTGACAAACAATTCCATTTTTACTAGACTAAAAGTCAGCACAGTAAAACAGAATTTTTTTTTTGTTCTTTTATTAATTTTTTTTTAAAACATTTTTTTTGGAAATTACTTAGCGCTTAGGTGGCAATTAAAAATGCAAATTTCAAAATGTATATCTATAAGAAATATTTTCAATTTAATAATCTCGAGCTATAAAATTATATATATGTAATGTATTCTTAAAATATTAGTGCAAAAAAAATTATAATGTAACCTTTAAAAAAATATATTGGGAGTGATTGATACATATAAATTCTTTTACTGGTTATGTATGACAGTAAAAATGAAAAAAGAAAATTCTGTTTGAAGGAATTAAAATGAAATTTATAATTAAAAAAATTCCAGTGTTTTTAAAATAGTTTTATTTTTTTTTTATAATTGTGCTTTATGATTATGACTATATTAATAAATTTTTGCTTGCATATGCAGACTCATTGAAGTGTATAAAACCTTATATATACATATAACATATATGTATATATACATATATAATATATAAATGTACCGTGTTACTTTCTTTATGTATCTACATTTTAAAAAAAAAATCTATTTACTTTTTCTTTAAAACAAAATACAAAAAAAAATTTAATTATTTCTTTGATTTTATCTTATAATTTCCTCAAACAAAAAAAAATCAAACTCAGCAATGGTAAAAATCATTTATATTACCCTTTCCTCAAAAATGTATATACAATATTTCATATATTATATTTTTCAGCAAGAGTAGGTAAACTTTACTTCTTCTATATAAAAAAAGTATAGATATTTATTTATATGTATAAGTACCTTTTTGAAAAAAAAAACTAATGTAAAAATTTTTTGTACTTTTTCTTTAGAAGATAAGATATAGAAATCTATTTTTATATATATTTATATATACTATCTAGTCTTTTTTAAAAAAAAATCTCCCAATTTCTTTTGGTTTGATGCATTTGATCCACAGAATTCCGTTTAATTTTTATTTTTAACATGTTTTTTTAATATAAATCTTTTTTGTTTTTTGCTGTAATATTTTATATTTTTATTATATACTTAATAAAAATATTTTTTTTTTATTAAGTAAGTAATTTCTCCTATTTATGGTTTTTTTTAGAAACAAAGAAAATAATATTCAATTTTTTTTATGTACATAGATACATTTATAATTCTAAATACTAAAATAAAACATCGATCCATATTATTGTATATATATAATTATGTACAATTTGAATAATCTAATAATAACATCACACTCAGTTTTGGATAATATATATAATTGGTCAATGAACGGTTTCCATCAGCCGTAAACGTCGTAATTCTATATTATACATATTTTATAATATACCTATATAAACTATTCTTTGATTATTTTTTCTTTTGATTTTGCAAAATCAATGGTAAACCACGTCTTCAATCTTAATATTTTTTTTTTTTATAATTTCTTTAGAGATCAGTGTCAGTTCGAGAAGTATATTATAGTAATATAGTATATACATACAAGACAAATATATAATTATATATAAAATAAATAAATATAATTGTCGGTACAATTTGAATGATGTCATGTTCGATTTATTTTATGATTTATATTATATAGTATGTGTCAGTATAGTATTTATTATTCTCGTAATAGTACACCTCTTTTAATGCAAAGAATTTTATTGTATGTATATACATACGGCGGGAGTATTTAATTAGTATATTATTATTATATGTATATAAATATATAAGAAACCATGTGCTTAAAACACAAATTTGTAAAAAATTTTTAGCATAACATTTATTTTTTAATAACTCAAATTAAAAGCACATATTAATTATTGAATTATTTTAATTATAATCTATAATTTTTGTCTTTGATAAAGTCAAAACTATTATAATTTATCAAACATTTTACCTAAATAATTATAAGTATATTTATAACAATTAATACCCTGGTAGTTTAAAATTTTAATTAATAATTGACATGAAAGAAATAAGTAACCTATTAGAGATATCTTAAAATCATTTCCGTCTATGTTCACTACTTTGCTTAAATCATTAAACGATTTTACTTAAATCATTAAACGATTTGAAAATTTCTTTTCCTTTATCGAAATAATGCTATACCTATATTAATTAGTGGACGGGAGAATCAGTATCATGTACTATATTTACAAAAAAAATATTTGGTCAATAACAAAACTTTTATCAGTTCCAAACAGAAATGGAATTTTACTATTAATAAAACACCCAAATGAAAAAGAATTGTGTTTAAAATTATTTGTGTGATTGCAGCAAAATTGAATAAAAGGTGATATTATAACCATAAAATGGAAAAAGAAACCCACGTATAAATGAAAAAATTGAAGAAAAAAAAACCCACATTTAACAAGGGTATAGGTTTATTGAAGATATACAAATTTTTGAATATGTCACATTGATATTTTATTATTTAAATTATTTTTTTTATATTCTTCAAATTTATATTTTGATTTGCATTTTCTTGTATATATGTATTTGAATTATAAAAATATAGGAACAAATTAATTACACAAAATATATTTGAATGTCCTTATTAAAATTATTTCTTAATTTAGTGTAAATATTAGCCAAGTTTCTTAGGCTAAATAAATTTTCTCTTTCTTATTCAAATAATAAAAAAAAACCGGTGTCGTAAAAATGATGTCACATGTGTCTTTTTAAATATACCCTTGCAAAGATAAATACGTTTAGAAAAATATTTAATATAAAAAAAGTTATTTTAAAAATACTCAGTCATGCTAAAGAAATTTTTTATTATGATATATAAGTGTTATCAGCAGTTTTGAATTGTAAATTTGCATAAATTTATATTATTATATAAGAATTCATTACAAATTAAACAAACTCTTAATTTTTGTTATATATTTATTTTATTATTATTTTTTTGTGTTTGTTTTTAGAATCTGTAATATTAAAAGACGGCCGTCCAATCAATACAGAAAAGAAAAGTAAGTTAAAATATTATTTTAATTTAATTTCTCTCTATATAAATTATATATAGGTAATAAATATAGACAATTAAAATAATTTATATATACAAATAAAAATAAAACAGAAATCATGGATAATACTAATTCTACAATTCATTGGTTTGCACAAATTGGGGAATCAGGTTCAAATGAAGGTATAATTTTCGCGATTACTAATCTAATATGCATGTAAAAATCATATATTTTGCTTGGGTTGAAATAATTTATATATATGTATATAAAAACTAAAAATATTTCCAAACCGATAAGAAGAAATATAATTTTATATTTATAAATCCCACTGATATTTTGTAATTATCCTTTTTTTTTTTTCAAATTATAAATAAAATATTTATGCTTAATATTAAAATATCAAAGTTAAACTTAAAAAATATATTGATTAATTTGCCCATAAAATAATGATAACTAAAGTGCATGCAGTGTAACGATACAGCATATTAACATAATAAATATTTTTCTTATCTAACCATAATGTCCTTCTGAAAGCAAAGTTTCTGAAATATATACGAATTGTTATATACCTACATACATACTAGGAATATATTTATTCCAAGAATAATAATATTTTATTAGTTTCTAAATGTTTTTAGAGTTTTAATTTAATAATCGTTTTTTTTGTTATTATTCTTTTTATAGTCAAATTATTTTCAATATAATTTTAATAAATGAGATTATGTATTTCGCTAACCAAATGCCCAAAAGACTAATGTCAAATATTACTAGACCATTTGTCGACAAACACAAATTTTTTGACTTTTTAATAGTCACTTTCAGTTTATAATTGAAAAAATTTTTTTTCACAATTGGTGAAATTTTATGGTTTAATTATCTTAAAAAGAAAGTTTTAACATTTACATTAATATAATTTATCTTATGTGTATGTTTTATTTATTTAAAATGTTTCGTTATACTCCAGATATTAATTACTATTTAGATTTTAAATATATACTAAAAGAAATATTTTTATTTCCCCTTTACTTTTTTCTTAATACTACGATATAATTATCATAATTTATAATTCAAATATAATATACCACCATCATATAACAAGAACTATTCATTTAAAAAAAAATCAATAACAAAATTATACAATTATATTAAATATAAATGTAATAAAAAATTATTTACTATTTAAAATAAACTTATGTCTAGATATATGCATTTTTTTAAAATTATTTAGGTTTTTAGTAGGTGGACGTGGAATGTATCATAACAATTTACACATAAATTTTTGAATAACCTTTACTTACGTCATCAATTATACAGATATTTTCATATGAAAAAATATTGAATTTATTAAAACATACTCTGTGAATATTTTTATTATTACATCAGTTTATTTACCGGTGTATATAATACCAAAATTCCAAGTATACTTAAATGTAAAAAAACAAAACAAATAATAGTTTTATAAAAAAAAAGCAATGTTATCAAATAAATTCCTTTTAATTAGAATTAGATAGTTAAAAAACTATGTATTAAAAATTATTTAGATAATTATAATTGATATTAAAGTTACAATATTTATAGACAGAAATTTTTGATAAAAAAAATATTTTAACAAAATTATGATATTTGATATATGATATATATATTAATATTAAAAAAAAAAAAATTAATCTTCATTATCTTAAACCTGAATGATGTCATGCATATGGTATCTTCATTAATATAATATAACTTACAATGAATTTGCCTGGTTTTTTATTTATGTTTTTTTCCAAATAATTAACATAAACCTCGAAATATGTGTGTGTGTGTGATTTTTATATATTTAAAATAAATTTTATATATATTTTATATTAATATAAAATATAATATTAAAATTAAATAAATTTATATATTTTCTTAGCTCCAATACGAGATCGCGAAGAAAAATTACGTGCAGCTAAAGAGCGTCAAAATGAGGAACGCCAAAGAAAAATAGAAGAATTAAAAGTACAAGCTGAAGCTGCACAACGTTTTCGTGAACAAAAAGAAGAAGAACGTAGAAGGCGTATAGAAGAATTACGTTGTCGTGATAGTGAAAAACGTCAACAAGTTGAAGAAAGAAAAAAAGCTATATTAGAAGCTGAAAAAGAACGAAAAGAATATATACTAAGAAAAAATCTGGTAAAATAAAAAAAATTTATTATAAATAATTTTTTTTTATTATACATATTATTATTTTTTTATTTTATTCTTTTTTTTCTCAATGAAATTTTTAAGAACAAAAATTTGCAGGAACGTGATGCACGTTTGGACACAAAAAAACGAAATGAAAGAAGCTCAATAGTTTTTGCATTTGGTTCTTCAACACCAAGACTTTTGGATCCAGCTGAATTAGGAAATATATCACCTAGCCAATATTGGGGTCAAAGAAGGTAAAATTATTAAGATTATTTGATTTGGAACTGTTTTTAAAATAAATGATTTAATTTGTAGATCGACTTCCATATCAAATGTAGCTTACTCTGGAGCTTCAATAACACGAAGAAGTTCAGAGCGTGAGTTAGCAGATGGTTCTAAAAAACGTGCAACATCAGCTGGTGGAATTGATCGACACAATGAGGGTAATTTTTGTAGAATAAGAAGATTAATAAATTATGTAAGAAATACTATAACTATAATTAATTTTTTTTTTTTATAAATTTGGGCCCTTAACTGTTAATGTATATTTTTATATGTTGTTGTTCTGTAAGAAAACAAAAAAAAATGAATTTATATTTTTTGAAATTATTTGGGTGAGATATAAATTGATTTTTTTTTTCTTCAAATTTTCGTTATAAAATTTTTATATATTAGTATACGAATTATGTTGAATAGTTGTTGTTTTTTTTTTTGCACGCAACACACAAATACACACTTTATTATTCGTTAATTTTGTGTAGATCGTCGCCGTAAGTCCACATCTATGTACGAGGTATTTAATTGGGGTTTCTCAAATGATGAACCCCCAAAACGATATCCTTTATCAATTGCTGGTGCTGAAATAAATATTGGTGAACCTTCAAATAAAGACGAATATAAATCTAATAAGGGTGAGGGTTTTTTGGTTTTTTTTCTGTTGAAATACAAAAGCAAGAAAAATATTATGAATATTTTTATTTATATTTGAAAGCTTCGATTTGATTGAAGATTTGAAATGCGCAATAATAATCATTTAAGACAAAAAAAAATTGCATGATATTTTGTATTAGAAACTAATAAAACATTAAAAAGAAAGAATGTAAATATTTAATATGTATGTTTATCAAATAATTCTGTTTTAAAACATATATTCAAATAAATTTTTGTTTTTTTAATTTTAATTTTTGAAATATATAAAGTACTTTTATAAATATGATAACAACGTATTTTCAAGTCAAGCGCAATTTTTTTTGTAAAAAAAAATAATATTAAGCATGAAGAACAGTATATATATGCATGTTCTATTATTCTACAGTTTTAATGATGTCACAATAAATATAAAGATTTATTTCTAATTTAATGCTTTCTACATTTTGATTGATATACAACTTTATGAGAATTTTAGTGGATATATTAGAAATAAATAACGAAAAAATTAAAAATAAATATGAAATTTACGTTTTTTTAGACAAAAATTATTTAAAATACTGAAAAGAATTTTTAATAAAATAAATAATATTGTTTGGAAATCATACTGATATCATCGATTTTGTATAATTAATTATTTAATAAAATTTAAAATAATTATTAATTGCTTCATTAGGCTGATTTTATACATCATAGATATGTTATATATTTACGAATACAATTAATACAACCTAGTAAATAAATTAATTGACCATTATTGATAAAGCAAATCATATTAAAATAGTTACATAAATCAATAAACTAAAAAAAAAATTAGGTTAATAAATTTTTAATCCAACATAAATAAGTAATTGAAATTTCAATAATTTAATAATATTACATCAATAGCTTTGATAATATAATAATAATCTTTTTTTTTATATATATAAACTTTGAATAAGATAAACAATTTTTGCTTTAGAATGCTTTGAATTGATATTATAAAAAATATATATAGTAGACTTGAGATTTTTTTTTTAAATTAAATTAAATTTTAAATAAAATTAAAAGAATATTATATATATATATTTTTTTTTTTGATATTATTTTATTTACTTATACATAATTTATATTATTTTTTCATTATATAATTATTATTTTTTTTTGATTTGATTCGAAATGATAATTTCCAGAAGAAACAACTGATTCAGCTTCATTTACTTATCGAAGTGTTGCCAGAAGAAAGACAGATTTAATGCCAACAATTCCTAGCCCAAGGGAACCAAATTTCGGTTCTAAATCTTCTCTTTATAGCCACACGCCAAGAACGCCTGGTAAGAAATTGTGAAAAATTATCTATATTTTTCAGATGAATTTTCCTTCGGTAATAATAATGCTTCTTAAAATTTAGTAATTAATTTCAAAGTGTTTTTTTTTTTTTTTTGAAAAAATTAATTCCAATTCACATGAGTTAAATTTTTTGCTAGCACCAAAAATAATTTTATTAATTTTATAAGAAGAAAAAAAGAAATGGCAATTTTTGCGTGTGTTTTGTTGTTCAATTTTTGAAATGTTTTAATATCGCATTCATTCATTATCTTATTTTATTTTTTAGTATTTTTATATAATATAAAAATTAATTAAGGTAGCACTTAATAATATAATTTATTAAATTTTATTATTTAATTATAATTTTATTTTATAATTTATAATAATTAAAAATTAAAAATCATATAATAATAAAAAAAAAAGGACGCGCTGTATCAATGACTCGTTTGGATCAACTAGCCCAACCAGTAAGACGAAATGGTGAACATATACGTGCAATTATTGAACGACAAAAACAACAACAAGAAAATGAATTAGAACAACAAAATAAAAATAAAAATAATTTATCCCCTACCACCACAACAAATATGAAAAATATGTCACGCAGTATGACACATTTAACTGGAACAAATAATAATAATAATAATAATAAATTAAATTCAAAACATTTAAATGATAATTCATCTGGTTCAATGTTACGTCAATTACGTAAAACAGATTCTTGTAAAAGTATGACACAATTAACAACATCTCGTGCTATATCGTCTACAAAAAAATTCCTTTCTCGATTTACAAAAGTCGATAAAAAGGATGATGATGCACAACTATCAATCAATAATAGTTCGACCCAATCAGGTGTGTTTTTTTGATTTTTGTTTTATTTTTTTAACACAAAATATCACATAAAACGGAACATCATAATTTTCTTAGATTTATTTTTTTAAAAAAATAAATAAAAAATAAATAAATCAATTTTTGTAATACAAAAAGTTCTCTTTCATTTTTAGTTCTTCATTTCATCATTCATGCTTTGTTATTATTATTATTTTTAATGGTTTTAATTTTATTTATATAATTATTATTTTTTATTGATGAAATTTGCTTAAAATTTAAAAAAATGCACTAATTTTTTTGTAGATTCTTTTTTTTTTTTTAAATTCATCGTTTACATTAGTTTTATAAAAACTTTGAAAATAAATTATATATAATATATATTTTTATTAATAACTTAAATTAGTGATTATTCTAATGGGTATAAAATTTATTTGAGTAATTCAAAAAAAAAATTGTAAGAGTAATGTTAGAAATAAATAAATCTTTATTGTTGGAAAATTGTAAAAAAAATTTGTATACATTTTTTCAGAAATAATTTCTTCCACATTTATTAATTGTACAGGTAAATCATTATGGTTTTGTTACATTTAGCACCATCGAATTTATTGTATATATTGTATATGTAATCACAATTAATTTTAGTACATACATGTTGTCTTTTATAACTAATCACATTTATATAAATGTACATATTTTAAATAACTGTTAAATATACTAATTATTAATAATATTTCAAAAATATATTTGATGTATTATATTTGTTTCATGTATAAATTTTAATGTTTTTTCTGAGTTTTATTATTAAAAAGTTTTTTTTCTGTTTTGGTGGTGGGGTTCCATTAGAACCCATTATTAATATAGAACATTTTTTTTAAAAAAATTATTATAAAATTAGTTTAAAATATAATTTAAAATAAATAATTTATATATTTTAATTTTTCCATAGGTTCTAGATCAGGTAATGTTACACCAGGTGGTAGTATTAATACATCAAGACCGGGAAGTGCAATGTCAACATCTACAACAACATCAGGATTGGTACAAAGAAGACCAATACCAGCAGTACGTAAACCTCGACCTGCAAGTATCGCTGGTACTGTAGTATCACTTGAAGGTAAAGAAAACAAAAATTCAATTTAAAAAAATATATATCAATTTAAAAATTAAATATTAATTTTAGAATTAAAACAAAAGAAAGAAAAACCGCCACTACCAAAAATCCAAAGTAGTACTCCAAAACGTTTAAGCAATTCAAATTCAATTTCTCGAGTTTCTAGTGCTGAAAGGAAATCGTCTGTTAATAAAAAGGTAATTTTTAATTTACTAAATTTGAATTTAAATAATTTTGTGTATATTCTTCTAACTTCTTCAATTAATAAAAGGATACAACAAATGTGCAAAAATCTAATACGATTACAAAAACCACACCAGCTAAAATGCAATCTACTGCTAAAAATGATGAATTATCAAATAAAATTATAAATGATTCTCATGTTGTTCAACCAGTTATTGAAAATCAAACAAAAGACGAGAAAAATGCTTTTAATGTTGAAAAAACAGAATTAATTAGTAATTCGAGCATAGTGATTACAAATAATAACGAAAATGATATAATTTCAGTTTCTAGTATTGAACAAATTAATAATGATACTATACAACAAAATTTAGTAGAATCACCAGATTCTACAACAACAACAACAACAACTACAATAACTTCAGTAGTGACTAATGTTAATGATGATGATGTCACAGAAGAAAAATCAGATAAAGATACAGAAAAAGAAATTAAACAAATACCTGATGAACCAATAATACGGGAATTATCTGCAGAACGTTTAGATAATGAAATGACCGCATCAATGATTGCTAGAAAAATAACAACTGAAGAAGAAGCAAAAGCAGCACTAGCTGAAAGAAGACGTATTGCTCGAGAAGAAGCTGAAAGACAAGCAGAAATAGAAAAACAACGTTTAGAAGCAGAACGTCAAGAAGCAATGAGATTGCATGCGGAAGAAGAAGAAAGACAAAGACAATTCGAAGAAGAATCAACAAAATTAGCACAAGAACAGCGTCGCGCTGAAGAGGAACGTCTTCAACAAGCAATTGAAGTAAAATTTAATATTCTAAATTTAAAAAAAAAATTAAAAATTCGTTTTTTTAGGAAGCAAGAAAAAGAGATGAAGAAGAACGTTTAAAACGTGAAGAAGAGGAAAAAATGAAAGCTGAGAAAGAAGAATCTGATAAAAAGGCAAAAGAAGAAGCCGAGAAACAAAGACTGGAAGTAGCGGAACGATTAAAACGTGAAGAAAAAGAACGTGAAGAACGAAGAAAAAGAGTTGAAGCAATTATGTCTCGAACAAGAAAAGCTGGAGGAAATCCAACTCCAAATTCCACACCCGTTAAGGTATAATATTGAATATTATTTTTAAATTAAATTATTAATTTAATTTGTTCTTATTTTTTAAAGGAAAATAATGAATTATTACAATCTGACCAAAAAGAATCTGAACAATCAGATAAAAAGTTAGATGTAGTTAATAATGAGCCAGTTAGTGATAATCAAAATCATAAAGAAAGTGATATATCAATTGATAATAATGGCGGAGATCATCATATGGTGCAAGATAAAATTAATTCAGTTATAACATATGAACAATCTGTAACTGATAAAGAAAATGCCTTAATGAAAAATTTCTCAAATATGATTATTGATCAAGAAAATGTACGAAATTTACAAAATTTACAAAATTTTGTTGAAGTATCAAATGGTAAAATAAATGAAATTGTAACACATACAATTGCAAATGGAAATGGAAATGGTCACATTGAAAATATAAATAATAAAAAGTAAATTTTTTGTAAATTAATTTAATAAAATATGATAATATTATAATATTTTGTTTTAGTGAAACAAATCCTTTAATTGATGTACCGAGCGATCAATTAATTGATTTTACAATTGAGTCACAACAACAACAAATTGCAAATGCTATAAATTTTAACAACAATAATAGTATAATGACTTCACCTACTACAACAACGCTAGTCACCACTGATAGTCACGATAATAAAGGTATATATTAAAATTATTATTTCTTATTTTTCAAAACGAATTATTATAATACCGTAGTAAAATTATCTAAATGGACTTTTATATGTTCAAAATTTTCTTCCAACATTTTTCTATATATCCATTTTTATTATCTCAAATGATTATTTTTTATTTCAGAGATTTCGTTGTTGTGAGTTTATTCTGATTTGAAACCAATCAACAAAGTATGTGTATTAGGAATGTGTGAATAAAAAAAATTAAAAATTTAATGATTATTTATGTAAGATCAATGGTTACTATATATTAAAAATAAAAAATCTATACGTATAAAAAAAAATTCATTTACAAAGAAAATAAATAAATAAAAATATATATATATATCAAAAAAAATAAATAAATATATAATGAGAATTTACTCTTTGATCAAAATAATAAAATAATATATATATAAAAAAAAGTAATAGCTTAAATATAAATTGAAATTAAAACAGAATTGTCGCTATTTTCGTAAAACTAGTAAAACAAGCTAAAAAAATAGTTCGAAATATTTTAAAACCATTTATTATTATATTCTCTAAAACACTTCAATTAAACTTTTTCTCTAAACCAAAAAAAAAAGTTATAATGTTTGGTGGGGGAGAATATTAATATCTTAAAAATATATATAAATATTTCGGATGATATTCAGCACAAATGCATTACAATTTCTTAAAAATAAAAATAAATAAATAAAAAAGATAATTTGTCAAGCACGATGTGGTTAAAATTTTTTAAAAATGATAATATCACTTAAGAAGAGAAACAACATTTTTAAAATTGAAAAAAAAAAATTGAGCTGAGTTAAAACTTAAAAAAAAAAGACAACATGAAGGAAGCAAAAAAAAAATCTATTGTTTTTTTTTATAAATCTTCCTTTAATCCAGTAAAAATATTTATTTGAATTTTTAATTTTTTTTTTAAATATTTAATCACTATTAAAATTTAATTACTTCAAGAAAAAGTACATTGATCAAATGAGAAAATAAAGAAATTTTGACCAATATTATTATTTAAAATGTTTTCATTTTTTTTTGTTATCAAATTTTGCTCATTTTTTTAAAATGTTTTTTTTCGTATACATTTTTGAAAATTTATATATTTAAAAGTAATTTATTAAAATAACAAGAATTAGTGGCTAGTTTTAAGAAGATTATTAATTAACTCTGATAGAAAATATATATTATTGGCAAATCAAATTATTCTTTCTCTTTTTTTCTGTTTCAAATTAGTATTTTTTCCAAATTAAATTAATTATTTTATTTCGTTCTTTCAAAAATATTACAAAAATTAATAAGTCAATTGATTGATTTTTACATCAAATTATGAAATTTTACATTAAATTATATTAAAAATAATTGTAAAAATTATTTACATTATTAAATTTTGTAAAAATTAAAAAGACTTCTTGAATTTGTAGAAAAACAGACTACAGAATAATTTGATTTGCCAATGCTATTATATTATATTTGCTGTATCTACTACTTTATTTATATATATATAAAAAAAATTGGATAAAAAGGACATTATTAAGGATTATAAGTTAAGTTAAAAAGAAAAAGATTTTAAATTTTTATTAGTAGATTATTTTGCAAATGAAAAGTTAAAAAAAAAACAGAAAAACAACAAACATTTTTTGTGGCTTATGTAAAATTTATATAACAATTAAATAATTTTTTTTTATTATTCATGTTGTCTTTGTTTCAATTTAATTTTTTAAAAAAATTGATAACATTTTTTTTTTAAGTAAAAATATATTTAAATATATAAATTATTAATTTAAAGAAAAAAAAACAACATATAAAAAGAAAATTCTGAAAAAAAATAGAAACATTTACAACATTTTTGATTTTTTATTTTTGCCAGATGATAAATATTTTAATAATAAATAAAATTGAATATTAATTGTTATTTAATCCTAAATAAAAACTAAAAAGAAAAAAAAAGAATAGTAAAAAAGGGTAAAATGTAAACTAAAAAATTACATTTACATAAAAAAAAATAATCAAAATATTAATAAATAATAAATATATAAAAAAAAAAATTATAACAAAAAAAAATTAAATGTGTAATCCTTCTAGCAAAAATTTTTATTTATCTTGCTAAACAAAAAAAAAATTTATTTAAATTAATATAAAATTATTATTATATAAAATTGTATTACATTTTGTTCCGAAATATTTGAAATAAATTGTATTACGTATAAATTCTTTTTTAGCATTTTTTTAAAGCATATAATTTATGAGTAATTAAACTAAGAAAGAATAGTAATAAATTGTTTATCTGCAGCCGAGTCGTCTAGGTCAAGTCTACATAAATTATTTTGATCAGTTTCGGTTAAGCTTTCATTGTCAAGCCGTTCCACCAGTTGTATACAAAAAAATGAGAGTATATTTCTCCTTTGTTGAGCGTTGAGGTTGAGTTGAGCTTCTTGAATCTTGAGGGTTGAGCTCTGAATCTGATTGGATAATGATAATTTATATATTTACCTTGTTTCCATGACGAGTTCAACTCGAGTTGAACTCGAGTTAGCGTGCATGGAAACAGGGGTTGAGTTGAGTTGAGTTGGAATGGAACGAATAATTGATGGTTCCATTTCAACCCCATTTCAACTCAACCCAACTCAACTCTGTACATGGAAACTAGGTAATTGATTATTAATTTTCAGTATTGCCATTATACATATAGATTTTTAAAAAATCTATAAGCTAAATTCTGTGGAAAATCGCCAAAACATGATATCTACAAAATTTAAATTTTCAAAGAGCAAATTAAAAAATTTTGAGAAAGATTTTCAATAATCAAATATTTATAAAATACCAAGTATTGGAACTAGAATAGGTTATTTTATGTTTTTGGTAATATTTTTGTCACATAATTAATTTTGTTTATTAATTATTGATTATTAAAAATTAATTTTACAATTTGTCAAAAATGCACTTATCATGTTTTGGCAATTTTCCACAGAATTGGTCGTTAAATTGTTTAAGCTAAATTGGTCGATTAGTTACTTGCCACGCTGTAGTACCAGAAAAATGAGTTAAAATATTGCAGAAATGCGATCATTTGACGTTAACGAAAATTCGCTATATCTATCGAATGCTTTTAATTATGACTCGTAAAACTCTTAAAATGCATTAAATGGGACAAATATCTCATTTCTCTTAAAATGCATTAAATGGGACAAATAACTCATAAAACTAAAAAATTTCAATGGGAACGCTATGTAACAATGTAACGTGTTTAACCCACCAAACCCAATATGTAACTGTTATTTAACTATAATTTTTAAATCTATCACCTAATCTTATTATAACACGGTAACACTGTTAATGTCGTCTTTCCACTTTTTGTCTTCATTTCATATAATTTTTTTTTGTGTAGAAAGAAGAGAAATAGTTTTGGTTAAGGTTTTGATTTGTACGGATACGGATTGGTGTTTTATTTTTTGTGATTTTTGTTATATTTACAACGAATTATAAAAAAATAATTAAAATTATTTAATTTTACATTAATATTATTATAAGATTTCTATAAATTATTTATATTAATAATATAAAAAAATGTCTACTAATCGTGCACCAAAATCAGGATTTGCTGCTGAAGCTCAAAGAAAGGTATAATTTTTTTAAAAATGTTAATTTATCTTGGGGATTAAAATAAATATATTCTCTCTAAAAAGAATAAAAATGTTGATCAATTAATTTTACTTTAAATATTTTCGTTATATACACATAAAACTATGTAGTTATTATGTATTATATACACAAAATGATATATAGAATTTTTTATTTAATTTCTTAAAAAACTGGTAGAAAATTGATATTAAGCTCTCACTTTGGAAATTTAATTTTCTTTTGTTAAATCTACAAGTGTCAGAAGAAGTTAGAGACCCTGTTTTTTTTATGTACTTTGTTTTAAAAGAAAAAAATTCCATTGACAAAATTTATCTTTTAAACATATCTTATAAATTAAATATTTACCCATTTATTAAAAGGTATTCAATACACAAAAGAGTAATAAAAGACAATTTTTTATAGGTATATTTTTTTTTTTTTGGTAACAAACTTATAAAATATCTTTTTATGCTGAGTTTTTGAAAAAAAAAAAAACATAATTAACCGATGACTCGGGAATTTCATTTTTTTTATTTGATAAATTTCGGAATTTATGATATTGTAGGTAATAATATATAATATTGCGAAAAAGAATGTATTTTCTTTTTCAAAATAATATTTAAATTTTGAAAATTGGGAAGGTTTAAAAAAACATCTCCATTTTCAATTTTTAACAAGAATAATTTATTGAAAATTTGAAATATATTGTATTGACTCATGATTAAATTATTTTCGTGGTGTCTGCATCTCAATATGTTATATTCATTTTTGTGGAGTGTTAAAGTTAAACATATATAATGTATATATATACATATATGTATATATATATAAATATATATATTTGAAACTCTTGAAAATAAAAGAAATTTATAATATTAAGCATCTGCTGGTTTGTAACTCCTCCTGATACCCCAAACAGAAAAAAAATAATATGATGTCATCGGCGACGACTTTATTCACTTTCGCGGTTTAACTTTTAAAACATAATGTGTATAAGGCATATATAGATATGCTATATATGACATAACTATATACATATTTGATATGCAATAAATGAGGTATAGAGTGTAGATATTAAACCTGTTTAGATTTGGGTCTTTGGTTTCCATTTATATATACCATTTAATCTACTATTCTTATATGTATAAGAGAAAAAATTTAAAAATAGGATTAACTTTAATTTAAATATTACACTATACGACTATGTATACGATAATTTGATATTTGATCATTTTGTTTTGTTCAAAAAGGAATTTGCAAATTCTGTTTTTTTATATAATTCATATTAATTCATTTAATGGAAAATATATATTCATTCTAAATTCTACAATATTTACAATAGTATAAAAATCTTGTTTTACAAGCAGAAAGGAACTAAGTCACAAATAGTAAATATTAAGTAAATCAATTATTTAAGAAGTAGTGGCTATAAAAATCCAAGGTGGAATTACTGTCCCTTAACCGTATTGAAATGTCTATAAAAAATTAATTATAGTGTCCCTTAATAGATTTTAAATCTTCCTGAATATTTACCTGGTATCTTTAAGAAGTGTCTATAATGAAAATCAATGATTAAGTGTCATTTAACCGAATTTAAATCTTGCTGATTATATTACCTGATACCTATAGTATGCTGTTGTCTACACAAAATAGAACTTGTATATATACTGTTCCAGTTCATATGAAAACAAAACTAACTTAATGCCCCGTCTGTTTGTTATGTGTAAACCGACAATATAATAAAATATTTAATTGAACTTGTGTTTACTTATGTTTAAATAGGATATTTTAAGTATATTATTTCTGTTTTTTATTATTTTATACGATCCGCACCATCTTTAAATATAAAATAATTTTTTTATTTTAATGGTTCAACAGGTCATGTTTTTTTTAATTTATTAGTTTGCGAAATATTGTCGTCTTAGTATATAATTTTCAATTATAAAATTAGAAACCACAAATTTACTTATGTAAATAGATTTTTATTAAATTTGATGTTTATGTTTATAAATGTGATTTCTAATTATTTTTATTTAAATATTAATAATGAATTTATTTTTTATTAAATTTAATTTATATAATAAACTATTTATTTTGATATTACATAATTTTTTCAAATTAGTCATCATTCAATAATATATTTATACCATATTTAGTATTGGATCTTATATACCATAGCAATTAAATATTTTGTGAAATTATTTAAATGAATATAATTATATACTGTATATATTTTTTTCATTTATTTTTCGTTATGTACACACATATGGAATGTACTGAAATTTACTTATATTTTTCAAAAATAACAATATATGTAATTCCAAAAAGCTCTTACAAAATTTTAAAAAAAATAAATAAAAGTTCTTTAAATATTTGTTATTTATATTTATTAAAAATTATTTTTTATGTAGAGTGGTGATTATGTCATTTTCAACAGTTTTTTTTTAATCATTTTTGTGAGACGGATAAATTTGAAAAATATAAATTAATATAAAATATATGCTTATCATGAAAAAATTAACATGTTTATTGTATTTCGAAAAAAAAAAAATTGTTGACATGTGGAATTTTAATTTAATGGGACAATTATTGTTACTAAGAATGGCTTATAATACTATTTCATCCATAAATTATATAAGTATAAATTCCTTAACGAACGACATTTCATGACAGAAACCTCAACTTTTGTGATATGAAGAATATAATTGTCTAAATCTATTAGACTAAAATTTTAAATTTTAAACTCAACAAACCCGATATATGTGCCTAAATCTTTCTTATAGAAAAGATAGGGGATCATGATATTACTCACATATATATTTTTTTTTCGCAATTTAAGAGATTTTAGGTTATTTGCACCTAAAATCTCTTAAATTAACTAATTTTGTATGGATTCTGAAATAATCCAAAAAAGAATTGTTATTTCCAAAATTTATACTGAAAATTGTATATTTAAATGTGGAAGTTTTTCTCTTCTAAGATCTTGTATTTTAACCCTAATTCCGACAGTAGTCGTATATAGAGTAACCATAAATTAAATTAATTCTTTAATGAACAAAATTTCCAAAGCTAAAATATTTAACGAATGGATTTAGTTTAAAAATTAAATTTCTGATTCATTCGTATTTAATTTTCAGACCAATTAAATATGGTTTTTTTCTTAAATTAATTTTATATAGAAACATCTGTTTTTTTAGGTGTTTAAGCTTTTGAAATTGAACTGTTTTTCACTGTTAGATGATGTATAAATTTATAATCTTTTTTTTGAAAATAAATTTCAAATATCGTTTTCATGCTTTCTTACTTGTACACATTTGAAAAATAAGTAGTTTTGTAAAGACCATTAATATATTAAAACTAAAAGATAAATTTAGTAACAGTTGTCAGTCTATTAGAAACTCCACCAAATTGTTAGTAAATGTTCGTTGTTGTTGTTACTTGGAAAAAAATATGCTAAATTCGATCCAAATGTTGTGGCTACCAAAAGGAATTCCGACAAAACAGATGGAAATTCATTCTCAAAAAAGTTTGTGCAAAAAATCTATTTTCTAAGAAATTTCTCCTAGAAATTTTAGCCCAGAATCTAAGCATTGAATTACCAACTCAGTTTCAGTCAAAATTTTAAAAAACTAAATTATAAATTCGACCCTTTTTCTGTTTTGGTAACTATTTTTTCATTAAATTTATTTTCTGTATCCAATTTTCTTTATTTAAAAATATTTTGAGGTTAATTCTTCAAAACGCTTAATAAGTAGCAAGAACTTTTACGTTATATAAAGAAGCAAATCGATATTATTAAAAACTCCGAATATTTCATAAATCTCTTATCAAGACTTTTGAGTAAATTATGTGAAACTACTTGTGGTAATAAAAAAATTCACTTGTGAACCAATAATCAAATTTCCTTTATCTTTAATTAAACATTTAATAGGAAGTTGACAAGATTTTTATTTCCATTTGTAATATATAATCAAAATGTATTTTTTTTATTTATAAATTTAATTTTTAGAGGTCAATATACTCTATCGATTCGATTTTAACGAAAATACATTACAAAATTTTTAATTTCAATATTTCAGTATTATTATTTTAATCAGCAACATAATTATTTGTTTGATATATAAACATAATTTTAGATATGTACTAATAAAATAACTTTATATACTTAATAATGAAAATAAAAAGTACAATTTTGGAGTATTTATTAATAAGTAATAAAAAATATATTTCGAGGACAAAATTATATATAAAATTCAAGTATAATTATTTACCGATAACAACAAAGTCAAATATCTAATAAATACTTAATTTTTTTGTACATAAAAAGATAAACAAATTATATTTGAAATATATTTATAAACAATTTTGCAATATTTCTATATTAATTTTATCTAAAAAAAATTTTTATAGTGGGGCGAATAACAATAATATAATTAAAATTTATAATTGTATTTTCTGTATTTTCATGCAAAAAAATACAAAATAGGGGAAAATTATAAAACAAATTATTTATTATTTTTAATATGAATCATTAAAAACGAACATTTTTTTTTAAATCAAATATATAATTTTTTTGTAATTTAGTCAGAATTTAAAATTGTATCAAGTTAGACGTTACTTTTGTTTCTTTTGGTATTATAATAAAAATTTAAAAAAATTTTATTTTAAATTAATAAAAAAAATGTCAGTTAATCGTGCTGCAAAATCGGGACTTGCTGAAGAATCCCAAAGAAGAGTAAGCAAAAAAATTGTCCTAAATTTTTATTATATTATTTTATGAAAAAAAAAAACGATTTTTATGAGAAAAAAATAAAAGAAATTTAAATAATTTTTGTTGTGTAAAAAGTAATTTAGATTTTAACTTTTAAAATTTATTGGAATATTTTGGAAACCAATAAAAGAAATAAAATTTCTTCCATCTAGAATTACTATTTATACTATAAAAAAAAATGTCTAGAAAGTGGGTGGTCAAATTTATATACTGAAAATTTAATTTTCAACAAAAAGTTTTTTGAATTATATTTTATAAGAACTTATGAAAAAAAAACTTGTTCTACATAAAAGCATTACACAATATAATAAAATACAAAAACCCATTTTGGTTTTCCATTTAAACAGAGAATAATTTTTTTTCATTCCTTCTTGGTTCACCATAAAGATCATAAAAAAAAGGGCAAAGCACTTTTTTCCAGCTTGTTTTTTTTTAGATTTTATGTTTGCTTTATAAAAGAATCATTTATTACCTTTTTTTAAAGCATTAACTGATCCATGTGACATTTTCGTTATTTTGAGTAAAATTAAAGTATTCATCGAGAATATAAGAGGAAGTTTGTCGAAAGTGATCAGTGGGAAAGTTGCCTTATTATTTCTTGTCTCTACACTTCTATGTGGATATTAAGTAGTCTACTTTATAGATGTTTTCCTGATTTTCTGTATTTTATCATTTACTTATAATATAAATTTCATTTCTAATATTTAAAAATTAAATAATTCATTTTAATAAAAAATATCACTTGGAACACTATTGCTTTAGGTTCTTCTATCTATTCCCTTATAAGATTTGTGTGGTGTCACCATTTTTTTTATCAATTTTGATTGTTTTGTGAATCGAAAAACGAAGATAGAAGAATGCATATAAAATAAACATTATAAAATGTCATAATTTATAAATTCAAATTTGAAAAAAAAATATTTCAAAATGTAAATTTGAGCATAGGAGGAGAGGGTATCATATTTATTATAATGTAGATAAAGGTATTTATCCATTATAGGATTAAAATAACAATAATGAAAAAAAATAGATAGACAACGACGAAATTGTTTAATACAAGAAGTTTTCTTTCTTTTTGTTAAGGTTTTTTGTAAAACCAAAAAAAGAATAAATTTAACCGAAAATGAAAATTAATTTTTTAAAATGGCATATAAAAAAAATACGTTTATAAAATATTAAATGTGTGGCATATCCGTTCATATCTGACAAAGTAAAATAATCAAAAATGATAAAATATACAAGATAGTATACACAATAATTATGTAAAACAAGGGCCTTGTTAAATATTGTATTTAATGAAAAATCAATCTTTATGGAAAAATAGACTAAGTATTTTGTCGGATAAGGGTTCCCATAAGTGTCGTTTGTTCGGGAATATCCATATCAGAGAAACAGATGTAAAATTGCAATTGCATTTTATGAAAATCCTCTATGAGGGTTAGAGAGACGACTTTGACTCATAAGTATGTACTGTTGGTACGAATTAGTACCTAAAAAACTAATTGTTACAGCTGACAAACTCAAAAATTTAATATATAAAATTTAATTTATTAGAAATTATATTACAAATTTAAATAAATTAATTATTTGGATTTTGGGATGGTATAAATTAAACATTAAGACTTTTTAAGGTAATCAAACATTAGGCATTATCGACGGAAATTCACCATTAGACAATAATTATTATCAGCGGAAGAGAACATTTTCAATTGTATATTCAGTTGTTTTTTTTTTAAAGAATTTTTCTGCATTAGTTGCAGAAAATAAAAAATAAAATTAAATTAATATAATAAAAAAAAAATCGTTTCATTTTTTACAAAAAAAAATAAATAAAAAATTTTAACATTCGGTATAAAATTTTCGATGTGAAATATATTTGACCTTAATAAATTTATATATATAAAGAATTTAATTGAAATATATTGTTACCTCTATAAATCAATTAAACACGAAATCTTTAATAAAATTTTATTTTATTTTAAAAGCTTTTTATAATTTTGTATTTAATATTTTTTGCGCTGATAAAAAATTTTTTTTTTTTACCGACATTGTGAGTAACCCAAAAATAGTAAGAAAAAATTTATAAAAACTTTTCAGCCATATATTCCATATACGAAATTTGACCGTGTATACTATTGTTAAGAAATTTTTTGTTTTTCAAATTATATTTCTTTACCATATTTGGAAATTTTAATTTTTCTTTATAGATATTTTTTTTACTAAGCTTTTTTATTTTTTTGTTTTAATTTTTTTTTTTTTATGGTATAAACTTGAAAATCTTGACGTATTCTGTTATACCTTTTTGATTGTATATATGTATATTAAAAAGCTTATTACTTTATATAAGTATCTATAAAAAAAAATATTTAATAATTTTATCTTTATTAGTTTTCGTTTATTATTCCATTAATTATTTGTTTTTAATTATGTTATGATCGATCTATAATAAAAAAAAATAAATTTTCTATGACATAATCTAAAAAAAATGATCTAAATCTCTTTAAAAAAAATAATTAGGGGGACTCAATATCGTAGTGGGTTACGTTAGACGTTAGACTGTTAGAGCATTAAGTTTATTAGTAAATCATTGCTGGTTAAATTCCATTCCAGGACAGGACAAACTTATACTAATTTCTTTTCAGACACACTTTCTTACACTTTCTTATACCCTCCATGGTGTAGAAAATTTTTGCGTTCTTTTGACTACACCTTCTACACTTTCTACACCTTTTTTAAATCGGAGCCTAGAAAAAGTGAACACTTTTCTACACTTTTCTACACCCTCAAATTTGAAGGTGTAGAAAGTGGAGATATAATTAATTTGTTTTTAAACTTTTTAAGGTGGAAATATATACTATTCGTCAATTAAATAATGTTTTAATCATAAATTATGAAAAAAAGTATAACAATTTAAAATTATAAAGAATTTTGTCAGGGTGTAATAAAAGTATGTTTTTTTCATACCTTACACTTTCCTACACCACAGATTTTTGACAATTGCCACCATGGTGTGGTGTAGAAAAAAAATTTCTGAAAAGAAATTGGTATTAATTTATGAAAAACACTCTGCAACGAACATGAACAAATAGTTTCCATATAATCAAATCTGATTTGCTAGGCTGTCTAAATTTTAATAAAATATTAAAAAAAATGTAAGTACTTTGAAAAATAAATGTTTTTGGTAATCAATGTTTTTTCCATAAATCAATTTTTTGTTAGATTATTTATTGAAAAGGAAACAATATAATTATTATTTTAGAAATATTATCAAGTACTTATATACCTGAGTTTATTCCTTTTTTTTATCATTCTCGATTGTGATTAAATCATATTCAATATTAAATTAATAAACGATAAAAAAATTTTGATTTGCGATAAGATCAGTGAAAATATTGTACAAACAAATTGTTATTTATGAAATTATTTTTAGCGGAAATTCCTAAGATATAAACTTATTATGTTTCAAGTACCTCAAAAATATGTAGTATATATTCTTTACAATCTATATTTTATTCTATATTATTCAATATTTGAAATTTGAATTTCGTTCTAAAAATTTTAAATTGAAATTTTAGGGTTACTTTAAGTCCAAAATGTAGGGTATTTTTGGAATTTTTTCCGTATTAGACCCTTTTTCATGAGCATTTTTTCAAGCCTGTTTTGTGATTTTGACAAGGTCCTAAAAATTTGTAATTTTTAACATTCAGACTTTTAGTGTGAATTTCAGAACTTTGATGTCAAAATTAGGAAAGAGGCTTGACAAAAGTCTTAAAAAGGCTCGTGAAAAAGTCTTTCAAAAAGGATCTTAGATTTTAAAGGAAAATTTGTATTTTATGTTCAATTTATTGTAGTTTTTAAAATAAATAAACTATAATCTCAGATTATTCTAATATAAAGTGTGCAATTACTCATAAAATTTTTATTTTTTCTTTCTTAAAATTATTTCTAAATAATATAATTTGATGTTTTTTTATTAAATAAAATGTCAATAATTGCTTTGAAAATAATTTTAGTTACTTATTAAGTTGTCACATAAATTAACATAAATAATCTTTTTAAACCTATTACCATCACGGCCACTATATAAATATCGATTTATGTACTCTGTGTACTACTATAATTTAAAAAATTTTAAAATTTACTACCCTGTCTGGGGTTTCTGGGGTTTTATAAATATTATTTTAAACAATGATTTATTTTATTTTATTATTATATTTTAAAAAATCCTCAGAAAGTTAATCAATTTTTGTATAATTATTAAATCATCTTCGAAAATATAATATATTACCTACATACATATTTAAAAAAAAAATAAAAGTCCAAAATTCAAGAATGAATTATTTTTTTTTTTGTGATAAGTTTTCCAATGAGAGCTTTGACTTTGCGGTTTATTTTTTTTAATGATATGCTATGCGATGATGATTTAATTTGTTCACCATACAGTCAAACTTTTACATATGAGCTCAGATTACGTAATTGCTAATTTTTCTGAAAAATATAATTTATAATGAGAAAGATAAAAAAAATATATGTATATTAAAATTAGAGAGAGTATTCGTGTATTTTTTTTGCTTATTTATTATTTATTTAATGTGTTTCACACATTGCAAAAATGATGTAGGAAATTTAAAGGGCATTTTTAAGTTTGTAGAAATTCAAAAAAATATATAAATTTTAAATTTACTTATTTAGATTTTCTCCTTTATAATTTTGACGCTATAAAGAATGAGTTTTATAAAAATTCTTAGGTTTTTTTTTTATTAATGTTAAATGAAGACAAGGTCATCTTTTAATTATTATTTTTTGTTAGTTGGTGCGTCATTGTAAACCATTAAAAATTCTTATTCATTAATTTTTTGTTCTAATGATATAAATATAAGCTTTTTTAAAATATTATCTATGTAGACTAGATTCTAAGGCTTGTAATGTAAATATAATTAATGAATGATTTATATGTATATATTTTGCAATTGTTTTTGTAATAGCCTTATTCTTACATATTGTCATTTCTCAAAATTAACAGAATTATAATTTGATTGGAAAATTTAAAAAAAAGAAGAAAAATTATGTGGAGTATGATAATTATTTTTTCACTGTGTCTATAAAGACTAGGTTTTAAGGAAATGTTTACACAACATTTTAAATAAAATAGCTAATATTTGTATAAATTAAAATACTTAGTATTTCTCTAAATAAAGTTCAAATATAATTTAAATCCATATTAAAAAGTAACAATTTAATTTAAATATATTTTTAGATCAATTCAAAATATAGCGATGAATTGGCTCAGGAATGTTTAGAATGGATAAAAGAAATAACTGGTGAACCAATTAACACTTCTGGTGATATGGATAATTTTTTTGAAGTACTCAAGGATGGTGTATTATTATGTAGACTTGCTAATTGCCTTGAACCAGGTTCAGTTAAAAAGATAAACGAAAGTAAAATGGCATTTAAATGCATGGAAAATATTTCTGGTAAATTATAATTTATGAAATTCTTTTTCTTTTTTGTTAATTTTATTAAAAAAAAAATTTTTATTATTTTTTATTTTAGCATTTTTAGAAAATGCTAGAAGACATGGTGTACCAGTTCAGGAAACATTCCAAAGTGTAGATTTATGGGAACGTCAAAATCTTAATTCAGTTGTTATTTGTCTGCAATCTCTTGGTAGAAAGGTAATAGCAAAAATAAATTATTAGAAAAATTTACATAATTTTTTTTTTAAAATATATTTATTTTTAACACATAGGGTCAAAACTTTGGTAAACCATCAATTGGACCAAAAGAAGCTGATAAAAATGTTCGTCAATTCTCTGAAGAACAATTAAGAGCTGGTCAAAATGTTATTTCACTTCAATATGGTTCAAATAAAGGAGCTAATCAAAGTGGAATTAATTTTGGAAATACAAGACATATGTAAAGTGTTTAATATATACTACTACATTCCCCCTAATTGTACATCGTACTTACCACCAATCATTCCCCGAAAATATTTTTAAATTTTACATATATATATATGTATATATATTTTGATTTTTTTTTAATAATGAGAATATACACTTTTTTCCAACTTTATATATATATATATAATATGGCACTCATTAGAAATTAAAGTAGACAGTAGTATTGTTATGTAAGTGCCATTAATCTACTCTAAATAATACAAAAAAAAACATTATATTTATATGGGAACATTTAAAGAGTATAATAATTATTTTATATAAATTTTATTGATAAAGATTAATTAATTTTTTTTTTTAAAACTAAAGAGGAATGAATATTGTTCTATTTTAAGAAAGGCCTTAAAAAAATTGTAAAAGTTAATATACTATATATATTTTGCTGAAAAAAAAAATTCTGTTAATAATGTTAAAGTTTAAATAAAAGAACATATATATTTATAAGATTATTTTGTATTTTATTTTACCGATTTTTAGCTCTAAGTCTCTACATTCTAGAATCTAGAGTAGAATCCTAGCCGATCACCAATATGTAATATTTTAGTGAAAACTCTTTTTGGAGTATAACCACTGGATATGGATTCCCTGTAATTCAGTGTTTCTCCAGCTACTTTGTAGATTTGACATTCTGTTACCATATATACCAAAATTAATACTTGAAAAAAGAAATTTCCTATAGCTTTTTAACAAAATGTCATAGAAGTAATTAATATTATTCTCAATCATTAATCATATAACTAGAAAAATATAAGTAAATGAATTTGTGTGTTCATATTCCAAAAAAGAAAAGCGGTTACTTATTTTTTTATAATTTATATAAATTTATTGTCCTAATCCTAAAAAAACTAGAATTATTAGCATAAATCTTATTTTAACAATTATTTTTGGAAAGGATAATAGTCTAGTCCAGAATTATAATTATATTTTGGTTTTTGATTTTTCTGTGCTAATTTTATCATTTCTTGTACTTCTTTTCTATAAGCTGGTGGTAATAATTCCTCATGCAAAGTACAATCAAATTCTTCTTCCGGTTCTATTTTGAAAATGTTACGTCTGATTATATCTATATCTCTGGAATACTCTTCTCTCAATTCTGTTATCTTAGTTGGAGCTGTATGAAATTCGATATTGAAAAAATTCCCTTCTTTATGTACTTGGCCATGTGCACTTATTTTATGGGGAAGTGCTTTACATCCAAGACTTTCAAGTTTCCTAATAACACCACCTTTTTCAAAAATTGCTTCTGCCGATCTTTTAATAGTCGCAATAATTTCTGGCTATAATATAAATGAAAATGCTTAGGATTACATTTAGAATAATTAAATATGTACTTACTCTTGTCATTTGTCTTAAAACTAAAGCAAGTTCATAGGATGGCATTGTATATTTTTAATTTTTATAAAATTTACTTTCAATTGCTCCACAATTTTTTATAATTACCATTACCATACCATACCATATGATTTTGTATTTTGACATATTTCGTGTAGCGCTACCTATATTTAAATAGAATAACTTTATGTTTCATTCCACAATTTTACTTCCATCTATTCCATCATAGAAAGGGAACAGTGAAATATGGCACTACTGCAGCTCATATGTTCTGTTCCCATATTTCACTCAAATATCAAATTATGCCTTCTAAGAAATTTACGAGCCGTTTTTGGCGGTGCGAATTCTGAACGCCGGCGGAGTCAGCTCTTCATATAAAAATACTACTTTTTCGTATGCTGTTGCGCTTGCGATACGAAAAAGTAATGCTCTTACGATATGAAAACGAACAGTTAGCGGCTCTTTCATTTACAGGTCAATTTGACATTACAAATTATTTTTTTTTAATTTATTTTTTGAAGAAAAGCCTACAACTGAAAGATTTAGAGAACTAAATGAATTAATTACAGAAGAAAATTATGAGCTAACATTGGTAAGTTATTTACATTAAATTTCAATAATTAATTTAAAAAAAGGTTAACAAAATTGAAATCGTATTAAAATTGGCTTTTACAATAATAATATAATTTTCAGATAAACACACTTAAAGCAATTCACAACCATTCATTAGATAAATACATTCGAGAATGTTTAAGAAGTGTATTAACCGATGAGGCTGCCTGCAAATATTTATGATGTGGCAATAATGACAATATTGCTATAAAATCTTTTAGAATAATTAATATGATTAAAGGTAATTGTGTTGATATTAATTTTAATTTACTTTTTAATATATACATATATTACTCATTTTATATTTTATAGCGTGCATTGGAAAAGTATCCGGCTGCTAGGATTCCGGAAATAAATGAAATAATCAAAAAATAGTTTCAATACGCCAAAGATCGGAAACAAAAAAAACAGAAAAAAGATCAGAAACACAAAGCAAACAAAAACTAGCAGACGAAGCCTTTTAAGTTTTTTTTTGAACAAAAATATAATTCATATGTAATTTTTAATTATTATATTAATGTTAAATTAATGTTATTTATTATCATTAAGTTTATCATTATTATCATTATTATATAATATTTAAATATACTTAAAAAAGTTTTAATTATCTATATCTGTTTATTTTTGCATTTTAATTTGCTATGAAGAATATATAGAAGAGTCGCATTCGTAATGCACAGGCGGAGCGAAATCGTACAGCCCAGGCGGTACAAAATCGTACCGCCCAGGCGGCAGGAAGGCGGCTCGCTAAGACGGCATGGTTGCGGTACGAACAGGCGTTACGCTTTTTTTCTAAAATTCATGTTCCAAACTGTGCATAATCGTTATGTTTACGGCTCGCAAAAGTAGTACGCCGGCGGAGTATTGTATAGAGAAATAGTACTTTTTCGTGCCGCCGGCGTAACGCTTAAATTGAGGGTGTTAACATCGTTCCACTTCGACATATATGGTAAATTGAAACGTAAAAAATTTGACAGCCGCTACAATAGAAATAAACAAAAGCATTTCATTCTGAATCAGAAAAATCCTTAGAGTATAGAGAAAAACCAGCTGAGCCAAGTCCGAGTGTACCAATCGAAAATCAAGATAAAAATAAAACTTGCACAAAACTAAAATATTTGTTCAACTTTTCCCACAAAAGTTACCATAATTACAATTATTGGATGTATACCAGTAAAATATGTGGAAATTAACGAGTAAAACAGGTAAAAGAACTTTTACATTACGACAAATGTTTTTGTTATAATTAAACATATATTTAATAACATAATTAGGCAGAGTCCACTATCTTTTACCTGAAAAAGAAAAGCATGTAGTAGGACGTTCAAATTCTGATTTAATTCTTAAAGATGATACATCAATTAGTCGAACTCATGCATATTTATTTCCATCTGATAATCATGTAAAACTTATCGACATTGGTTCAAAATATGGTACATTCTATAATGAAAATATTGATCATGAAAAAGCTATGGATAAAAATGTTCCAGTGGAATTAAAGAATGGTGAACGTGTACGATTTGGTATAATACAAAATGAATGGATACTATCTAAGATGAAACTTGTAACTTTAACATCAACATTGAGTACAGATCAAAAGAATCAATTAAAAGAAATTTTAAAATCTTTAAATGGAGAAATTATAGAATCATTTGCACCAAATTGTACACACTTGACAATGCGTGGTATCACAGTAACACCAAAACTTCTATATGCTTTGGTTGAACGTATACCAATTGTTAATTGTCAATATTGGCGAGATTATCTAATTGAATTGCGTAATGGTAATTCACCACCAAATCCAGAAAATTATTTACCTGAAATTGCTGAAGAATTTTTAAAATTTAGTAAACATTTATTAAAAGCAAATGAAGGTAGAAAAACATTATTTGCTGGCAAAACATTTATTTTTATTGGTAAAAAACATTATGATACATATTTGTCAATAATACCACAAGCTGGTGGTAAAATTAAAACTTTAAATCAAGGTGTGCCCAAGTCAATGTTAACACAAAAAAATGCTATTGTTATACAATATATTCCAACAACACAAAGTCAAAGCTCTCAAACAATTGATGATATTGCAGGTAAAGAAAAATAATTATTAATAAATCAATAGATATAAATCTTTTTTCTTATTATAGAATATCTTAAAAGTAAATCACTGAGAATGGTACCCGATTATGAAATTGGTTTAGCTCTTGTGAATTGTTCTATTGATAAATATTGTAATCCTAAGTTTAATGTTATCCTTGATGTTTGTAGTCCAACAAAAAAAAACAAAAATCAACATTTCGAAACAATTGCTGCTGAAACACCAATTAATAAAGACACAAATGCAATTGATAATGAAAAATGTGTAGAGATACCCGAAAGTAATATATATGAACCACAAACTGAAAAATCAGAAGCAATTAATGAGAATGAAGTAGAATTTATTGAGAATACTGATGAATTTGAAGGACACAGAAATGAAAATTTTATTGGAATAACAGAATCTGATATTGTACCACTCATAGAGAAAAATAGTTCGTGTCAGTTAGGCAATGAAAATAAGAGAAAACGTAATAGTAAAAATAATAAAGAAGATAATGAAACTAATAAAAGAATTTGTACTGATAAAACGGAAGAAATTCCAAAACTTGGAAATGATAAAATAATAAAACCGACAGTAAATATAGCAGGATTTCTCAACAGCAGTCAAATTATTAAAACTACACGAAAAGAAGATACTGAAAATGTTAACAATAAATCTTCAGAAAATGAAAATTCTGAAGGAAAGAAAAGAGGAAGATTTGCATTAATAACAAGTGATGATGATAATGATGATGATTTATTTGATTTTGGGAAATCATTAAAAAAATCTAAACCTGATACGAATTCTTCATCAAATTCAGAAAATATTGATAATATAAATACTCAAAATAAAAATCAACATAAAAGATCTAATACCATAACTAATAATCTTAATAAGTCTGCATTAAATCCTCATAGAATATCAAGGGTTATAACAATAGAACCAGAACCGATTCAAGAGGCTGTGGAAAAAACTATTAAAATTATACCTGGAGAATGGTTATCTAAGAGTCTAATAAAATTGGAAATTAAAGATGAAAAAAAGGATGCTGAAACAGATCAAACAGATAGTCACGTTAACGATTCAATACGATCTGATTGGGTTGATTCAATTAGGGGAGGCTTTGAAGTTCGATCTAAAGAAATGAATTTAACTGTACAAACTCGGGAAAACATTTCATTAGATGATTCTTCTTCATTACATACTTATAAAGGGAAAAATTTCAAGGCATTTGTGAAGGTTTGTTATTTTGAATAATTTAGTAAATTTTGAACCAAAAATTTAAATTTTTTAGAAAAGGAACTTCATTACACAGAAAGAGATTGTTACTACAGTACCATTCCAAATCCATGGATTTTCATTTTAAATATTGTTTTTTACAATTTATTAATTTTCTCTATTTATGTTATACGTGTTATGTTTATGTAAAACCTTGCATATTATATACATATTTAAAAATAAAAGAACCATTATAGGTTATATATATTTAAACTTTATTTTTTATTAAATACTTAAATGTTTTTATAGCATTTTTGCTATCCCTTAAATTGATTTTATTTAATATATCTTTTATTGATTTTTTCCAATGGTTTTCAGATATTTTTCTTGTAATACATTTCTTTAAATTTTTCTTTCTTTCTTTATTCTCATCTTGAATAAATTTGTGTATTTGTTCAGTAGTTTTGATATCGTTAATATTAAAATTCATTTTTGAATTTGTACTTACAACCATTTCAATATCATTTCGTTTTTCATCTTTTATAATATTAGTGAATTTTTCTTCTTCAACATTATTTAAAGAAATTTGAATATGTGGAGTATTTTTATCTATTTCGACTTTTATATCTTTATTTTGTTCTAAAATGTTTATACTCTCAGTAAATATAATAGAATTTATTTTTTTCGGAAATATAAAATCATTATCATTTTCTGTAATATTTTTATTACCCAAAGGAAAATCGTTACGGTATACGAAGATTTTTTCATATAAATCAGATGTAAATATACCAATTTGATTAGATACATTCCATAAATTTGATACTGTTGCTAGGATTAATGTTAATGTATCAAAAAAATAATTATTATATAATAGTTTACCAAAATATTCTGCAGTTTCTTTAGCACAAAATGAAATTCTTTCATATAATTTATGTAGTGCTATTATTTTATATAATAAATATTCAAAATTTATTTTTGTTGGTACATGATTTTTAGTAATATTTGATGATATAAATTCGGGCATTATTCCAAGAAAATTTTGTAAATTATTTTTAATATCAACTTTTAACAACCGACATAATGCTGAATTTAATTTAGTAAATGTCTTAAATCCATACATTTTTTTAAATGAATTTTTTCGTCTAGCTATTATGCGGGAACAAAGTGCTGCAGATTGATCAAATTCTTTTTGATTTTCATAAAATATTAAAGCATTTGATAATATATTTTTTATGTTTCTTAAATCATCTAAAAATGAGTATTAAAATTTGTAAATAAATACTATATTTATTATTTTAAAAATTACCTTGTGATAAATTTTTATTTAAAACTGTATTTAATGGTGGTTTTTTCAAATTAATTTCATTCCAAATATTCATAGTTTTTTCGTTGTTTATTTTTATTATTGAATGAAAATGAAATAATGAAGGAAAAGTCAAAAAAACACGTGCTCCCTTCCCTTATGTGTTAATCAGCTGGTTTTTATAGTAAAAAAACAAATCAGCTGATTGCTGATATGACATAATTTGTAATTTTTTGGATTTGAATTGACGAAAGAAAGGAATTAATTACAAAACAATTTATTAAATACTAAATAGTTAATAGTGTTAAAAAATTATTATTTATTTGTTTATTGTAAAAAATTACCTAACAAAAAAATAATAGATTTATTTGAAAATAATCATGATTTTTTTAAACTAAAAAATGTTTACAACATCTTTAAGAATTGAAAGTACTAAATTTATTTGTAGCCAGGTTAAAAATGTAAATAAAACATTTGTTTATTTTTTAAAGTTTTCCCAAAATGTGTGATGTATTTTCATGGTATATTTCAAAAATAATAATAATTAAATCTTATTTGTTATTCACAGATGATACCAAATGGTATTAACATAAGAAATAAATTCCATTATTGGATACCACAAAATATTATTAATGTAGAAAATTTAGAAGATGAAGTAACAAATTATGCTGTTGTTGTACTTAATAGAGAAATTCTTATAAAACCAGAAATAGTGAAAAATTATTGGGAAAATGGTATAATTATAAATTTAAATAATTTTATTTAAACATTTTATATTAATTAATAACGAAAAAATTTAACTTTACATAGCAAAACTTCGTCTTACTGTAGATGGTGGAACTAATAGATGGATAGATTTTTTAAAAACACATTGTAAAGATACACAATTAAAATCTCCAGATTATATTACTGGTGATTTTGATTCAGTTACATTAGATTCTTTAGAATATTTTAAAAAAACATCAAGTCAACAAATTCATACACCAAATCAAAATGAAACTGATTTTACAAAATCATTAAAAGTTATTGGAAAAGTAGCAGAGGAAAATAAGGTTAGTTGGGAAAATATAGAAATATTAATATTCAAGATTTAATATTTATTTATATGTTTACAGATTAAATATATTTTAGTATTTCAAGAGAATTCTGGACGATTAGATCATATTATGGCAAATGTGAATACACTTTTTAAGGCTACAACTTTTCTCTCTAATATTAAATTATATTTAATAAATAGCAATTCATTAACATGGCTTTTACAACCTGGCAAACATTCCATTATAATACCAAAATATTTAGTTGATGAAAATAGATGGTGTAGTTTAATCCCAATAGGTAATAAATGTAATGTTACTACAACAGGTTTAAAGTGGAATTTAAGTAATTTATTTAATAAATTATTATTTTATGAGATTTTAATATTTTCAATATTTTAAGCTAATCAATGCACTGGATTTGGTGGAATTGTCAGTACTTCAAATACATATGCATCAGTTGATATTGAAATAGAATCAGATGGTTTTCTATTATGGTCAATGGGAATTTTTAATAGTAAAGATAAAGATAAAATATATTAAAAATTTTATATATAAATATTTTATAAATTTATTTTTCCTAACAAAAGTAACTTAAAATTATTATAATTAATATGTAAACAGATAACTAACTATCATCTATTAGAGGTGCCAGGAGCACTTAGTAAATTAAAACGCGCACCTAAAACATATAACAAATATGAAATAAATTGTTAATATAATTTTTTTAAAGAACCTAACCTGTTCCAGAAGTATTTCCGCCTCCTCTCCCCCTACCAGAACCTTTTTTACTAATCCAGCCTGTTGCGCCTTTTTTAGGACTTTTTTTTCCTCTTTTTTTAGGACTATATTTTTTCTTTGAACCACGGAATCTTTTGCCACCACCGCTAGTATTGCCACCATTCCAAGAATTTTTTCGTTTTCTACCAGTTGTTGTACTATTTTTTGATAATGAATCCCAATCAGTTCCGTCATTATTATTATTACCTACAGCTTGGAAATTATTCTCTTCAGGTTCAGGCTCTTCTGCTTCTTCTAGATCTAATAAAACATATAACTTTTCAGCTGCATAATTTCTAGTGATTTCTAATAATTTTCCACCATATTTATCGAAATTTGCTTTTGTAACATGAGGAATAGCAAGCATTTCATTATTAGATTCTGGCAATTTTTCAGACATAGATTTAAGTGCTTGCATATTCATAATACTAGCCATTGTTACATTCTTTTCAGCAGCAATATCACGGCAAATTTCCAATAAATCATTATAACATTTTTCAGTAATTTCTTTAATTTGTGGATTATTTTTCGAATCATGTTTTGTTGTGCGCGATGGTTTAGCAACAGTTTCAACTACTGCACGTTTATTTGTAGATTGTCGAAGCATAAACATAATTTGTATTCCACTAGTCATAAGTTTATTAATATTTTGACCAAGTTTAAGATATGCTTGTGGTATATCTCTTATAAAAACCATGTCTTCTTGTAAATATTCTTCTAATACCAGTTTTCTTAAAAGTCTTTGAATATCTGATTTTTCCCAGTTTTTAAGACGTCCCCAATGTTCAGTTTTATCATGTCTATAGTCAATTATTTTTTTAATTGAACTTCCCTTAAGAACATCAGCTTTAATATAATATGTATAAATTAAAATAATTTAATAATGTAAATTTAAAAAAATCTTACCCATGTGTAGTAAAGTAAATAAAGTTCTGCCTAAACAAATATCTTTAACAGCTCGACCAATTGCTTTACAATCTTCTGTAACATTAATATTCTAAAAGAGATAATATATAATTAAAATCTTTTTCATAAATTTCCTTTAATATATATATATATATATATTTTACTTTATAATTAGTTTTGTTTAAACAATTGTCACAAGCACTTTCCATATTCATCAGACATTCTTCACTTGTAAAATGCTCAGCAAAATAATCTAATTGTTGTGCTCGTCGACAATCAGTAACATTTTCACAGTATCCAACCATTCTTCGTAAATTCTGATAATGTACTTGTTTTGTTTCATATGTCACAGACCTCTCTCCTATTAACAAATTCATATAAATATTAATTATTATTCAAGTATTTAATTATGAAATATTTTTCAAATTTACCATCTATCATTTTCTTATAGCGCAACATATCCGAATAATTATAATATAATATACAATGTGATAATTCACCATCACGACCAGCACGACCAGATTCTTGATAATAACCTTCAATTGATTTTGGTAAACTATAATGTAAAACATATCTTACATCGGGTTTATCAATTCCCATGCCAAAAGCAATTGTAGCACAAATTACTTTAAATTTATTTGTAATCCAATCTTTTTGTGTTGACTCACGTACAGAGTCTGTTAATCCAGCATGATAGCTGGCTGCTTTTATACCCGAATTAGATAATTTCGTTGCTAATGTATCGCATTCTTTTCGAGATAAACAATAAACAATACCACTATCACGAGAATATTTCATTTTAATAATTTTTTCAATATCATCAGCTGTACTACTGCCTTTTTTTGGTAAAACTAAATATTTCAAATTTGCCCTATTAAAACTTGATAAAAACCATTTGCATGATTTTATTCGTAATTGATTTAGTATATCAATTCGAACACGTGGAGTTGCAGTTGCTGTTAATGCCATCATTGGTACTTTAGGAAAGAGTTCACGAAGTACTGAAAGCTTTTTATAATCTGGACGAAAATCATGGCCCCATTGTGATACACAATGAGCTTCATCAATTACAAATCGACTAATATAATTTTTTTCATATAGTTCAGATAATTTATCCTATAATACATTTATTTGATTATTACTAAAAAAAATATCAATATCTAATTTATAAAACCTGAAATTTGGTAGAACTAGAAATTTTCTCGGGTGTTACGTATAAAACTTTTATTCGTGGTGGGCAACAATCTAAATCTATATATATTCCTCGAGTTTCATCCATAGATTGATCGCCGGACAAATTCTTAGCATAAATCTATAAATGAAAATTGTTTAGAAAAATAAATTTAAAGTGTTTATAAAAAGGTTATAATTAAGACTTACATCCAAAGATGATAATTTATTAACTTGATCTAAAATTAATGATTTAAGTGGACTAATGACAATAGTTACTCCTTCTTTTAACAATGCCGGTAATTGATAACATAACGATTTACCACCACCAGTTGGCATTAAAACAAAACAATCATTATTTAATAGTGCGGCATTTATAACTTGTAATTGATTTGGTCTGAATGTTTTTAAACCAAAATAATATGTAAAAGCTTCTTGTAATGATTCAGAATGTGGATAATTCATTCCATCAAATTCACCTGTAATTCCATCATTTTTTACACTTGAATGAAATTTTCCATGTACTTTTTCACAAGCAATTGATGAATTTTTCTGCAAACGACTAGTAGATGGAAAATTATTAGATGGATTAGATTGAATAATGCTTTTATTTATAGAATTGATTGCATTTGGGAATTTTTCAGTAAAATCTTCTATATTATAAACTGGCCAACCTTCTTCATCAATATTAACTTCTTTTTTAGATTCTTCAACAGAATGTTTAACTGGAAATTCAATACGCCTACTAGTTATTATAGGTTTATTAGTTGTTTTTTGAACATCCTCAAAATTTTTTAATGAGAAATTATTAAAATTTGATTTTCTTCCTTTATTTATTAAATCATCATCTTTCAAATGATTCATAATTTCATCAATATCTTCAATATCATTAGATTTTATTGGTTTTGTTGTTATTTTTTTATCATTATAATTAGAATTATTATCAATATGAGTTAAATCTACTTTTAAAATATTTTTATTATTGTTGTTAGAATTCAATGTAGATTTCGAAAATTTAGGTAATCGATTAATATTAGAAAGATCTATTGAATTTTCTTTTTGACTCGAATTACGTTCTAGATTTTCATAATCATCAGGTATGTTATAATTATTATTATCATTATTATTCATATTCATATTGCGAATTTCTTCTAAAATTTCGTCTTCTTCTTCATATGATGGTATATTATTTTCCAAGCTTAATTTTTCTTCTTCTTTTACTTTTTTATCTATTTGATTTTTTGTTAATGTCATTTTCGCCCTAAATTTTTGTCGTAAAATTTTTAATTTAAGAAAACTATTTGTGTGAAAACCATCAATTGGCTTAAAATAATCGGATGGAATTTGATCAATTATACTACAGTATTTTTCTAATAGCTCTGTATATGTAGATTTAAAGTAACTTAAATTTTTCTTTAAAAAATTAATATCAGACTGAAATAAGAAAAAAAAAAATAATTTAAAATTAAATGAAGTTATTATTTTTTTTTATCTTGCTTACCACATTTTTTCGATTATATTCATCCGACTTTAATAAATCACACATATAATCATTTAAATTATCTTCAAACTTAATTGTAAACTTAGGTTTAATTTCATTATTATTATATTTTTCGATAGGGATACGATGAGATTCCTTATTTTCAGATTTAATTTCATTTATTGGTATTTCAATAGTGGTTATAGTTGGCGATATACTTCTAGATTTAATTTTTACTGGAGATTTACTAATAGATATCTTTCGTATTTTTAATCGGCCAATATTATTAGATTTATCAATTAGTTTTTCATTATTTGTTTGCTCAACATTATGAGTTTTCTTTGTTGATAAACTAAGAGATCTTTTAGCAATGTTTATATCTTTTTTAATCGGACTTTCATATAATAATTTTACTTCTTGTGGTGATGTAGATTTGTTGTGCAATAAATTAATATGATCGTTTTTTCCTATTTTATGAGCTGGTAAATATTTTTCAAATAAATCACTTTGTGTTTCTTCAAAATTGTCCAATGAACAAACAGAATCATTAGTTTTTTCATCTTTAATTATATCATTTTGATTATTAATCGAAGTCAAATTATAATTTTTTTCAATTGTTTTTCTTTGTTGTTCCGGTACATATGTATCTAATATATTATTATGTAAATCTGGTGTTGAACAATTAGAATCATTTTTAGTTGGTGAATATAAAATATGTTTAGATGGTGTAACAAGAATATTTGAATTAAAATTTTTTAAATTTACTTCTAATCGTGACAAAGCTGATTGATAACTTTTATCTAATTTAATTACATCATCTAATTGATCAAAATTCAATTTTTTCGGTGTTTTTTCTGTATTATGATTTAAAGTTAGTGATTTCTTATTTTTTATTGGTGATGCACAAGATTCATCTGATGAGTCCAAGAAAATTATATCTTGCAATAGCTAAAACAAAATAAATATTTTAACGAATAATAGAAAAATATAATTCTAGATAATTATACCTTTTCCTTTTTTATTTCTGTTAGATTCTCGTTTACTGTTTCTGTAAATGCGAATATAAATTTTTATCTTTAAATTTTGTAATACTAAAAATTATACCAACCTTTCTGATCATCGTTTTTGATTGTTTTATTATTGTTCAGGAATCCAATAAGTGAAAGTTGTTTAGGTTTTGATTTAATATTACTAGACATTACAAAGAATTAAATAATAACAAAAGTTATATCATAATTATTTATTTATAATAAAAGTAATTCCAAATATCTTTTTGTTGCTTGCTATCGATGTTTTGACAATTTTTTTTTTTATTACTTTATAGCAAATGTGACGTTTGCGAAAAATGGCGCAATCTGGAATCCGGCAGATGGCATAATTTTACCATAAAAAATTCTGACATTTCCTTGATTGGCGATTTGAATGATTGGGATCTGACATTTTGCACTTCTCTTCAAGTTCAAAAATATTTCAAAGATTTTTTGTAATTTTTCTAGTATTTTAATTTTTATCAAGTTTAGTGGTTGCGATTTCTATTTACTTCCTTTATATATATATATTATTTTTTTTTGTATGATTTCAATCAAATTAATTTAAAAAAAAAAACTATTTAAGTAAAAAATGTTGTCTGCTATTAATATTTTAAATCGTTCAATTCGTTCAAATCCAATTATTAAAAAAAATATACCAATTGGTTTAAGGAAATTTGAAAATTTTACACAAAATTCATTAATTAGATGCTTATCACTTAGCTTACGACATCATGATAAAAACGAGTTAGTATCTATATATAATTTTAATCAATTTAAATTTTGTGAATGATTATTATATCATTATTAATTTTAATTTAATTTTTTTTTTTCAAAAAATATTTACAGAATTGAAGTAACATTTGTTAGAGCGAATGGTGATAGAATTAAAACGAAAGGAAAAGAAGGTGATACATTATTAGATGTTGTTGTTAATAATAATATTGATTTGGATGGATATGGTGCATGTGAAGGTACCTTAACATGTTCAACATGTCATTTAATATTTAAACAATCCGATTTTGATAAATTACCTGATAAACCAGCTGATGAAGAATTAGATATGTTAGATTTAGCATATGATTTAACAGATACATCTAGATTAGGATGTCAAATAACATTAACAAAAGATATGAATGGTTTAGAAGTAAATGTTCCAACTACAGTAAATGATGCAAGAGCTTAAAACAAAATTATTAATTTTTTTTAAATTAATTCTTTTTTTTTTGAAAAAAAATTATGTTATTTAATATGATTACAAAGGAAATTTCGTATTATAAAATAAGGAAGGTACATTTTTCGTACTACATATAAATAAATAAATTTAGCTAATTGAAACAAAAAAAAAAGAAGAAGAAAAATTTATATATATTTTTGTTTAAAAAAAATCGTTTATATTTTTTTGTTAATAAAAATAAAATATATTTTTTTAGTAAAGAAAAAAATCTATGTAGATTGTGGTCTTTAATTGAATATTAAATTTATTAATATTTCACGTAATATTTTTGTTTTTTTAGTAATCTTATCAGTTTATAGAAAAATATTCTTCTGTCCGGCAATGATTTAGCAACTTTTTAGTAATATTTGAAACAGTTATAGTATAATTAGATTTTAATTGTTTAAAATATTAATGTGCGCGTATAAACAAATATTTCAATCATTCGATTTGAACACGGTATACAAATAATTTTTATTGATAATTATATAAAAAAAGATTAATTTATTTACTATGGAAGCACACTAAATTAATATAAAAAAATTATGTTTTTTTATCTTATCGTAATTATAATAAAGATAATTATAAGAATTTATATAATAATTAGAAAAAAATAGTTAGAATAAGATTCTCTTAATTGAAGTTATTTACATTTAAAATAGTTTATTTGATTAATTTCATTTAATTTTTTTTTCAATAATTTTAATAGATTTTATAATTATTTAAAATTACTAATAATTGTTGATATACATGATAGTGTTATACAAAATATAATTAATTTTTAAAACTAGTTCTAAAAAAATAATTGATTTTTTAAATTAAATTAAAAATTAGTTTAATTACAGAGTATATAAGTTTATATACCTAGGTTTATAGATAAGATTTAGAATGATTTGTTAATTGTATTTTTAGATTTAGAATGATTTGTTACAATAATTGTATACTAATTTTAGAATTAAAGAACTGTAGATAATTTATTTTCATTAGATTTAGAATTTTTATACCTCTTTAAAATAGTAGATCTTCCAATATGATAAATATTAAATAACTATTTTCTTTCTTTATTTGAAAATTCATAAAACAAAGAAAATTATTTCTGACTGTGATTATATTAGAATTCTCCTTAAATATTATTTCGTCTAATCAGATAAACTAATTTTAAATACGATTTAATCCCATTTAGACAAATTATTAAATGTACGAGCAAAAATTTGTTATAAAAAAAAGAAAGTGATATAAAAGGTGTGCCTTCCCAAAATAAAATATGAATAACTAATCTAAAATTTGGAAATATGATTTTTTTTTGTCTCGTTAATAATAAGTTTTCTTTTCTGATGCTAAAAAAATAAAATGGTACATCTTTACTTAAAGTAAAGTTAGTATATAAATGTAAATACTATTTTATATATGGGTAAAAATATTAATGTTTATTCTACGGAACATTGTCTTTTTTTATATAAATTAATTTTTATTACATTGTCATACAGTAAGAAAAAATAATAATTTTGGACACAAAACTATCTGACTCATTAAAAACAAAAAAAAAATCCCAAAAATTATATAAAAGATTTAAGAGAAAAATTAATATTAATGTGAATTTCAAATCTGAAAGAAATATTTTTTGTTTGTTTTGTTATATGTATATGCTGTTTCATTCGTTTTGAGTTTTGATCTTTTTCACATTTTGCTTTTATTTTGAATTTTAATTACCTGTAACCGCGATTGATGACTTTTTTTTTTGTTATAGGTAGGTACTAAAAATGTTTTTGAATAAAAGAATATGTTGTCATATAGTGTAAATTGAAATTATTTTTATATTATGTTATCTTAACTAAAAAAATATGAATTATATTTAAATAATTTAACATATCTTAAATCTTATAGTATAATCTTATTGAATAATATAATTGAAAATTTACATACTTTATACTTATGTGTTGTATTATTTAATTTTTAATATTTCACGATATACTAACTTATATTAAATATAATAATTTGTATAATATCATAATTGGTATAATTTTAAATATAGTGTATATAGTATATAGTGTATACAGTCTAGCTTTGATGAAAGAAGTATATCATTATTAAAATAAATTTGTAATTAACAACATTATAGAACAAAATCAATAAGTAAATAAATCATGTTATCATTAAAAGATAATTACTTAACTAAAAATATGTATATAATTTTAATTTGTCACTATATACTGTAAAACTTACACTGCAGATTTTAAATGAAGACTAAAAAAAAATTGTTAAAAATGATCAATACAAAAAATAACGATAGTTTAATAATTTACTTATTTCAAATTTTAAGAAAATTGACAAATATGAAATAGAAAAAATAAAGATTTAAGTTAAAAAAATATTCCAAAATTTTAATTTTTTTATTTATCTGAATAATGGAATTATTAATTAATGATCTATTAAATATTTTCACCATTAAAATTTTTTTTTGTTAATTTATAAATATCCAATTTACAATTTATAAATTATATAAATATCAAATTTCTTTATGATTTTCTACAAAAATTACAAACTATATATGACATTATTTCCTTAATGACTCTTAATTCATACTTTATTAAAATTATTTCTACAACATTAGTTTTTCAGAACATTCCAAATATGATGCATACAAATATTAATTATTTAATTTAAAATTATTAGCACGTATCTGTACTATATATTTATCTCAAATATTTTATAAAAAGAAAATTTAAAATTCTTATTATAGAAATTTCAAATATGCTATTATTATAAAACCATATCTAATCTATACAAAAAGATATTAACCTAAAATGTCACCACCTCTATCTATATATGGCAAAAAAATATATATAATAACTATTAAAAATTTCAATTTCAATTCCGGATATTATGTCTCTGAAGGCACAATGATCTTTCTGGCTGGTCTATCTTAACTTTATTAATAGATATAAAATAATATTTGAAAAAAAAAAAATTAAATCAGATAAACAAAACAAAAATTACACAAAAAATGGGTATATACATAAAAAGAACAATAAAATAGTTAAAGTTCACGCGGTCCGGACATAATTTTGTGAGTCATTTCGCTCGACCATATAAATAATAATTTCACTTTCACTTACCTTGCTATAAATTATAACAATGGCGGAATTTTTTAATTTAAGTGATTTATAAGAAAAAGAAATGAAGGAAATTTGGTTTTTTTTAGAGAGAGGGATTCCGGAGCTAAAGTTAAGTCAAGCGTTTTAGCAAGTATAAAATATATATGGGAAACAAACATTAATTGATGTGAGGCTGTTGATCTTTTATTACAAAAATAATATTATAATAATGTTTTGCAATAAGAATATGAATTTGATTTACACCAATATAATTTTGAAATATTCAATTTCTTATGTACATGTATTAAAAGTATATACCTACGTCATATTTCCTACATGAAGTAGGTCAAATGAATAAAATATGCGAATAAGATTTTCTAAATAATGGCTTTGAATATAAATTTATACATTTTTACCCTTAAATGTTAATTTACTTATATGTTTTTTTTTGTAGTTAAATTAGAGACAGAATTAATAATATATATTTAGTACACAAATAAATTTATCATCTATTTTCGTTAATGAATTTTAAATTATTGCAACATGTTTTTTAGTTTAAAGTTTGGCACGGATGTGTACAATTAAATTATATATTAAACAAATTATTATTATGTTTCTTTTTATTACATTTTATATTTTCGTTATGACTAATGACAACATAAATATATTTGGTTTTGTTATTTATTTATTTTTAAAATAAAATTTTTTGTAATTTTTTTATGTAATATGAAATTAAAAGTGATAGTAAAATTTTTGATTTGTCACACTAAAAATTTCACATTATTGAAATTATAGAGTAATTAATAAAATTAAAGAAAAGTGTGGAAATCTTTGTAATTGATTTTTTTTAAATATTTGGAATAAAAAAATGTTTTTTCAGGAAATTTTTAAAATATAGCTAATGATGCGATAAATTTTAATAACATGGGAAAATTAATTAAATATCATCGTTTTATCATCTTATATACATAATTATATAATTACTAATTATGAAATATTTTGTTAGATCTAGATCACTTTTGGACTATCAAAACACCGCATACATTTTCTTACTCCTTTAACAATTCCGTATTTCGTAACGAATGATAAGCATGCCCATTATTGGAATTGCATTCACGATCTTCTCGATTAAAGTAAAAAAAAAACTGTTATCATAAAATTTAATCACTTAATATTTTAAATTATTTAAATTATTATTTTTAAATTTGAATAACAAACATAAAATATTAAAGATAAAGTTTCGCGCTTATCGGGCATTGAAGTCTTTTGTCTTTATTGCAATGAAAATATTGTGTATATAAATTTTATTTGTGTAAAATGGGAAATTTTATGCATGAATTAAATAAATTTCATTAATATATAATTATTTGCAATATGTATATACTTTCTCATAGCCCCTATATATTAATTAATGACAAGATTAATGAAACATAATATTAATATGCAATTAATAATATAAAATTTTATTTAAAAGAATGTATATGATAAATAATTATATATCCAGTAAAATTATTAATTTTTATATAAAATAGATTAATACATATCATATTATAGATAGATTAATTTATATACTATATATTCTGCTTATAATAATGACATAGGTTAAATACCAAATTCATATGACAATTGTCTTTAGTAAAGATACCTTAAACATTTTTGCTTTCCAATTCCAAATTTAATAAGTTCAATATTTAATTAATTCGATTTATTCGGTTAAAGTGTAAATTTAATCTAATTTAGAAGATAATAATAATAATAATAGTATGGAATTACTTAAATTAGCGAATTATAATAATTTCTTATAGCACCAACGCAAAAACCAAATTTTTTATTAAAAAAAAATTAATCATAGTGAAAGTGAAATTTATTTCAAAATTTTGGTTTTTATTTTTGTCATCCAAAATCTTAAATCCGCAATATGATGAAATTACCATCGATAAAATCTATACAAAAAACTATGAAATGCTTGGTATTTTACAGTAAAATTATACACATATTTCATATAAGAATTAAATTTGCCAAAAATATAGCTTAAAAGAAAACCAACATAAATTTATATTTTCTACTATTATTAAGCTTTAAAATTATGAATCACTCTATTTACCACTCTTTAAATAATAAAATTTTTTTAGTTTACACATTTTGGTTTATCCATAAAAAAAAAACAAATTACAAAACTTATGAAAACAAGGATATTGCAGAAATTCAAATATTTGAATTTGTAGTGGCGCTGCAATCGTATACCATTCAAAAAAATTTGAAAATTATATCTTTAAATGTATATAACTCATTGAGCGGGAATTTCAAGTTTTATGCATAAGGAAAAGAGTTTTATACAATTATATTATACATATACAAAAAAAAAATAATAATAAAATTTTTCATTCAATATTTTTAAACTTCTCTCTTTCCAACAAAATGAATTTTTTATTTTAAATAAATATATTTTTTTAATGCAAAAGTGGAGAAAGGGGTCAAAACTTTCACGCGATATAAAAATCATGTTACTAACAAGATATTGCCGCATTTTTATGTTAACCGTAAAACTGTTAAGATCTATTTTATACGAATTATTGTTATTTCTTGAAATAAAAAAAAGAATCTATCTCATTTATATATTATATATTTATTTAATTATTAAAATAATTAACAATTAAATATAATTAATCTACTTTTGAAATTATACACACAACAATTTTATAGATAAATTGATTGATTGATTGAAAATTTTTGAAAATTAATTTGTGAAGTGTTCCGAGACAACAGAAAAAAAGTGAAAAGTTCAATTAAAAGTGAACCAATAAAATTTACGAAAAATAAGAAGAGATAATTAATAAATAATTACAATCTTAAAAAAAAATTATAGTTGATTTTTTATTTTTGTATTTTTTCGGTGTAATTTATTTCGGTGTGCCATTTGTTCAAAAGATACAAAAATACAATATTTTACAACATATACAAAATACTTTGGATAAATTTTTGTGGATTTTTATATTCTTAACAATTTATAATTCGGATTATTTTACACCATCAAAAAAATATAATCTTTTTGGGAGTTTAAATTTTCTCGATAATAATTTAGGTAAGAAATTTTTTTGTTTTATAGGTAACAAGTTTTTTGTTGTTTTTCTTTTAAATATTATTATTAAAAACAAAATGAAAATTCACAGTTCGGTGCAGAATTAGTTCAATTATAATATAATTATATCTGTATATAAGAAATTTAACAATGTTATTTTTTTTGTTGCAAATGTTAAATGCGTTACACTTCCAAGAAAGAAAGTGATTTTTTTTTACGAAAAACAAAAATTATTTACCCTTGGAAGCTCATTACCGCCAGTTTTAAAAGCTTTAACATACAAAAAAAAAATATATAATTATTTAAATTAACAATGTATTTAATGATTATCTATCTTATTTATATAGTGAAAGCTTTATAAATTAAAATTTGTGTTGTACGTTAAATGCACGTGAAACATTTTTTACATATATATATAGCATTTTTTTAAATTATTGTATATTTAAAGAAAATTTAACAATTAAAATAATAAAAGTGTTTTTTTTTTATTTATTTTCTGTATAAAAGTAGGTAAAAGTTGATAAATTATTCGGGTTATCATTAATTTCTAGAAATAATTAATATTATTCAAAAGAAACAAACTAAATTTTCACATTAATTTACTTTTGCAAAAATTTACTTATAATGTAAATGAGAATTGCAAATTTTAGGATAATTGCATTGCATATTACATGCAAATAATTGAATGTAGTGTAAAGAAAAATTATTTCTAGATAATTTATGGAGCTTATTAATGTCGTATTGTTTAAAACATGCTATCTACTGAAAATCAAAAATTTTCATATATGTTATGTAGTTAGTATTTAATAGAAAATATTTTCATATGGAAAATTCTTTTTGTTGAATAATGATAAGAAAGTGGAACAAAATTTTCCATTTCCCGTTGAATATTGTTGCATGCGAATATAAATTAATATTTAAATGAAAATAATATTTGTGTTGGTTTATTTTAAATCCTAATTTAGATTAAATATATTTACAGATTTAAATTCTTCAATTTCCATAATAATTATACCATAATTTTAGATTAAAAAGATAAAGTTTCGCGCTTATTGGGAATTGAAGTCTTTGGTTTTTTTTTTGTAATAAAATTATAGAATACATAAATTAATTTTAATAAAACTGAAAAATGAAAGAATTTTATTAGAATTTCTTTTAAGACTATTTCTTAAATTGTAAGAATAATTATTTTAAATAGAATTTTATTACTAATGAATTTGTTACTTAAACTTTGGGACTATAATTTCTACTCTTTAACGATATTAGATGTTTTATATCTATTTGCTTGTATATTTTGCTGTAGGCATTAATAATTAAAAAATTATTAACATCGATAAATTAACTTTAAAGATTGTTACACAGTCGTAATTTAGGATCGGAAGTATATGTATAAGGTAAACTAACAACTATTTTAGAAAAGTGAATTTGCTTGTATAGTTTAAATTTTTATGACAATTTACTCAAATACATAATTTCCATTTCAAATTGGCATAAATAAACGTCTATATTTTTCTGGTATAGTCATTAAGTAATAAAAACTAACATCCCATAAATTCGATAAATTAATTTAATATAAAATACATTAAATATATTTATAAAATGAGATCATTTTTATTCGATTATTTTAATTAAATTAAAAATATCAATCAACATACTTACATCAAAATTATATGAAAAATGCAGAAGATTTTATATTTTTGTTATTCAGGTTAAAAGAAAAATTAAATACTTTATTTTTTTTAACACTTTCATAATTTTTATTTTTTATGAGTTATGGGCTCTAATAATTTTTTAACCATTAATTAAATTTTTTTTTTTTTTTTATAATTTCAATATTTAATTTTATATAAATTATTATGATGGTGAAATTTAATAACATTTTTTATTTTTTGCAGAAAGCAATAATAAAAAAAAATGTTTATAGTCATCTATATGTGAAATTAGTCATTTTAAAAGATTATCTGATGTTAATCAATAATTATTTTTTTTGTAATTAAGATTTTGTAAATTTGCTAAATTTTTAATTATCATTTTGAATTTTGGAAAATATTTTTTATGATGATATATTTAATTTCATATATACCTATCAAAAAATTAACGTAACATTTATACACTCATTATAAACATAAATTAATTAATCTCAATTATTATACCTTTCACTCTGGTATATCTGTAATTTCAATGATTCCGGCCACAAATTTCCTCATACAAACAGAATTTTTACTCGTACAGAATAATATTATTGGTTAAAGAAATGTGCGTTATTTAACTACGATATTTTTGATGATTAGTGCACAATTTTAAAGCTTATAATTAATTAACTTTGCTTTTTTTTTTGTTGGTAATTATAGTATTTTCACCCAAAAATTTAAATCGTGACATAATTTATATGTATACAACATGATTTTGTCACGATTTTGCGCGCAATTGTTTCGAAATCATAAAAATTCAATAAATTAAATTAAATAAAAAACTTTCTTCATTTAAAAATAAAATAAAATTTAATTTCCTTTTACATATATTTTTTTCTTCTGCATATATCAACAGACAAGTGAAATTGCAATTTTGTGCAAAAGAACCCTTTTTTCTTATGGCCTTTTTTTTGCATATTTTTATATAGCACATGGGGATTTCTGGTATATACTATATAAGTATCGTAGCTAGATTATATTTATTTATATTGTAAAAGTAAAAGAACGGAAGTATAGTTGACTGGTTTTTGGATCAGGTTCAGGTTTTTATTTTTATATTTTTTATTAACAAGTATGCGAATTAAAAATGAAAAGTACTTTCTTTATATACACAAAAAACATCTCTCACGATTTAAATAAAACTAAACAATGACGACGCGATGGAGGTTCTGTCAGAATTAGGTCATTCTTTTGCTTTAAGGCAATATTTTTGTATTAATATTATGTAGAAAAATATTTTTATCTGGAAAAATTTTATAATATAACAAAAAAAAGTGTGTGGAAAGGTAATAAGAAGAAAAAAAAGAATTGAAAAACCCTTTACGAAAAATGTTTTTACTTTCGATTGCCAACCAGTGAAAACCAGTTTTCGCTTTTTTTCGATGAATTTCAACCGTTTTTCTTGGACTTTTTTTTTTGTTGGTGTAGTTATTACTTTAAATTGGAAAATTATATTATTATTTTACTTTTTTTGGGTCAGTTTTATTTAGTTATTAAAAGTTTTTCGGTTTGAAGAATGTATATAATAAATATTCATTTTTTATAGTATTTTTTTGAGCATATGTTTTTATAAAATTTCAGTTAGTTTTTTGGTATTTTTGGGTAGTTAAATTTTTCATTTTATTTTTTAAATAAAAAGAAAGTCAGGTGTTAATTTTGCAAAAAAAAAAAAAAAAAATGCAATAATAAAAATAAATATTTTTACTTTATGCTGAAAATTTTGATAAGAAAGGATAATTTAAACTGAATTTAAATAAATAATTTAAATATATAGCTAATTAATTTTTGAAGAGCTCGACAGTCGTTTGGGTGGTCTTCTTGTCTTGTCATGCGAAGTAAGAACTTTTTTTTGATAAATATTACAATATTATATCCTCCGAAATCATAAAATAACTTGCAATTAAGTTTTAATTTAGTTCTACTGTCTATAGTTACTAATATATGAATATAGTTTTGAAATAAAGTTCACCATCTCTGAAAATTTCATACTATAATTATTTCCACAGCTCTGACATTGGATTTGCTCTTATTTTATTATAATTGAATTTGAATTTCGATGCTGTAATGAATGATACCAATATTATTATTACCATAAAATTTAATAAAAATGTTTAAAAATAATTTAATTTTAATTTTCTTTCGATTTCTTTGTTTCTTGGATTGTCCTGAATATTTTAAATTATTAATTTTAAAAATCAAACAAAACTAAAATATAGAAGTAATTTATTTCACACATTACTTTTAAATAGTATAACCACATTTAATTAGGCCAATTCTTTTAATTCCGGTTAAAAATTGTATATATATATATAAGTATATATATCAATGGTAGTTTTTGTGATACTTTTTTTGTCACACTTTATTTATTATCTGCCAGTAAAAAATTTAATTTAAATATTAGTTTTGTGGTTAAACTTGATTGTATCTTATAAGTGTCATCTAATCAAATATATATTTAAGTTATACAATTAAATTACATAAATTAATTTTTCTAAAGCAACAATTGATTATTTGTCATTTTTAAAACTAATTATTTAACTATGTATATTTAAAACCAAAAAAATTTTCAATTGTATATTAAATTACTTACTTTTTGTTCTAGTTAAACTTTCTTTTTAATGTTGTATATATTCAATATATTAGCTTTTTATGATAAAATTTTAAAATATATATTTATATTCAACTTGTTCCAAACCACATAAGTAATTGCGTTAATTGTGCTATGCTAAAGCTATTCAATTAAAAAAATCTATTTTATTATACATATAGTAGAAATATTTAAACGAAATACATATATCATGATAGTTTTTTTTTTGATGAATGTTTACATTCCAATATATAATAAATTAAATCCTACATAAATATTTTATTAATTTTAGTTTAAAATCATTTTCTGGTTTGTAGGATTATTTTTTTTTTTTTTTGAATTTTTCAGGGTCAGTGAAAGTAAAATTCGATTTAATATTTATTATAAGAGATAGCAGTAAATAAAATAGATTAAAAACTTTAAAAATAAATTTATGATAATTTTGAATACATAAATATATTTTTATTTAACAAATTATAATTAAAGTTTTAATATTATAAATATAATTAGGACTTATTTGTTTATAGAAAATATATTTTACTTTGGTAAAATTTTAACTCAAAGTGAACAATAAAAGCACAAGAGTTAAGAATTAGTGTTAAATGGAAGTTGAATAATGTATAAAATTAGTGAACAGGCAATTAACAGGTGGTTTTCATGCCTTTAATAATATAATTTACAATTACCATACAATTTCATTGAAAAATGATTAATTAAATTACAAACATTTTTTATTAAGTGACATATTGAGAATCTCTTTTAAGTACTATTGAATTTTCGAAGCTAATTTCGTTCTACAACATTTTTCAAATAAAATTTGCAAAAAATTAAATTTATGTTTTTAACACTTTGGTCGCCACAGTCACCAAAAATTTAGTATGTATAATCAAATATTTCTAACAAAAATATTACGAATTATTAAACATAAATTTATATATATGATATTATGGTGAAACCTAAAAGATCTTAGCATAAATAATTATTTCCAAAATTAAATATTTGTTAAAAAGTATTACATATCCCAAAAATAAATAAATTAATCATTAATTGTTTATATAACTGTTTTAAAAATTTCAAAAATTTAACACCCATAAATGTTTATAAATTCTCATAATTATAATTTTTCTAAAAATCTGAAAAAAATTTAAAAATTACTTAACCAACAACAAAAAATCCGAATTATCAAAAAAAAAATCGAAAATGTTTTTGATAAATTATCAAAAAAAAAAATCTTTCAACAAAAAGAATTAACTGCTACTCATAATACATAAATTATGCTAACAGAAAAAAAACGAGATATGATAATTCCCACATAGTAAATTCTGGTATAATAATAAATCATCAAAAAAAAACACAAATAGAAGAACTAAAAGATTGAAAATTGTTATGTTGAACGTTTATCAATGTGTATCCAGACTTTATTTACACCTGTAAATTCGCGGTTTATGTATACTTATTTATATATATTTTTGATTTATATATATATTGTACATATATGTAAAAAAATGTGAATTGTTTTGATGCGGCATTGAAATTTTATGCTTTTTATTTATTTTTGTACATATACAAAATAAACATAAAAGATTTTGTTGAAGATCAGATGTTGGTCACACAGCAACAGTCAATTCAAAGAAAGCGAGTCAGTATGTCAGTTAATTGACTTCCGGCCAATTGTGTTGCTTTCTTTCTTATTGCAACAACTTTTTTACTATACAAAATAAAATTTTATTATTATTATTATTAATTTTTCTTAAATTTAAATTTATATTTTCTTCTATGTTTTTAAGTTAGTCGATAGTCAATTTCAAATTGATTTTTCAATTGTTATAACATTCACTCTGTGGTTGAAAGATAAATATTTGTCATCACAATATAATTGTCAAAATCAAACTAAGTATAAATGGTATTTGAAAATTCATAGGTAAAAATTATATACCAAGAAAAAAAAACTACATATTGCTTTTAATCAATTATAGATAAATATTTAACTATGTAAAATTTTTTGTATTTATAAAATATTTGTTGTAAATATTTTGTTGAATTGATACCAAGAAAAGTGGTTAACCTGAATTAGTTTTTATTACAAGTTTTAAGAAATATTGAAATTTCACCAAACGAAAAGGAAAATTTATTTATTTACTATACATAAATCTATAAATGATGTTATATACGTTATATAGAAAATTTAGATAATTTTTTTATTGGTATACATTTTTCCTAACATTAAAAATAAACCAGATTTTGATTTAGTTTTAAAATTAATGTTTGTCCTGATATTATCTACCGCTTTTCACAATTGCTTAAAATTGTATATTGCGGTATAATTAATTTTTAAAGATGATCTTTAAGGATATAAAGAAATATAACAAATTATTGATTTAAAGAAATTAAATTACTGATATAAATGTGGAATTAATTTTGCTATAGTAATGGTGGTATAAATTGATTTTAATAATTTAAGATTATTGACTAAGCTATCAAAATATTTTGTGATCGATGACTTTCTTAAATTTAATAATTAATAGTTCGAAAAAATATTGTCTCCAGTTTGAAGAGCTTTAAGCATGCTATAACAATAAACTTTGAATTGCATGAGGGGATTTTAAATGATCCTAAAAATATTCCATGATGCCAAAGCAACTAATTATCCTTTAGTAATTTAAATCAATGAATATTTTTCATTTAATTTCGTAAATTCTTGCCACATCTTTTTCTTATTCAAAATTTAATCAGATTTTAAATGTTGCAATACTTCTAATTTGTTTATAATTTAATTTTGTTTTAGATAAAATTATTTATCGTATACCAAATTGTCAGATAATTTGAAAAATATAAATGATTTTTTTAAACATATTTTTTTCTTACTACCAAATCAAAATGATTACGCACTTACCAAAGTACATTTTTTTTAAATCCAAAAGAATATTCAAAAACATCCTTTTCCCACTTTTATCAAACATCTTAATTAACGTACAAAAAAAAAATTTACTTTCATCAAAATTGAAAGAATATTGCAGACAAATTAATCATAAATACTTCAAACCGTTTCAACAACAAAAAAATCCAAATTTGGGTGCATCTATATAAATAATTATGGAGTCTGTCTATCCTATCTGAACCTAAAAGAATATCTGAAATTTGAATAATTACGAGTATTTTTGAACAATTCCAAAACATTACAATTATTATATGAATGTCATAATATTTTTAATACATAGTTTTATAATCTACTATATGAAATTATGTTTTACCATTAAAATAAAATTTACACAATTTAATACTAATTTTTTTTTTAATATTTCTTCAATCATCAAAAGTTGACAAATTGGCACGAAATGTAAAAATGATTGAATTTTTTGTGGTATGTAAAAAAAAATAGAGAAATGAAAGTTTTTTTTTCTTCTAAAACATAAAATATGAATTTTTTTTCAGCATAAATCTTTTTAGAAATTATTATAATTATGTTGATTTTTTTTTTATTAGTTATTTGATTTTCACTTCTTCATTATATTTATTTAATATCGCACATTCTTATAATTTATTTATGATTTTTATATGTTAAAAATATTTTACTTCTTTTTTTATTTTTGTATAAAAAGGAACTAACTAAAAAATGATTTTTTTTTGTTTTGTTTTGATTTGATTTAACAAAAGCCAATTTTGAAATGAAATCTAATTTAACATAAATAACTAAAAGCAAAAAAAAATTTCTATATTTAAATTATCATTAAAGCATAAATCAGTATATGAAAAAAAAACTAAACAATGCGCAGAAATTATGAAGAAGAAAAAAAATATAAGAAAATGTGAAATAGTTTAAGGGAAAATAAACTATATTATATACATTAAATGATTTTGAAATAATTTTCATATAAAGTGGTGATTTTTATACAGAAAACAAAATTTTGTCTGATGTAAGAAATCATTCATCGTCAACGTCGTCGTCATACTTTACAGAGCAAATATAATAAAAAGTGAAATATCTTTTGTTTAAAATCAAAACATATAAAATTATATTAATGTTTTTTGGTGTTTTTTTTTTTGGTAATAATGTTTGAAAATAATTTAATAAATGATATACAAAAACATATAATATTCTATACATTTCATGTTTACATCATAAAAATTTTTGCAAAATTTTAAACAAAAAAATGAATTATGAATTTGATTGCGTAACTAAAATGTGTTTTTGTTTTATTTTCTTAATTAATTCAACAAAAATAAATGTAAAAATATGTTGTGTAATAATTGTACATCCAGGAATTATGAATTAATGTTTTTATAAAATTAAATTTTAATTTAATATAATATAAAAAGTAAAATGAGTGGAAGTAATAGTTTAGAGTAATTAACTTAGCACGTATATAAGTTTACTGTCATCACAATGAACTATTTTCTATAGGTTATAACGACACCATTATATTAATTACGATATTCTCATAATTAAATAAATTGTTGAAAATTAATAAAACTAAATTTAATAGATAGAAAGAAATACAATTATTAAAATTGGTCAAACTAATAATTTCGTATAATTTGTGAAGTGTCCAATATACATAGAAGATCTATGACATGACATAAAAATTAGATAATTAAAGAGTAGATTCGATAACTCTTCGTCTGACTATATAATTTTTTATTTTTTACATAATTATTTAAATTATACGCAATTGATTTTAAATCCTGTAAATTTTTCAAACTAAAATTAAGGTGTATACTAAAAACTCAGAAAATTAATTATAATTTAGTAAACCCATTTTTCTGTTAAATTTAAGTATAGATTTCTGAAATTGTAATTAAAATGCTTATATAAATCATTTTTGTAAATAAAGTAAAAGAAAACTAACTTTCCAACAAGTGGTCGTATACACTAATAATTTACGATATTGTAATTACATAAAAGTTGTAAAAGGACACGCAAATAAATGAACAATCATAAATTACTAACAAATTATTGATTTTTTATGACAAGTTAGAGAAAATAGTAACATAATACGAAATGATAATACTATATGTAAAAAGTAAACGGTGTAAAATATTAAAATTTAGTAATAATTTTACATTCCAGAGCATTCATTCATTTAATTTAAAAAAATCTTGTAATTTTTCACATATACCATAGCCGACATAGCAATTAAAAGGTCATAATAAATAAATGAAATTTCCAAGATTTTAATAGTATGTATTTCTAATTTTATGTATTATTTTCTATAAAATACTTAAGTACAGATATTAATTTCAATTTTAAAATATTTTATAATTTTCACACTTTCTAACAAAAAAAACAACTTAAAATGTTTTCTTAACATTTTGGCTACCAATTTTCAACCTATATACTTATTTATATATTTTAAAAAAAATATTATAGAAAATAAACTTTTTAAAATGTTAATTAAATTAATTTAAAAAAAAAACTAAATTTGAAAAAAGAACCATTATTTTTTCATTACACAAAAAAAAATGAATGCCGGTGGCATACTTTTTTGTTTGGTATCATAAATATTTTTTGGTAATAAAAAATATATAAAATATAAAAATATAATTATTATTGGTTATAAATCATAAAATCTATTTAACTGCAAAAATCATAATTAGAATTGTTGATCTTTCAAATATATATAATAAAGTATATTCTTCAGAAAGTATTTAACATAAAACGTAATGAAATTTAAGTTTCAGAGTATTTAAAAAAAAAATCATTTTTCAATGAGTTCCAACCCAAATAAATCAAAGTTTTGTTATTTTATTTAATTTATTTTCAAATTTAAAATATTTTAAAATACCAAAAAAATCTAATTTCATATTGAAAAAAACACTACTTTTAAATTCGTGACCTTAACATTTAATGTAAACGTGAAAGCGCAAATAAATAATTTTCGGTAATGAAATTAAGTAGTAAATATAAAAGATAACCATATGATCCATCATTATTATTATTCTTATTTTATTTTATGAAAATTTATATACCTGCCTATTTAAATCACAAGAAAAAACTAGAAAAGAGAAAGGGGAACTGATATTATACAGAAAATTACAAGATCATTTTATAAGACCTTACCCAAAAAAATATTAAGATTATTATGTATCTTTTTTTTTGGTGTTGTTGTTGTTGATATGAACCGTGATGATAATCCATCTAATTGTTGTACACGCATTTGTGTTCCCCGAATATATATAATTCTTTAACAGAGGTATGTACAACATATTCATATATCATTGTCATTACTGTGGCGCTTATTGTCAAAGTCATCATAGCTAAAGATATAAATATCTTTTCTAAAACTAATAATTATCTTTACATTAAGTCTTATAAGGTGAGGTGATTTTATTATGTTATAGATACATATATTTTTTTTTAGATTTTCACTTTCATCATTTTGATGTCGTGTTGAATTTTAGTTAAAAAGGGAATTTATATATTTAGAAATGAAAGCATAAAAAAATTTAATATTGAAATGATTTGAGATTTTTTTTGTAATATAGAAAATCTCACTTTTAATTTATTTATATAGTATATATAAATGAATTCGAGGATTTGTGAAACAAGGATTTCTAAAAATGACTTTTAATGTGAATTATTATGAAAAACTTTAAATTCTTTGGAAAATATTATGGAAAAAATTAATTCATAACTTAATTATTGGAAATATTTTTAAATTTTCTATTATTTTTTATTTAAATTATTATTAATTTTTGGTTAAGATTTTATATTATATCATTTTCAAATTAACTTAAACAGATATGAAAAGAATTTAATTTGAAAATTGTGTAAAGTTCTCAATTATACGTAAATGACGATTATATATATTTTTAAAATTCAAGGATTTAGTGAGAATATTAATTAATGTTGGTATATTTCAAATATCCGTTGATATTTCTGCATAATTTCTAAATTATCTTATACTCTTATTTTTAAAATTTAAACTGAATTTGAAGTACACCAAAGTATATTAATTTTTTGTTTTGTATTTTTGTGGATTCTCCATCAATTGCCAATTTATATTAACAACCTTTAAAAATTTCCTTAAATTTATATTTTCTTTCTATAATAACCAAAAAATAAATAAAAAAATTCATATTTCACTAATTAATTTTAATAAAAAACTAATTTTTGGAATTACAATTTTAGTTACTCTTAATTTTCTTCATTCAAAATTAGACTTCCAATTATTCAAAATAACTAAAAATATAGAAAAACTATTATTGCTTATTCAATGAAATATCAAAACATTTTGAAATTTAACTAGTTCACCTAGTTTTCCACAAATGACTTTGTAAGATTATTGAATTCAAAATCAAGAAAATTTGTTTGGAATAAATAATAAATCGTTGGTAGTTTATCTTGTTGTACAACTAAAATAAAAATGGAAAAAAATAGAGAAAATAAGCATTAAATCAACATTATAATAAATAATGTTGAATTTCCTTTAATAACATAATATGAAAAATACAATTTAACATACATTCATAATTTATGTTTGTTTACTGCTGTTTGATGAATTTTATACAAATGTGAAAATGTGTAACAATAAATTAATCAAATTGATAATTGACAATATTTTCCTTTTAATATAAATTGTCTTTGATTTTTCTCTTTTACTTAAACTAAAAGGATCATAAAACTTTGTTTTAAAAAACTAAAATATTTAATTTTCCGCGTAAAAATTTAATTTTATAATAAAGAAAAATTATTGTCACATTATTTAGGGGTGGAACTACATACTATCTTATAAATAAATGAAAATCATTCAAGTAATTTTTTTTCTATACATATTTTCACTTAATCATTATGATTCAAGTTTTGCTTTTATCCTATATTTTATGTTTTTATGTATATATACCATAATTTTATGCTTATAAATGAATTTTAAAGACTAACATTAAATTTATATATAATATATATAATTAAATAAAATATATATAGTTAATCAATAATGATAGATTTAAAATAACATCTATTTATGATGATGAATTTTATTCGGAAAAGTTGTTAGATTAGTTTCCGTTTTGTGTGTTTTTTTTCTTTTCTGTTACAATTATGCTTATAGAAGTAATTTTAATTTTGTGCAAAGTAGAGCAACGATTTCCATCTAGAAAAACTACTACAATGTGTAAAACAACATTGAAAATATATGCTTAAGATTGTAAATTTAAAATGTTTCTTTAATTTTATTTAACTGTATACGCAATTTTGTCAATAATAAAAAGGAAATCGATTTAAAAAAAAAAAAAAAAAATTTATATAAAAAAAATACTTTCACAATAAAAAATCATAAAAATAAAATTGGTTACAAAAAAAAATTAAAAGTATTTACAAAAAATTAACTTAATTTTATAATTTAAAAAAAAAATCTGTTTTTAATAAGATATTGTTAATGTTTTTTTATGTTGTGAAAGTGTTTTTCTTTTTATTTAAATTATACTAAATTATTTATGTTTATTTTTTGAAAATCTATAAGATTTGTTTTTATGTTCATTTTATAATTAGATTATTATTGTTCTACTAGTTTTTTTTATGATGTTAAAAGATATTAAAAAAAAAAGCAAATTTCTACTTTAAAATTTTGATAATATCTTTTTTCACTTTTACTATTCAAAAAATACTATATTTTTACACTGTTTGTTTTTGGTGGTTTTTTATTTATTTTTTTTCATTAATATCTTTAAGATTTATGATCAAAAAAAAGAAAATTTACATGTGGGTTTTTTATGTTTGTTTTTGGAAAAATTAATTTTTTTTTTATATTAGTTAAGTAATTAATTTTTATTTTAAGGTTTGGTAAAGGAATATAAAAATTTAAAAATATAGTTTACTATTTTATTATTCGATCAGGGTTGGATGGTTACATGATTGACTCTGAATTTCATATTTCAATGGTAGAGGAATTGCGAGTTCTACTCCACATTTTAATGAATTGATTGGCATTAATTTCATTTTAAAATAAGAATGATCCTTGATTTGCAAATTGTCCATTCTAAGAGTGTCTCATCTGGCAAAAATTCTTATTTCCTTTGTAAATAAACTGATCTTCATTAAAAGTCTTATAACCATATGTTATGTAGATCACTGTCAACAAATTTTATACCTGAATCGTAAAACACTTTTGAAGTAAAATGCAATTAACGAAATTAAGGATTAATCAATTTATTTTAAAAAATAGATTAAAATTATTTTCTTATTGTTTTTACATAATTACCAGATTTAAATTTATAATGAAAATTACTTAAGTTTCTATAAGTTTCTCTATTGGTTCAAAATCTGTTAAAACCTTCAAAATTTATTGGCAAAGAATACTTTAAAATAATTTTTCAAATTTGTCATATGAAAAAATCTGTTTAATAATTGAAAACTGTTCACCAAAAAAATGGATTTGCACTAATTAAATTATCCGTAACACAATTTATCCTAATTCTAAATCAATTTTCATTTTTAATTAAATAAAAGTTTTATCATTCCAATTTCTGTGTATATCCACAGATACTAGAATATCTACTGTGACACGATTATTCAAATTTTTCATCGATCCGACTCTGTATAATTGGGAAAAAATTTATAACGCATGTTTAAACATTATTATTATTATTGTTGATCATTAATATTTATTTTCATCAAAATGAAGAAAAAAAATTTCTCATATTATTTATAAAGTATAAAGTAAATATTCTTTATATACCATAAAATTGATATGCAAAATAGTATATAGAAAATATTTTCTTGTAGGAATTTGTATCACATAACAAAAAAAATAAATAAATAAATAATGAAATATGAAATACCAAAGAAAGTAGGTTCAAATCAAATCTGTTCAACAAAAAAAATTAAAATTTATGACTTTCTTTTAAAAATTTCTTTAAAAAATCTTATATTTGCTTTAAAAATTATATTATACAATTTAAACATAATAATAACAAATCAGGTGTACCAAATCTATCTTATTTGTCAAAAAAAATTATTTATAGATTATTTTTTCTAAAATGTTGTTAGCTTTTTTATTAATTGTGAGAGAAATTTTTTATGAAAATAAATGATTTTTTTTTTTTGGTAAGGAAAATTAATGAGATGATATTGCACAAAAATTGGAGCATAGTTTAGATGTTTACAATAAAACAATTTAGTATATTTTTTATGTGTTATAATTATAATTACTAATTTAGTATATATGTAGTAACAATCGATTTGTTTTCAATTTTATAACCTAAAGGCATGCTATCCGCAAAACAAAAATATACATGTAAAATGTGTTAAACAATTTTTTTGGTAGTTAGATTGGTGTTTTTTTTTTATAAGCTATTAAAAACATGTGGTAAGACAAAAATTTCTAAAAACCTCTTTTAATAATTTTTGGTTGGCGGATACTTGAACATTTTTAGAGAGAAAATATTCATTGTTGGCGGATACTTGAAATATGTTTAGAAATTTCTTTTATAGAAATTTTGGGATGCAAATTTTTACTAATAGATTATTTAATCCGAATAGTTGTCTTTAATAGTAAGATGAGAAACATTTAAATTATTTAGTCATTTTGTCTGTATCAGATCACCTAATACAATTTGCTTTAGAGACTATTATCATATTGCTAGGAATTTAAAACGAATTGAACTCGTTTTAAACTAAAACGAAATAAACCACAATATTTTATAAATTCAAAAGATAACAAATTAAATTAACGACCAAATTATACTTAATAATATCAATTAAATTTTTTCTCTTTCAAATTAACTCTTTTTTAATTAAATATATTTTAAATTAAATATAAATCATAAATTTTAATAATATACATTTAAATTGCGAAAACATTCTATTTTTGTTTATAATAATTTCTTAACAAATTTGATTGCATGTCAAGAAACACAAAAAAAAAAATTAATTTAATGTGCTAAAATTAAACTAGTTTTCAAAAGCGATTAAATCAATTTTTTTCTATCACAGATTTACCATTGTTTGAAAAAACGATCTAACGAAATTGTTTATATTTGTGATTATGACAATAGTTTTGAAATTTGTATTATTCACATTCAGCATAAATTATTATGTATATTCAATTTTAAAACTAAAAATACTAAGGCGTAAAGATATAGTTCCATATTAGGTTTTTCAACATAAAATTAATATAATTTTCAATTTGCTATATCCATTACAAAGTAATAAAGAAAGAAAAAAAAAACCGGCGTGCAACTAGTGAAAATTTTCTATAAAGCTCGAATGGGTGATGAGACAAGCATTTTTAACAAGTTTTTATTACTTTTCTGGTGCATTGCAGTTTTAGAGCATCCTGACTGACACAAAAAAGTGAAGCATATAGAAATTATTTTGTATATACGGAAGAAAGAAAATTTTTTTTTGCGGAAAAAAAAAATTGTGTTTGTGTTTACTTTTCCACTCTGAAAAATTTTGATTTTTAGAGAAAGCAGCAGATTTTTCTTATTTTGACTTAATTAAAAGAAAATTTTTTTATAAATACTCTAAAAGCAAAAATAAAATGGAAATTGCAATTTAATTAATTAAAAATATGAAAATTACAAGCATTTAAAATTTCTGTATACTTACATAGTTTTAATATAAATTTTTATTAGTTTTTAAATTCAAATTAGATATTAAATTTGTAAATTTGACTTTTTCTTTGGGTTTCATTTAAAAAAACTATAATAATTTTGATTTCGAAGAAGATGTTAATAATTAAACACCAGACAGACTGGAATTTGTTCATTAAGGAAAAGCGGGAGATTCAATGTTGGTATTGCTAAAACTAATGGACACATGATTTCTAACTAAATTGCTATATAAAATTTGACATAAAATTTCACATAATTCTTCGTTATTAAGTACGAAGAATTATGTAAAATTGTGTGCCGAATTTTGTAAATATTTATTAATATGTACATCAATTTAAATTGTTTTAATTTCAAATTTTCTTAATTTAGAAATTTAAATTTCTATCAAAAACTTGCAATATTAATAAAAAAATTTTAAAGAACTTTTAATGTAATCTTGAAAATATTTTGATATCAATCTTACAATAACATAAATTTCTATTAAATAAATTTCTGATCAATATTTTTAAAAATGATTTTTATAAATTCAATTTATTATTTGGGTTTTAACCATAGAAAAAAGGATGAGATACTTTTTAAAGAAATTATATATTATTCAATTTTTGATTGCACCTAATTTTAAAGAAAATTTTAATGTATATTTTCAAAAAGATCAAAACATTTTATTTCGATTTTTTTTTTTTTGAAAAATCATTGTAAATATTTTTAAGGTTTAATTAAATAATATAAGAAATTTAGTTTTTTTTTGTTATAATTAAATAAAAATAATATTAAAGGTTGGATTATTTTGACTTTCCATTGACTCCAAAAAAAAGGAGGATACATTAAAATAAAATGTACATTAAGCATTATAACATCACTTTTCATGTCAAAATTTTCTGTTTTTTCAATGTTGTTATTTGAAAACTCATTCTCTCCTTTAGCATCTTTTTTTTTTTAATTCATTAATTTTTTTTTTATATTAAATTTAATGATTCAGGGAATCCTGAATTTAAATTTCTTTTTGAAAAAAAAAACTAATCGATTTTACAACAAAATTCAAGGCGCGATATATAAAAAAAAATTACTGAATAGCCTTTCATTATTCCCACGTCTAAGAGAGTGTAAAAGGATTTGAAGGTTTATTTAAAAAAAAAAAACACAATCTTCTCGGGTAAAATTCGAATTATTAAGGTAAATCCATAATAAAAAAAAAAATATTGTAGATAAAAAGTTCACTTCATACTATAAAATTTTAGATATCAATTAATTGACCGACTTTTTACTTTTTTCATTTAAATTCACTTTTACCCATTGAATAAAATTTTGATCTTGGATTTTTTTTTTATGGAAAATGATTGTTTACGGTTTGTGTTGAAAACCCTCAATTTTACTTTCCATGTTTTCTCCTTTTTGTCTGGAATTGTTTTGTATTGCCTGTCTAGTACATTATAATTCACTTTGAATTTTGAATAATTTTTGAAAAATTGAACTAAAATCAGCATGACGACAAAGATATCCATTATATATATAATAGTACATTATAAAAACACTGATGGCAATGAATGAATATTTGTGTTGTTTTGGGAGTTTTTTTTTTGATTATGGTAAATTTATGTATATAGAGATTGACGGATTGAAAGGGGAAAATAAGAGAAGAAGAAAAACCGATGCATCATTATTAAATAGTAGTATAAAAGAAAGAAGCATAATCATAAAAAGTGAATTCTTACAACCAAAAAAATACTTTATCTATCTATCTATCTATCTATTGTAATTAGACCTAAAAGAAAGCGACGAAAAAATGTTGTTTATGGAAAAAATCAAAGTATATAAATATAAACATTAATTCATTTTTTTATCCTGATGTAAAATGTGTTATTATTATTATTTTGGTAATATAATTATATAGTTTGATTCTTGATATAGATGCAACAGTAGTATTTTTTGATATAATGAACTTGATTTTTAATAATTTTCAGTGTATCATCAAAACATACTTTCAATATATATATTTATACAAAATTCTTTATTTCTATTATTTTTTGAGGAATTGAACAAAGAAATTTGAGATTTATGTCTTCATTTTTTATGAGTGCATTAATAGTGCAGTCTTTCATTTAATAAAATAATAACTGAAAATATTTGATTTATTTTGATTAGAAAATTTATTAAATAATCGAAAATTTAAAATTCATTCTGTCAATATAGTGAAAGAGTTTCTCCTCTATTTCTTAACTATAAATAACCGAGGAACTGTCTTCATATATTATATCGAAGAATGTAAAAAGTAAGGTTATTGGGTATTAAAGGAATTTATGAGGACATAATTTAATTATATATTCGTGGAACTCTATATTACATATTTGAATACACTTATACTACAATTTGTCAATTATGTATAATATATTTGATGGATAGGAAAATTACTTTGTTGATGCCTGCAAGTACAACCATAACAACAAATGTTTAATAATAAATTTACTTCAAAATATTTTCTATCTACTTATAGCTTTTTCTAGTAGTTAAAATCTGTCTTTCCTAAACATTTACATTTCTATATTTCATTTATTTGTTAAATACTATAAAAATTTATTAATTTAATTTTTAGACCTCTCCCTAATACAGGACGTACGGCGTATGGCGTATATACCAGCGTATCCCGAAATAAAACTCCACATTTATATTCATTAAAATTTTTTTAATCGATATTTCTTTTTGTTAAATTTCAATAATCAAATTAAAAATTTGTTTACGCCCGTCAAAATTTGAAATACGAATTGTCGGCGTTCGTACGCCGCGTATTTCGGGAGCTCTCATACAAAATGTATGTGCATGAAACGATTTTGACAGACGCTATACGCCGTACGCCCTGTATTAGGGAGAGGTCTTACACTCTTTTAATATATTTGGAAAATTACTCTATTTATTTTGTATATAATGAAAAATAATATAAATTAAAATTTAAATTAATACATTTTTGTAGATCAATTTTTAATAAATGATTATTATTTAAAATTACATATTATTTCTATTAAAGCTTTCTCTCTATATACTTTTCTTTAATTAAAATATCTAAACCGTATTATTAAAAAATACTTTACTCTATTATTTTAATTATTGATCTGTCAACATTTTTAAAATTATACTTCAAAAGTAAATAATTAAATTTTTGCAATCAATCTTAATAAATTGAAAAACTGGTGTAACAAAAAAAAAATAGTTTTCATTTAAATTAATATCTTTTAGCTTTCAAAATATTTCAACATATTAAAAATAAAATTATACTAAAACATTTAACAAATTTACTATTAATACTTATGTATGTAGTAAAATTGTAAAATAATACTAAGAAAATTTAGATTAATGATTAACAATTTCAAAATAAATATAAATTTGGCCTACATTTTTTTTAGATTTTGTTTATTTTAACTAAACTAATCATTTATACTAATAAATTTCCATTTCAATATTTAATCTGACACACACCGGTACTAGTAAGCTATTTTTCAATGTGCGGGCATTTTATTTCACTTTTATATATAAGGACAGCTTTAAATCATAAGTGTAAAAGAAATGATTAAAGGTATAATTTGTTGTTTTGTAGTAAATTAATATACCCGCACAGAATAAACTGACTAATACATCTACTAAAATCAACATAAATTTAATGTAAATACATAAATTTACAACAACAAAAAAAAACAGATTATATATCTTTTTTTATAATTGAAAAATTTGTTAAACTTTCACTTAAAAATGCCTTAACGAAATGTAAAAAAAAAAATGTACTCTTAAAACTTGCGCGACTGATCATAGTCATATTTCTTGTTGTTGTTTGTTATTTTTTTCACCTATAGTACATATAATACACATTAATATATACATAGTACACATAAGTATAGTACAAAAAACGATATGGAAAGAATCTTTTTTTTTTGCTTTTCTTTAAAAGTCGGAAGAAAAATTTCTATACAAGATATGAGCCGATGATTTTGAAAGTGGCATAAGTCACTTCTTGCGAAAAATTATAATTGAATTATTGAAATTATTTATGCTATTTATAATTACAAATATGTACGATTTTTTCATGTTTTACTAATTTATTGTTAATTTCCTTCAAAATTCTGTATTACTTCGACCATATATTTTACTGGTAAATAGAATTGCAAAAATATTTATAATATCTCAAAATAAATTAAAAGTGACTTATGCCACTTTCAAAATCAGCGGCTCATAAATGTAAATGGAAACTTTTTGGGTAAAAAATAGTAATATTCATAAATCTCGTTAATAATTTTCATATTTATTTTCATTGAACATAATTTTATAATGGAAATTGTCTTAATTATTGTGGTATACAAAAAAATTTCAATTTTATATAGAAAAAAAAAACAGTTCAATTTTTTAAATTAAAATTGAGGAAAAGATTAAATTTTAAATATATATGGAAAAATAACTAAATATAAATTTAGATATAAAATATTTTATAAACCAAAAACGAAACCAGTTAGAAGACAAATTTCTAAAAACAAAACAAAAAATTGTGATATACATTTGAAGAAAAATGTAGTTCGCCAGCCATATCAGATAATAATAAATATAAATAAAATATTTTTCTTCTTCAATTTATATATATATATATATTTTTTTATTATTTTGCGCTGTCTTAATGGTTAAATGGTTCTATATCAGTAGGTTAATGGAACACCCAACCATTTTTTCTTAATTTTCTTCTTCTGTTGTGCAGCATATTAGCAAGTGAAGACGAAGAAAGAGAGAAATACTTTAAAGAAGTGCAATAAGCGTAATTTCTTTCTTTTTTTTCAGATAAATATAAGTAAATGTATATATAAGATAAATTAATATTTGTGCGCAAGGTTACAGTTGCAGCACAAAATTATATTATATTGGTAACAAGTGTTTTTGTTGGGTGCAAGTCGCGCTCATTATTTTTTAAACTTACTCTTTCTTTGATCGAAATTTTCTTAAAGGAAAATGTATTAATTTTTTTTTAATGACGAGCTGAAGCTCATATTACAAAAAAAAAATATTTTATAAAATGTGTTGATTTCATTTACTTTGATTATATTACCAGTTCATATAATATTCTCATTATCCTCTGGCATTTTAATCATCATATGATTTGTGTATTTATCAAGGTCAATATATGGTTTTGATTGATGAAAAGTTTTGGGTATGGAAAAATTAATTTTTTTTTCTCTTGAGATATAATATATGAAACTTTCATTACAGGCCAATGTTTCAATTAGATATGTTAGTTATATATTTAACAAAATATTTAAATTTTTACCATTTTTCTCCAATATTTTAATTGGTTAATTCTACTTGTATAATCAAAGTACAAAGTAATTTGAAAAATTCGTTTCAAATAATTAACTATATACTTTAAAAAGTTTAGGAAAATTAGGAAGGTTTTCTCATACGGTTTCTAATGTCCTAGAAGAGTTTAATAATAATCAAATTAAAAAAAAAATCATATCAATGCCAATTAATATTAATAAACATTTTACATAATAATTTTCTTAAATGATTTGTATAAAGGGTTCGTAAAATGTGAATAAGGAAATTTTGTGGTTTAAAATTATGCTAATATACATAAAAAAATTTTTATTGAAAAAACGCAACTGATATTGCAAGTCAATAAACAATTTAACTACTCAACATATCTTTTTACTATTAACACTTCCACTTCTGCACAGAGGCTTTTTCCTAATCTAATCTTGTAAAATTGAAGTGTTGTGGTAGAAAACTAATATTTTTCCAATATAGCAAATAAGTATTTATAGAAACTAAAAAATAATATTTAACCGCTTTAACAGATTCATTTTACACTGTGTGTCATAAAAAAAACAATTATTAGAGGTGGTATAGATTTACAAATAAGTTTTTTCTTTTCTTTTTCTATCTGTGTACTGTTTATTCAGTAAATCAATTCATCATAATTATTCAATTAAAGGGTTACCAGCTGTATAACACATAAAAAAAATATACTTATGTACATAAAGTAGGACATTATTAACATAAATATAATTATAATGGAAATATGAAATATATAGTATAATATTGAAATATTATATGCGAAAGTTTTACAATATCATTTTTTTTTTTTCGTAATTTAATCAAAAAAAAAAAAAAATTTTAAAAATCAGAAATAATTTATATATTTTTTTATGTTACCCCTGCTGTGAAATAAAATTTTCATTTTATACCATTTTGAGTTAAAAGTGACAATGGAAAGTAGATATAGATAAATAAGTAATAGAAATACTTTCATTAAAATTAAATTATTTAGTTTAAAAACAAATTTTTAAGTGTCTATCAGTTTTCAAATTTCCTAAAATATTAGAATGGATTATTAATTTATCCCCAAACCAAATTAAATTTATTTCAGTTTTATGAATTTTTATTATATAAAATTGGTAAAATGACCGTTTTTAATTGGGAAAAGATTACTTTAACGATATAGAGACCAAAACACAACACAATTTACAAATCACATTCGTAATTTTTCGAAATTTAGTATTAAATTCCGAAGTATGACTTGGTATTACTCTATGATATTTGCAGTAAATTTCATTGCTCTCAAATTCCAGAGCAATTTTACTACAAACACCGTAAACCAATAAAACAAGATTAATATATTATAGCTGGTAACCCAATCTCTTTCTTATCACAATTTAATGTTTTCTTTCTTATTTATATGAAAAATCTCACTAACTATCTGTTAGATATTGTATATTTTCTATATGCACATTTCGTCAAGCTTAAATAGAAATTTTGTGGTTTTGTATTGAAGTTTTATGTGTGTTTCTTTTTTTCTGTATGAAGAAAATATAAATTTTTTTTTTATACAAATAATTTTTTTTTTTTATACAAATAATTTTTTTATTTTAGCTCAATCGCAGTTTAAATTTAGATACCGAATGTGTTGGTTCTTTAAAGCGGAACGTTGTTGATAGTATAATAAAAACACACACTTAACGAGGATTTATATATTATTTTTATTTTGTGGGTGATTTAAATCAGTGCATCACAAATAATTATATAAAGTGTAAATTAGGTGTTATTAGATTTTTATTTTAGTATAATAATAAATAGGAGAAAATTATAATTTCTTATGATTCAACTATAAAATTAAAATAAATTTTAACTGAAACAGAAATTTTTATTTTTAATTGTTTTGAAAGTTTTGTGAAAAAAATTTGGTTTTGAATTTCCTTTCCATATACGGAAATAAATTGAGATTTTTTTTTTCTTATGTGAAGATATTTTATTAAAATAAAAAATGTACCGAAAAAAGAAAGTGGTTCGTTTTTAATATTTTTTTTTATAAATTATTATTATTTTTTGTAAGTGAAACTTGCATTTGATTTTTTTTTTTGTGTTTTGATCACCTCTTTATTTATAATAGTTGACATACTTTAATAATTAAAAACGATTAAATTAAATTTAACTAAGTATATTTTTAAATGCAGTATAATTAATGAAGATTGTCATTAATTAAATAAAATTGTGTTACATTGCAAAATTTTGACGATGCTGTGAACATATTTGACAATATTCTAACGTATTTATATTTTTTTTTTAAATTTAATTAATGAAAAGACTTTAATGAATAATCAAAAAAGTTAAGCCAATGAATAATCAAAAACTTCATTTTTTTTACTATGTAAATATTAAAAAAAAATTATTTATCGTAAATATCGTTATTTTTGTTGTGCTGTAAAGTTTTAAAATTTGTTTATTTTTAATAAAATTTGCAAAAAAAAAATTAGATCAAACTTTTTTTATATGCTATGCTTTTAAAACTGTTACAAAAACTGTGAAATTTCAAAAAAAAAAAAATGTAAAAACTTATGTTAAATTTTGAATTTTATATTAAAAAATTTATAAATATATTTTTTTTTCTGTTATCATTTCAGAAAGAGAAGTCAATTTTTGTTCTTTATGGTTTTTTATGTTGTCGCTTTTTTTTTATGAATGGTGATCTCTCAAATTAAACAATAACATAAAATTGTTTTTTTTTTGGTTTAAATTGTTGACATTACGACAAAAACATCTAAAAGAAATTAATTAAAAAATGGGACATTATTCGCGAATCTTATTCGCGACACTTTTATATGTTATTTTAGTATTTAAGGTAAGTTTACTTTTAATTTTAATTATTTATTTTTTTATTATGTTATTAAAAATATTTTGTTTTAATTATATATGTGTCATATTTTTTTTTTATTATTTTTGAACTACATTTAATGCATCAGATTTTTATTTTTATATCCGTGTCTTATGGATAAATGTAAGATGTTAAACCGGCTAAGTAATAATAATTGTAAAAAAAAAAAGAATGTAGAAATGAAATTATGGTAGAAAAATGTGCAATAGTTTTTCTTTATTAATTTTACTACTACTTCTTCTTTTTTTTGTTGTTGTTGGAAATAAAAGTTGTTATTTATGTTTAATGTTACTTGGTATTAGATAGATTTTTTTTTTAATATAAGTTTATATGATATTTTTACTAACCGTTACCGGGTTTCATTGGTCAAGATAGTATTATTAAAAGAAGATGATGATAGCTAAAATAGAAATATATATAATTGTGATTAGAAATGTTAAATAAAATAGTAATAATAAAAAAAAATCCAGTTATGCTCTGATTTGTACTAGTTTCTACTTTCTATATATTAATTTTTTTTCTTTATTTAATAAATTAATTTTTTAATTTAACTGAAAACATTAAGATAATTATCTGTTGGTATAATTATGTATAAATATCAATAAATTATCAAAATAAATAAATAGTTATATTTTAAATATATACTCGTATATTTCAATTTTTAATTAAAAGTAATTAATTTATTTTTATTAAAATAATTAATTGAATTGAAATTTGGAAAATTTAATGGGCCACATAATTTTTATTTAACTTTTCAATATTTTTACAATATAGTAATTTACTCATAGAACGATAAAATGCGTACCCAGGATGATTATTTAGATAAATTTTGACTATGTAAGATGATTCGTTGAGCATTTGATATACATTTGAAGAGATAACAGAAAATTTAATTTTTTTTTCACAAAAGACTGTAAAATTTACTCAATTAGAAATAAATTATAATTAAATATTTAATTATTTTCTATATTATATTTTGATAATTATTAGATAAGTGTTTCTTCAAAACTCGTGCTATCTTCACCATCATTTTATAATAATAATCTTTCTTCTGAAGTGTCTTTAAATTCATGTCAGAACAGTAGTATTTCAAATTTGAAGTAGTAGGAAAACAGTAAAATAAATAAACTTTAAATTTTTAAATTATTGGTATAAAAATTATCTGAACCAATAATTATTGGTACAGTGATTGACTAATATTTACGAAAATTCAAATATTTATTAATCAAATTATTTTGAATTTTCTCTAATTTTGATACTTAATAAAATTATTAATAACATTTTTCAATAATGAATGTACAATTTTAAATTAATGAAAAAGAATTGAAATTTCTCAGTAAATTAATGAAAAAGAATTGCAATTTCCCAGTAATTTAGTTAACGAATTTCACTTTATTAATCGAATTAAAATATCAATTCAATTTTTTAACAAAATTTTTATTCTCCATTAAAGACCAAATAAAAATGTTCTCGTCAAAATAAAGATCGAATTAAATTTATAATGTGACGGGTTAAATTGCAACCCAAAATTTAAAGTGAAATTTAAAAGAAAGGAAAATTCGATTTTTTATATAATTTTTTTTTTATTTCAAAATTTATAAATTGAAAGTTTAATTATAAGAAAATCCATTTTTTTTGAAAAATAATTTAATCCAAATAAAAAAAAAATTATTTTTCTTGTGCTGTTCTCCTTTTACCGAAAAAAATATATAAAATCAATTATGAATTATGAATTATGTTTTCAATTTCCAAATCGATTTTATAATTTTTATGTTATTTACATTTAATTAGGTTAATTTGAATTTAACAATTTCTCACAAAAATAAAAGTAAACCAAACTGAACCAATGAAAAAAAAATCATTTAGGAAAAACATTATGATCAATTAAGTAAAAACGGTGTAATAAATTATGTCATTTATATTATTAGTTATATAGTATTTATAATTTTTCCATTTTGACAACTGTAAAAAATTAAATTTTATAATTTCATTTATAGAATTTTAAGTGCTACTAATCTAAATAATTAATTAAAATTTTACTTTTTGTTTCTTCATAATACTAGAATGTATACTGTGATGCACCACTTGTTGATTCTGCCTCATTACCACTTGAACATAGATCAGTATATGGACCACCAGCACCATCACCAATATATGGTGCCCCACAAGGATTATTAGGTGGTTCAGGTGGTGCTAGTAGTAATGATGTATCAGATGATCCATGGCCATTAGCATCAACAAATGATAGTCCACAAATAAAACATTTACAAGTACAATGTGAAAAAACACATATGAGAGTGAATATTGAATTTGATCGACCATTTTATGGTATGATATTTTCAAAAGGTTTTTATAGTGATTCACATTGTGTACATTTAAAACCTGGTACTGGACATTTAAGTGCAACATTTGAAATATTTTTAAATAGTTGTGGTATGTCAAGTTCAGCAAATCATAATGCTGCTGCATATGGTGCACCAACACCATCTGGTAGTTATGTTGAAAATACAATTATTATACAATATGATCCATATGTACAAGAAGTATGGGATCAAGCTAGAAAATTACGTTGTACATGGTATGATTTTTATGAAAAAGCTGTAACATTTAGACCATTCCAAGTTGATATGTTACATGCTGTAACAGCTAATTTCTTAGGTGATAATTTACAATGTTGGATGCAAATACAAGTTGGTAAAGGACCATGGGCATCTGAAGTATCTGGTATTGTTAAAATTGGTCAAACAATGACTATGGTATTAGCTATAAAAGATGATGAAAATAAATTTGATATGTTAGTTAGAAATTGTGTTGCACATGATGGCAAACGAGCACCAATACAATTAGTTGATCAGCAAGGTTGTGTTGTACGGCCAAAAATTATGAGTAAATTCCAAAAAATTAAAAACTTTGGACCATCAGCATCTGTAGTATCATTTGCATATTTCCAAGCATTTAAATTCCCAGACTCAATGAATGTCCATTTCCAATGTGTAATACAAGTATGTCGATATAATTGTCCAGAACCGAAATGTGGACATGGTGGTTTAGGTATTGGTGGTGATTATGGTCCACCACAATTAGGTGGTGGTGTTGGTGCACAATTATCAGCTGAATATGGTGCACCTGGTGGTGGACTTGGTGTTGATTATGAACGTAATGATTATGTTGTACCGCCAGCATATCCAGATCCACGACATCCAGCTGATACATCTGGTGCATATTCAGAAAATCAACCTGATGTTGTACCATCACCACAAGCACAAACATCATCTGGTGTTACATCATCTGAAAATAATGCTATTGTTAGTTCACCATCTCCATCAAAATTAACATCAAATAATCAACAACAGCAACAACAACAAGTTGGTGGTCCAAATGATTTACATTTACCACCACCACCACCACCTGGTCATTCTGGTTATAGTACAGTAAATCGTAAAGATGATATTGATCAAATGAATAGTAATACAATATTATTAGGTGGTGGTCGTCCTCGATCTGTAGAAGGTTTAGATGATTTACGTGGTGCAAAACGTAAACGTCGTGATACATCATCAGCAACAACAATGGATATTATTATAAAACCAAGAATATATAAACGTGATACACAAGAAATGACTGATGTAAATACAAGTCGAACGATACAAGTTGTTGCACCTGGTGATGTTAATTTTGCATTAAATAATAGTAGTAATAATGAAACTGTTGTTATACAATCAGCTAGTAGAAGTGTTGATTCAGAAACAATATGTATGTCAGTGCCTAGTTTTGTTGGTGGTTTAGTAATGCTATTATTAGTATTAGCTGTAGCATCTTTAGTTGCTGCATTTTTATTTGTACGAGTGCGACATTTTGATAGAAAAGGAGCAACAATGGCATATGTTAACTGATTTTTTTTAAATTTATATAATACCTAATTGTTTTTTTTTGGATAATTTTTTTTATTAAAATAGAGTAAACCAAAATTTTAATTTTCTGTATGATTGAAAAAAAGGAAGAAAATGTTTATACAAAAAATAATTTTAGGTAAAAAAGAAAATAAATTAATTTCAAAATTAACACGATAAGAAAAACTCCAAATGAAATCATATCATTTCTCATTAATTTCATTATTTTTCCCAATTTTATATTCCTTTTATTTATTTTAACTAATTTAATGTATTAATTTTTTATTTTTATGTTTATCATTTTTATATTTTCTTCATTTCATTGAATTTCATTTCTTTTTCTTTAATTATATAAAATCTATTTATTTCTAAATTATAATTTAAATATTTTATATTACATATATATAAAAAAATAACAAGAAAACGAACGAAAAAAATAAATAAATAATTAATAGCGATAAAGAATTTATTAAATAAATATTATATTGAAATATTGTTTTTGGAAAAATGTTATAAATTAAAAAAACAGTCATTTTATAATGATTTGAAATTATAAATTTCTTAAAAATAAAATTTTTGTATGAATTTTGCAAGGATAAATAAAAATTATTTAAAAATTTAATATTAAGATAATTTTTTGTGTTAAAAATAAAAAAAATTAATTTAATAGAAAATATTATATGAAAATTTCTAATGTATATATTGAAAAGTATTGAATATTATTGTAATATAACTATTGTAATAATATCTCTAAAAATAAATTTGTATTTTATATTATTTTATATTTATTTCAAATTAATATTATAATTAAATATAAATTTTTCTGGTTGTAAGATTATTCATCATCATTATTATGGTAAATGGTGTAAATTGGGTAATTTCTGTTTGTGATTTATATAATATATAGAATTTTATTGAATATTAGATATTCACGATGAAACAAAAATAGTTTTGTGTTGAAATTGAAATTGAAATTTTTAAAAAGGCTGCTTTTGTTTATACACCGTTTGGGCATACTTCCGTCAATTGTAAGGGACTTAATTGACTAGACACTAGCTAGGAGAGCAATCAATTGAATTGATTTAATTATTTTCCATTGATTTCATTATGCTAAGTATATTTATGTTAACAAAGGAAAATACAAGCAATTTTGTAAAATTTAAATGTATTAAAAACTTATACTATTTTTTGAAGCTAAATTTAATTATTTAGAAAACATTATTTACCAACCAACATTAGATTGAGTACATTGAGTACATATAGCATTTAGCTCCCTTTTTCCAGACTTTTTTCAAAGTTTTTTTGTTATAACTTAAAATTGCCCATCCATAGACACCAAATTCTAATTAAAATTGGCCGTCCATAGACACCAAATTCACCTATATTGGAGAATGTCGATATTTTACGCCAAGAAAATGGCAAGGTACCCCTTTGCATTTTTTTTCGGAAAAATATCGAAATTCTCCATTATAGACAAATTTAGTACCTATAGACGCGAAATATTAATTATAACAAAACCAAAACCTTCCAAACAGAAATGAAAAATGTTTTAATTTGCCCAAATTATAGCAAAAAAACCTAGAATAAATATTGTTTTTATTTTCACAAGACCTCGTTTTTCAGGTTGGTTAAAAATACATAAATCTTTATCTGATATTTATGTTCTATATACGAAATTAAAGATTGAAATCTTTATTTTCAGAATCTGTTTTTTATTGCATCTTAAAAACTGACTAAATAAGAGCATGCAGAAAGTGGCTCCATATTCGCAGAATTTTGTTCAAATTTTTTATCATTTTGTGGTTGTGCATGTTTTTTAATTGTTATACAATTTGTATAGTATAACAGCGAAGTATACCAGATATAATTTTACTTTTTTGTGATAGGCCTCTTAAGTAATAAGAGAAAAGTATATTATAGCTAAAAATAAAATTATAAACAACAGAATTTTTTTAATTAGAATTTATTGTTATTTAAAAAAAATTCATATCACAACATAATAAAATAAAAATATTTTTTTAATTAACAATTATTTATAAATTTTTTATTTTCAATTTCTAACTTTACATATAATGTATTCGATAAACTTTTAATCATAATTATTATCTTCTCTGTAATACTAATTTACATAAAAAATATATGTAGCTATTTATATATTAAAATCATAATAGAAAAATTCTAGCTTCTTTTTAGTCTGAATCATCAGATTTAAAAAATAATTTCTTCACAATACTTTCATGACCAGAATTATGTTCAGGACTTTCATTATTATAATTTTCACCACCATCGCTCCTATAAAATATTACAAAATATTATAAACGGATTTTGAAAAATAACTAGTAGAACACTTACATAAAACTAGTTTTAGTTAGATCTTTCCGTGATCTAAAACTACCAAAATTATGATTTAATGGTGTAGAATTATAAACTTTTTGATATGAATCACCAAAATTACTTCCCGGTGATTCTTGTAAAATTGTATAATCAAAGTTATTTTCATTTGAACTATCACTTTGTTCTGTGATAGATTGTTTTGATTTAAAAATATTTAAAATGATAATGAATAAACGATATATTATCATTTTAATAGTACAAATTTTTGCCCAAAAATATTTTTTTATATTTCTATAATTTTGTTCCTAGAAATAAAATGAACTAATTATGTTCTGCTTAGAAAAAGTAATTAAAATACTAACAATTTTCTTAATAGGTTTCCATTGTTGACGAGCAAGATGAATTTCATATAATTTTGGGTGACAAAGTATTTGTGAGACAGTTGGCCTTTTTAATGGATCTGGAGCCATCATTCTTTTAATAATTTGTTGTAATTCTATTGATATTTCTATAAATTATGAATTCATTTTTTTTATATAAGAAAAAATGTATACATAATAATTTAAAAAATTAACTAACGATTTATAAAATCTTCAGGTAAGATTCCACTTCTAAGTCTTTGCCATAATGGACCATTTGGTGGTAATTCTAAATTACATGAAAGTTCTAATACAGCTATTCCTAAACTAAAAATATCAGCAGACTTTGAAAAATTTCCTAGCAATAGTTCTGGAGCTATATATCGACAATCTCCTTCTGTGGCTTGATGTAAGTTTGCCTAAAAATCAAAAAAAAAATAATTTAAATGATGATTTTCTTATTATATAACATTCTATTTACACGATCAACATCAATAACTAAACCAAAATCTCCTAATTTACAAAGTCCATCATCGCCAACTAATATATTATCTAATTTAATATCTAAATGAATTAAATTTCTATCGTGTAAACTTTTCACTGCCATTAATAAATCATATAATATTGACCAAATTTTTGATTCAGATAATGTATTCTTTTTTAATAAATAATCTTCTAAACTTCCTTCACATAATTCCATTTGCATATATAAACGATCATCTTGTTCCCATGCTTTATATAATGTTATACAATGTTCATTATCTGAAAATTGTTCATAACGCTTTACTTCTTCTAAACGTTCATCACGATATGTTCCACTACGAAAAAATTGTTTTGATTTTTTTACAGCATATAAATGCCCATCTTCTTTACAACGTACTTTAAATACTTCACCAAATGAACCTTCACCAATTTTTGATATAGTTTCAAAACATTGATCAAAATATGATTCATTTAATGATTTATTATAAATAGGACTTAATATTTTATTATCTGTACTAACTGAATCACGAAATGATATTGATTGAGCAAATGAATAAGAACTACGATTAAAACTTGAATCATAATAATGTCGTGGTTTTAACTTTGGTGGTCGTTTTATTCGTAAAGTATCATCTTTTCTGTGTAACTATAAAAAGTAAAAAAGTAACATGTTATTTATTAGATTTCTTGATAAAAAATTAGTCAAAATTATTACCAATTTTGATGAATGATTTATAAAATGTTCATTAAATTCAGGAACCGGCAAATATGACCTTTGTGATGTCATCGTAAATTATGAAATATTTAGATAATATAAACAAAGATAACACTTCAACTTAAATACGAGTGTTTTCTTTTAATTTATGGAATATATTTTTAATTTCTTTATTTTTAAATTATTTTTCTTTTAAAAAAAATTTGGAATTCGTTTATGTGGCATACGCATAATAAAAATATAACAATTCGATATAATTTATATTTCAAATAAGAAGTTTTAACAGGTTAGGTTTAGACTGACAGTTGGAACTAAAGACATCGTCAAGTTAAAAGTTATGAAAATTTAAACTTTTGAAATTGTTGGAAGGAATGAAATATTTCAACTGAAATATAATATATTACGAAATTTGAAACGAAAAAATATGTTTAATTCCAACTGTACTAAAATAGTTAGCGGTAATACAATGTAGAATAATGGGAAAATGCTCTTGTATATATTTTTCATATTAGTTATTTTTGTTGCAATTAATCGTTTCAAAGCAATCGTAGAAACTTTTCACGAAGTTCCCATAAAAGTTTATAGGGTAGCAGGGGTAGCATAACAAAAATCTTTTCAATGGAAATTTTGATCATCTGTTGCACACCAACCCAAATGTTTTTTTTTTTTTCAAATGTCAAAATAAAGTAAATCTCGGGCGTGGATGATTTCAGTGGCATAGCCGACAGACAGTGTTATTTATTTATTTTTTTGCACATAATTTCTATTGAGAAATCTTCATTATACAGCCTAAAAAAATGTCGAAGTACAATAATCAAACAAATAATCAAAATTCTTATAATCAGCGGGCAAATTACAAAGTAGTTGTTGTTGGAGGTGGTGGTGTAGGAAAAAGTGCTATTACAATACAATTTATTCAGGTATAAAAATTTTTAATACTTTATGAAGTCATAAAAAAAATATGATGGTGAAAGCCAAACCACCTACACACAGTAAAAATTCATGTCAATAAAATTAATAATAATTATGATTTGTATTTTAATTAATTTCATTTGTTTCATATTCTAATAAGAATTCAAAATTAATAAAAAAACAAAATTCAACACAAATATGAAATTAATAAATATATAGTATTTATTAATTTATAAAAATGTAAAAATAACTTTATTATAGTTCTATCAACAGCTTGTTTATTTTTAGTTTTGACGTCATAAACACAGCTAGGTTCAAAAATTATATCATAAAAAAAGTTGAAATAAAAGTACATACATATATGATAACTATATGGTATGGAAGAAATTATTTTTTTACAATTTTTCTATTTATCATAATATTTTCAAAATGAATTCTAATAATCAATTTAGTATATCACAATCACGTCATTTCAATATTCCATAATTATTGATATCTAATAGTATACAATACATATATACACACAATATTTTAAACAAAATTATCTATAATTTCATTGAACCAACAAATTGAATAAACAAACTTACTATTTATATACATTTATATATATTTCTAGAGTTATTTTGTAACAGATTATGATCCTACAATTGAAGATTCATATACAAAACCATGTGTTATTGATGATATTCCAGCAAAATTAGATAGTAAGTTATTGTTATTGGTATAGTTATTGTTTATAAACAAACATAAAAAAAAATATTTTACTGAAATAAACAATAAAAAATAAATAAATAATTTTTTTTGCTTGTAGTTCTTGATACTGCCGGACAAGAAGAATTTAGTGCAATGCGTGAACAATATATGAGATCTGGTGAAGGATTTCTTTTAGTATTTTCTTTAACAGATCATTCATCATTTGATGAAATACCAAAATTTCAAAGACAAATATTACGTGTTAAAGATCGTGATGAATTTCCAATGTTAATGGTAGGTAATAAATCAGATTTAGAAAGACAACGACAAGTTTCTTTAGAAGAAGCACAAAATTTTAGTCGACACCTTGGTATACCATATATTGAATGTAGTGCAAAATTAAGAGTTAATGTTGATCAAGCATTTCATGAATTGGTACGTATAATTAGAAAATTTCAAATTGCCGAGAGACCATATTTGGAAGAACATTATAAAAGAAAAAATAAGAAAAAATGTTGTATTTTGTAAGTTTATTTTTTCTGTTTTTCTTATTTAAAAAAAAGGACAAATTTTTTTTTTCGGAAATTATATTTTTGGTCTACTGAAAATTAAAAATACAACGAAAATTTTATATTTTGATACTCTTGCTTGGAATTTTATCAAAAGTATATTCACTTTTATTATCAAAAAAAAAATTTACAAACAAATTAATTTTCTATATTGGTTTAATTTATTCTTTTTATTTTTGAAATTAATTATTCAATTTAAGTTTCTATTAATAATTCTGATATTTAATTCATCAATTATAATGAATTAAATTATTTTTTGTTTAAATTTTATTGGAATAATTTATAGAACAAAGAGAGCTAAAAAATATCACCAATCTAATTCTAATTTATTTGTCTTTTTTAATTAATTATGCTAAATAGTTTTGATAAATAGATTCAGGGGACCGTGAATATTATTATATAAATATATATATCCGTAATATGTTTTTTTTTCTTGAATTTTTAATTAATTTAAAATTAAAAAAAAAATATAAGTATGAGGAGATCACACTGGAAAAATACATATAGAAATTATTAATATTTGTAGATGATGCTTTTTATTTTTAGAAATTGAATTGACGAGTAATTTTAAAACTTGTAATACTAAAAAAAAAAATATTATTCAGAAATTATAAAAAAATATTAAATTTGTCTGAACGATAAATAAATATTGCAACGTTATAAGATTCTTTTTTTTCTGTACTTGCTACATAATTAATACATATAAATAAAATTTAAAAGAAAAACCATTAATAATATTTGTGCCTAGGACTTTATATTTTTATAAGAATATTTAAATAAAAATAAAAAGTGGATATTAAATATTTATATCCAAATAAAATTTCGTTTTTTCATTTTATATGAATTTTTTTTTATACAATAAATATAACAATTTACACAATTTTTTCATAAAATTTTAATTAAGATTTTATTAAATCAATTTAACAATAATACTTTATTATAATTACAATAGACATAACAAATCAAATATATATCTTAATAAGATCTATATATTTTATATACAAATAATAAAAAAATTAATTTAAAATTTTGACAAAGTAGATTTAATTTTAAATAAAATGTTGACCATAATATTTAATTTAACGTTTATGATAATTCTACTTAAAGTATAATTATTATAAATGTTAAATTAATTTTAAGGTACAATGAAGAAAACAAACAGAAATTTTGTAAAATCAATAAATCAATATTAACCATTTTATAATTAAATGTAATATTCTTAAAATTTAAATAAAATAAAAATTGAGTTATCTTTTTGAAAATTGTATCTACCAGTTTTGAAAATTTTATAAATAATTAAATATTTTTACCATTGCGACAATTTTAAAGAGAGTAGTAAATTTAATTTATATGATTTAATTAATGAAAAATAAAATATTAATTCGAATAAATGTAAAAGTTAAATGTGGCTTAAATAAAACAAAAATGTTCTATAACATATCTTGAAAAATTTTTTTTTATATAAGAAACTAAAAACGCCAACCATACAGTGAAAAAAAAATGCACAAAGAATATTTTGCAACGATTTATGTATTATTTTGCAATTATATTAAATAAATATTTAATATTATAGTTAAAAATAAAATAAAAGTTATATTGTGTTCAAAAATATAATACAAATTTGAAATTCGAAAATAACATAATTATAAGAATATTTTTTTTTTATATAAAATGAAAATTTAAATTAAATAAATTTTAATTATAATTTTTTTTTGTTTATGCATAAGAATAAATAATTAATAATTTTTTTTGTATATTATTAATTAATAATTAATGTTTATTTTTTGATACTTTTAATAAAATAATATTATTAATAGCGCTTATAAAAATTAAATTTATGATTGCCAAAATAATCGTTAAAACGATTAAAAAAAAAAAACTAACGTTTAATATTAATTAATTGTATTACTTAAATGTTTTGTAAAAAAAATAAATAAAAATAATGATTTACACCAAAATAACGATTTATTTCATTTTTATTTGAGAATATATAGGATGAAATATTTTTTTACACGATCGAATGTTAAACATATCAAACATGACCGATACAACATTGCAGGACAATCTATTATTTTGAACAGAAGAGCCTAAAAGTATGCAATTTTTATAAATACATACTCTATTTTCGATTTGCATTACGATAATAAAATTTTTCAATACATAGTTCGTAATAATTTCGGTTCTAATTTTGAAAGGAAATTAAATTTAGAACAGTAGTGTATTGTTTTGGTCACAGATTGTGTTACCTACTTGTATACCAGTTTTTTTTTATTTACTTTTATACCAACCTTATTTTTTTATAATATCAGTAAAGTAAACATGACGACATCCCAACATTTAAATATTCAAACATTTACGTCTGATGTCTTTTCTTTAAATATAATTTATGTTAATTGATATTCTTTACTCTATACCAGTTTTTGAAATTCGTATTTAAAAAATTAAAATTATAATAAAAATATCTTCTAATTTTGCCGATTTTCGTTTTTAATTTTTTTTTTGAATAATAAATAATTTTGTGAAAGCCAAATACTATCAAGATCAATATATATGTCAAAACAACTTTTACTAAAATTAATTCTAAAATTAACTTAATTTAAATACATACATATATACAAATTTTGGTGTATGAAGGGTTGAGTCCCATAGGTGCCTAAGCCACAAAATGTAAAATCTGTAACTTACGGTTTATTTTGGTTCCGCAAATATGAGTATATCACAATTTAAAATTCATATGTAAATATTTAGTATATTAAACATTTTATTGCAAGTTAGTAAAATTTTATATTGCTAACCACCACATTTCATAAAAAGACATTCATGTAATGTCAATTTATCTGAACGAAATTTTTGTAGCTTAGGCACCAATGGCACTCAACCCTTCATATTATTTTTATTATTAGATTCCAGAAATCTGTACTGTCCTTTTTGTCTTCGCTCAACAGCCCGAGATATCTTCCAAGGGAAGGATGCCTACTCTAATCTAGTAGGATAACAATATTGCAATTAAGGAACTGCTGACTAGTAGGTTAACAATCTATTGCAATTAGGAATACATAAATTCTATAGTGGTGAAATTTTCTAGGGAGTCAATTGTCTGCAATTGGATACAGTAGCTTTTTTCCCAATTACATCCGCTCAAATTAAATTTAATAATATAGAAGAAAGTAATTTGAAATTTTTATCGTAAATCTTATTTATGTAATTTAAAATTAATAAAAATGATTGCAAAATTTTTTATCATTTTTTTGGATTTTTTTTTTCATTAGATTAATAAAAAAATTTCCAGATGACAAACGAATTAAATAATTTTAAAATGTAATTTAAATTGTTTCAAAAATAAATAAATATATTTGCTGTGGTATTTTCCCTTGAATATATACATATATTTTATAATATGTAATTATAATTTTATATACATAAAAATATTATAAAAAGTTTAAACAGGAAAAAGTTCAAATTATTATTTAATAAAAAAAAATCTATTCAAAAATTTACACCAGCTAATTTTATAGTTTAAGCATTTCTAAAAATGTTTGAAAAAATGTTATAATTTTTTTGTTGTATGTTTTATATAGCATAAATTATGGTTTTTTTTTTCTCTTTATAGATTAGAAATAATCAGAATCTATTAGTTTGATTAAAAAGGTATATGCATATTATGGCTTTGAACTAGACTAATTATTCATGATTTTGTTTTTATTGTATATTATTATTATTTTATAATATTTCGATATGGTTTTTAATTTTTGTTAAAATTTTCAGTTTAGTTTTTGAATGACTGTCGGAAGGGTTTTTTTTTTATTATAATAAAATTTTGTTGTTGATATATTTTGTAGGAAGAATGTCAAGGAATTGGTTAATGTACAATATATATAAATTCTATATTATATGGATTGTTGTTATTGTGATCAGTGATGTGATTTGCCAAAAGCGTATGTTTTAATTTTTGTTAAAATTTTCAAAAATATAATACATGTATAGATAATTTTATGTTTTAAGGTTCAATAAATGTCAAAATAAAAAAAAAATAGTGTATAAATAATGAAAATTTTTATCTAAAGAAAAGTGCAATAATTAGATTATTGAAATTTTTTTTTCCAAGTTTTAGAAATTAATACTTATAATATGGTATCAACAGAAAAACGAAGGAAGTTCTTGGAAGTTATATGATGATTGTTTAGTATATTTTATTTAAAGTGAAATAGAAAAGTTCATCATAACAAAAATTTAAAAAAATATAGGTTAATCATTTAGATTTGAATTTTGTGTTTTTTTTGTAGATTTTCACTAATTTAATAGCTACCTAATAATTTATTTGAAAATATTTTATCTAAATTCGTATTTTATGATATTATTTTTGTATTTGTAGTGTTTTTGTTTTTATGGTATTTTTTTTTTGGATATATTTTAATTTAGTGAATTATAGCGAGTATTTTTTTAGTTTTAATCGGAAATAATTATTAGCAATCAATTTACTAATTTAAAATAGTTAAATTATTTTAAATTATTTTGTAAGAAAATAGTGATTTTATTTCAAATTACGGTATATTAATCGAATAGCAGAAGAAAAATGCTAGGATTACTACCGTTTGGGGATATATTACAATTTCATAACATTTAAGGAATTATTTTGGCTGATTTAATTGCAAAACACATACAATCAGCATATTCATTTAAATATTTTCTATAAATTGATTATCTTCTATTCGAAGTAACTATACTGAATTTTGCATTTTAGTAAATTAAAATATTTACTTAGTAAATGCATTCGTTTTATTTGCAAATAAAATTCAAATTTTTGTGAATAAAAAATTATGTTTAAAAATAAATTATAAATGATTTTTTTCTTAAAAATTAGTTGTGCTTATACCTTACGCTTACACACTAAATAATACTAAAAATGACCCGATAAAATTAATAGATGTTATGTCCAGAAATGATATGATATTATGTACTATTAAATATCAATCAAAATTTCATGTAACTACCAAATATTTAAGTAAAAAACCCAATATTTTGAAATATTTATAATATACATATTAATATTAAATCATTTTCAATTATCACTTACATGAAATTAGAATCGTCAGATCATAAAAAAAATGTATGTGTAACATTATCTATTTAAACAAAAACATGACATTGAATCAAAAAATGTTAAGTACTACAATAAATATGATTTATCTAAAATCAGTGGCCTAAATTTCATTAATTTGAGCTTCTACTTTTATTATTTATTTTAACAATTTTATTGCAAAATAGATTTTTTCAATTTAATTTTTTTCAAATGGTTTTTAATATTGTCACTAAACTTTTTTGTCAATTCAACATTAATTTATTTTTAGTTTTTAAGCTAAAAAATGCATTTCGAAATTTTGTTAATTTTTACTAAATAATGTGAGGATGATAAAATTATGATCACAGTTGGATTTTGTGTTTGAACTTAAATAGTCGGTTTATATTTTAATTTTTATAGTGTTAAATAAATTTTAGTTATTCTATTAAGCTTAACGAAAATTTAATTTATATGAATTATAGTTATTTTATCTGGATTTCTAGTATAATAAATTTAAAAAAAATGTTAATTGAAGATTTATGCTTGAAAATTTATTTGTGGCCATTATTATCACATTTGGCAAATTTAAAAGGAATATGTCAATATAGAATATCAACACCATTTCCTTATATTACATTACCACCTGGTGCAACATTGGGAACAACAACAACTTCGACTACAACAACTACAACACAATCAACACCAATACCGACATTTCAACCAACTGTACCGACATTTTTCCCACCAACATTATTTCCAACAATACCAACTATACCGACAATAACAACAATCCCAACTATACCAACCATACCAACAATACCTACTATACCAACTATACCAACTTTTCAACCAACTTTTCCAACGGCTTTTCCAACAATACCAACTTTTCCAACGGCTTTTCCAACAATACCAACTTTTCAACCAACTTTTCCTACAGCTTTTCCTACAGCTTTTCCAACAATACCAACTATACCAACTATATCACCAACAATAATGACTACAGTACCTGGTAGTAATTGTCCAATATTCCCAGTTATTTGTTTACCGGGTGGTGTAAGACCAGATCCAAATTGTTCATGTATTGATCCTAGATTGGGTCAACAAACTATTACAAATATAGGCAAGAGGAAAAAATAATTTTTTTGAAACATAATTAAAAAAATAATTTACCAAATAAAAAAAAAACAATTCGAATCTACACTAACATCAAAACTTAATTGTGAAACTTTATATATTAATTAATTTACATGAATTTATCTAATTGGCTCAAAAACATAATAAATACTTAACATTAAAACACAGTTTTTTAGGTATTACAAATAATTTTTTATAACATTTTTATAATATAAATTTTAAATTAATTATAAAAAAAATTAATATTCAAAATTTCTATTTTGTTCTTTTAAATAAGAAAATACTTGTAAGACTCCAGAAAATTTAGATGGAGTTTGTACAATTGTTGATAGTTGTCCAAATATAATAGCAGAATATTATTATAAAATTCAATCAACACCAGGTGGAATGACATTTGATGATTTCTTAAAAAGATTACTATGTGATTGGAATGGTTTTAATTTTATGGTACAAAAATTAAAAATATTATGTTACATAAAAAAAATCGTAAATTATAATTTAAATAATATTTTCTTAAGATTTGTTGTCCGAATAGAAGTAATCAACAATTATCAAAACCATCAGTAAATAAACCAAGTAATAATAATAATAATATCAATAATGATGTATCAATATTTCAATTTACATCAATAAATTATAATAATCCAGTGCTGCCATCTGTTCCAGATATAAATAATGGTATAAATAATAAAAATGGATTATATCGATTACCAAGAGCTAATTTAGGTGAATGTGGAACTTCACCAACATCACAAAATCGTATTATTGGTGGTAGTGAAGCAAGAAAAGGTAATTTTATAAAACATTTATATAATTTGGTAAATTCAAAATGTAAATTGTAAATAAATAATGATATGCTTCAAAATCAGAAATCATTTTAAGTTACTTTTTCCATTTTTTCATTTCTTGGTGTAAATTGAATAGTTATGAATTCTATTTTGTACTGAAAAATACCAAAGAAACATTTTTAAAATAATCAAAATTTACGCAATATTTAATTTTTGTGACAAAATTTTTGTGACGGGCTGCTATTTGAATCTTGTTGAAAATTAAACATTTCCTTTACATTCCATATTTTTTTGTCATATACCAAAATAATTAAAAATTTAATCATATATTTTATTATAGGTGCATATCCTTGGTTAACTGCACTTGGTTACATAAATGGCAAATATTCAACATTTTTATGTGGCGGCAGTATAATTACATCACGACATATTTTAACTTCAGGTCATTGTATTATGAAAGAATTATCATTTGTACGATTAGGAGCACATAATTTAGCTGAAAATGATATTAATACTGTTGATATTAAAATATCATTAAAAATTATCCATGAAAATTATAATCCAAATTTAATATCAAATGATATTGCAATATTAAAATTGGAAAAAGATATTAAATTTACTAGTAAATTAAATTTATAATTAAACAATTAATTTTTTTCTTACTAAAATATTATCTGTAGGTCGAATTCAACCTATTTGTTTGCCAATTGAAACAGTACGTGTCAATGATATTGTTGGCATGAATCCTTTCGTTGCTGGTAAATATTTAATATTATTTTTAATTTAATTTGCAAAAAAAAAAATTGTTTTCTAAATTAATGATTAGGTTGGGGTGCTCTAAAATATCAAGGACCAATTTCAAATGTTGTTCGAGATGTTCAAGTTCCAATTGTTAGTAATGAAATGTGCCGCAGAAATTATACATCAAAATTTCCAACAATTAGTATTGATGGAAAAGTGAGATTAATATTTTTAGATTAATTTTCATATTTTATAAAATAAATTTTTAATTTGTATACATAGATGATATGTGCTGGAATTGGTAAAGCTGATAGTTGTCAAGGTGATTCTGGTGGACCATTAATGTTACCATTGGTAAGAATATTAATTTCAATATAATTAGTAGTAAAATTTTTTTGAATTTATATTACATCCAATACAATATACATATACATAATATGTAGTTTTCTTGGTTACCTTGGTATAGTCATAGTCTGTACTATTGTGTGATATATTAGGTCCTATCAATAGGTTTCGAATGATTATGAAAACTTAAGTGGAAAATGATTAATTATTTACTTTCTATTTCTAAAGTTAAATTGATTTAATTTCAAATAAATATTATTTAATGGGGTGTCAGCCAAATTCTTGTCCAATTGCAAAATAATTTTTCTTAAGAAATTAAATGTTTCACTAAATAATAATTTTTTTTCTCTTTATGTTTTAGCTTGATAAAAATACTTATTATTATTATTTAATTGGTTTGGTATCATACGGATTTGAATGTTCACAACCTGGATTTCCTGGTGTTTATACTCGTGTATCATCGTATATTAAATGGATTGAAACTCATATCAATTAAAATTAAATATATAAATCTAAAACTTTAAATTTCATAAAAACTGATAATTAGTCAGCCAATTATAAATAATATTAATTAATATAAAATATTTATGTGACAAGAATAACAAAAATATTTTTAATTTAATTGAAATGTTTGTTTGTTTTTGTGACAATTACAAATTATTTCCAATTTAATTCATAAATAATAAGAAACAATTTATGTAAAAAATTCTTTACATAAATCATAATATTAAAAATATATTATAAGATCCTGTGTAAATTAACAGGCAAAAAAAAAAGCTCTTTTGTATATAAGTATATATAAATATAAAGAAATCCCCGATTTTTAAATGAATGTGTCACGAGCGTATTTTTGTTATAGTTTTTAAGCTTTTAAAACACTTGAATGACTGGTTAATGTCGTAACGCTATTAGAGATAATAATTAAGTTGTTTTAATTATAATTATATTAATTCTTTTCATGGTTGGCTAGTTGGCTAGTTGGGTAGATTCGTTTTTGTTTATTATATAATTTTTTTATATATAATTTAAAATGTAGAATAAGAATATGTTTTTTTTTAAATAATAAAAATATAATTTTTATAAAATATATTGGTTTTGATTTAATAGATTGAAAATTGTTGGGTAATATAATAAAAATGGAATAGGATTTTTCCTTAGGGGTCTATTTCAAATTATTATATTGTGATCAAAAGATGTCAACAAAATGTGAACTAAAATAAAGTAATTGGCCTTAATATCTCTTCTGGATAAAATTTATAACCAAATATTAAATACTTTATTTCTTTTATATTTATTACGAAATAAAATATAGCTTCATAAGAAAATATATTCCAAAAAGTTGTTACTTTGCTTCAGTAAGTATTCAAATTGACACAAATTTACTTCAGTAAGTATTTAAATTCACACAAATTTATATCTTATTGGTCCTTGATTATATTATATATACTATACGATTATCCTGTTTATTAAAAATATTGTAACTGATTTATTTCACACATAATGCTCCATCTTAATTGTTAGAGATAGAAATCAAAATCTAAAATAATTTAATCAATTTGATTCTGTAAACATCAATTTACTAAAAGCTTTTTTCGATTTATAAAAGTACTTAAATATATTTTCATTTTTATAATATTAATTTTATATAAAATTTATTAATATATAATTATAACTATAATTGCTTAATTTGTGTTACTGCAACATCATAATTTTCAATGATAATTGGATATGATAGAAATTTCAATATGAATGACAACCACTCGATACCAATTTTTGTTTATTAAAAAAATTATTAATTTTTAATACAAATTTAAAAATGCACAATTTTCCTTGTGCAACTTTTAATTTTAATTAATTATTGGATTTCCCCAAAATATTCATAAATCCCAGTTCCAATTTAACTGAAATAGATTATAAATAATTTTCAGTTTTATTGAAATGTTATTTTGCACGTACGCCAATATAAAACTGGTAATAAAAGAAGTAATACCAAACCAACTACATTTATTAGTGCATGAAGTTTGCAGTTCAACAATCTATTCAACATCATTCGTAAGTAAATTTACGCATATTTAGATATTATGTACGTTTTTCTTAAGATTTTCGTAAGAGAGGAAAATTTATATATTAATAAAATGGTATTATTTTTAATTCTGACATAAGTACATTTGAATTTAATTGCACAAAATGTTTGTTGTTGCAAAAAAAGGAAAAAGTCTTTTATATATTGATTTTAATTTTAATTTTAAATATCTAAAAATAAAATTTTCTTTAAAACTGGTTAATCATCTTATTTTTTATATTTATGTTTTTTTTTTTGACGCAATAATTTAAAACCGCAAAAGGTAATTTTTATTCCAATACTTGTGAATTAGTTCAAGAGAAATGTTTGTATTAGAATTATGTATATCAAATTTCATAGTCAAGATTATTATATTATATTTAAAACTATGTACTTTTAAATTTTTAATAAATATTTTAAATATATATATTATTAAAATACAGAATAAATATATTTTAATTAAAATTTGTCAAAAACTGATTGCTGCCTATTTGAAAAATTCATACCTAATGTAATATTAATTATCACAAATTTAATTTCACCAGAAAAATTTGGTGCTATAGTTGGTTCATAAATTTCTGCATTACTAAAAATATAATGTATAATTGATTCAATTATAAATAATTTGAAATGTAACTTTACAATTTATTTATTGCAAATTATTTAAAATAAATCATTTAAATACTAAAATATCACAGAATTTTAATTACTCTTAACTATATTTCTCAATAAAAGTATAATGATTAATATAAAAATTTTTTTTTATAAAATATTTGAATTTAAGATTAATTTTTTTGTTTTTCTCAAGAATTGAGAATATCAAATTAACTTTGCAATTTTCTCGTTTAATACATATAAAAAGTTATGCTTCAGTGTGTATTTGTATTTATAAAACTATCTTCAAAAAATTTCGACCTTCAATTCAGTCAGAATATATATACATTAACTGCTATTAGCTATTATATTAAAACCGAAGTTCAATAAAATATTTAAACTTGAATTTAACTTATACAAACACAACCAAAAAAAAATTTATATTTTTTATTTTATAGAATTTCTGTTTTTATCCCCACAGTAGTAATTATTATTATATATTATAAGTTGAAGTTAAATTTCTTATCTCAGTCATAGTATTAAGCGCGAATCGTAAAGATATATAATTAAAGTCGCATACTAAAAATATTTAAACTAAAGTTTAAGAATTAAATGAAATATTTAATTATTATTTTATTAGTTGGATAAAAAAATTAATTTATTAATTAAAATTAATATAAAATTATATTAATTTTATATATAATTTATTTTACAAGTGTAAAAAAAAAACAAGTGATTTTTTTTTTTTGTGAATTTTAAAATGTTTAAATATATTATAATTTTTGGATTATGCTTAGTATTATCAATTTCTGCCGAAAGGGATAAACGCCAAGGTATTAAATACGTAAACAATTATAGAATATAATTTTCGGATATATTTTTCAATCGAAATTTAAAATATTCACTTCCTTTTTTTTAATTCAAAATTTGATTATATAATTTGGAAAGTGAAATTACCACAAAATAAAATTTGCTATAAATTTTTGTAGTAATCAAGTTTAAAATATTTTAATTTTTGCTCACAAAATACATTTAAATAAAAAAATCAAGTTTGTCGCTTAACATTTTTGATTCTTATTCACAAAATATAAAATCAAGTTCGTTGCTTAATTTTTTTGATTTTGATTTGCAAAAATACATATATAATGAATATTGTTATTGTTATTATTTGTGTGGAACGTAATTAAAATTTATATTTATGTAGAAGGTATTAATGGCATGCTAATTAGACTTTGATTTAGAAGTTTTTTTTACAGCAAAATTGTATTTTTTCATATTTCATATTTTTTTCATTTAAATAAGAAAATAAATTACATAATATTTTATAAATTAATATTCTATTTAATGTTTAATAAATTTGTAATTAATTTGCTTAATAAATTTGAATTTTTAAGGTTCTTTGCAATGTTAATGATAATTTATAATCCTTGTAGATATTTTCAAGATTATTTTATTCGTTTTTAATTTTTTCTTATAATTTAAAAAAAAAAATTATTAATTTTTTTTTGCAAATAATTTTCAACAAAAAAAAACTGGTTTAATAAAAATTATCATAAGTTATTAATTATATTATTTTTTATTAAAAATTAAATCTTAATAACAAAAATAATTCTGTGAAAAGATATTATTTTAAAAATTTCAAGTAAATTTGAAGGTTTAAACATGTAAAAATAATTTAAATATATAATTTCCTTAATCCTGAATTTGTAGTAGTTTTTTACACCATTTTTCAGTAGTTTTATATATTTTTCAATAACTTAGTAAAGATTTTAATATATAAAAATCGATTTTTATATTATTACAAAAACATTTAAAAAAAATACATAAATTAAAACTGTTTTATAGATATATCGAAAAATCAACTATTTTAAACTAATAATTATCTTTTTTTTTAATTATAGTAATTTAGATGTATCAATTATATATCTGTCCATATTTGTAGAGTAAATTTAATTAATAGTTTCCACTTTTTATTTTATAGATTAAATAAGTAAACATTTTTAACTATGGTAATGAATTCCATATCATAGTTTTTAATAGGTATAAATTTGTAAATATTTAGTGTTAAATTTATTTTGAATTTTAATTAGACAATTTAATATATAATTAAAATTCTGGAATTTAAATTTTGCTATAATTTTTTGTCAACACGTGCGAATTAATTTACAAAATGTTATATTATTTATGCAATTAATTTTAATTTCTAAAATTAGATAAAATATTAAAATTAAGTAATTTGTAGTTTTATTTTGAAATAATATACTAATGATTAAATTGAGTTTTGTTATAAAATTTATGTTTCATATAAAACATAAATTTATGTTTTGAAATATTTCTTCTAAATTTGTAGTGAAATTGGAAATTAATCTTATATTTTAATATTTTTATTAAGTTTAATTTAATATTAAGTATTTAAAGATGACAGAATTTACCTTTATTTCTGATTAGACAATACTTTCATTATGTAATTATATGGTAATTATAGAAAACTCTTGAAAAGTTGAAATGAATTTAATAAACAAATAACATTACGAATGAAACTACACGTTATGAATATTAATATAAATATATTATTAAAATTATGATTTATATTCCTATTTTTTTTAGATAAAAGCAAAAAATTAGTCATTATAAGAAATATTTTGACTGTGTATATAACTAATTATTTTATTCCCACCTTAATATTAATTATGTATTATTTATTCAAAAATTTAGTTTATTTCGAAGAATATTAGAAGTAATAAAGTTCATTTATATTTACTTTTTTAAAATCCTGGTTGAAAATTATCATTTTAAAAATATTCATGAATCATTATAAAATTAATTTAGGGGTCAATTATATATAAAACAAATAATAATAAATTTAATAAAAAAACTGGGAGATTCCCCGTGCGATTTTCATAATTTTCATTGTCAAATTTTTAATTAAAACAATTATATTTGCTATCATTAGTCTACCAAAACTGGTTAATTTTGGTTATAAGTTTCAATAATTAAATGGTAATATTTAATTCACCACGCATTTGACCAAAAATTTTAAATATTATCAACCGAAATAGACAACTTTATAATTTTATTGGACTGGTTTTCCTCAAGGGTAATTATTAAAGCGTGTTTTTTTATAAAATTCGATGGGATATTTCAAAATTAAATAATATTCATTTAAATTTTTTTGCTAATTTTAACGTCATAAAAATATTTTAGATGGAAACTAGTTTTATATACTTTCTCTATAAATAATGCCGAGTTTTTAATTAAGAATTATTAATCAAATAAAATCTTTTACGCAAATCCATTAAGTTATTTTTACAGTCTTTTAATATTTGACGACATTGATCGGAATCAAAATAATAATACACGTATCTAAAATTTTTAATTCTTATCCGAGAAATAAATGTTGATAATTGAATTTATTTTGGAAAATCTGTAAATTTAATTACACAATTAAAAAAGTAATTTTTATTGCTAAGTTAGTAAAATTATGGAATGAAGTGGTAGGACGTGTTGCTGGTCTTACATCTTACTGGACGAATTGGTGATGGTTGTATTGGAAAATTCGATGCACAACAAATGTTCAGAAATATTTATAAATGAATATTGTTGTTATAAATTTTCTATTATATCATAAACTTACAACAGGATCTCTTCGTATATTTCTAAAGTTTATTAAAAGGCAAATCTAGATCAATTGAATATAATATGAAAATTGTAAATCAAAAGATAAACTTTAAAAGATTTATGGCGGAATCACTAATTAAATATGTTGTGATTATTTAAATATAAAAAATATTAATGTTTACGTGTTTACCTAATAAAAAATATTAATGTTTACGTGTTTACGTAATAAAGCTTGATAGTAGGAAAAAAACTTGATAAATTTGAGTAATTGATATGCTACTGCTCAATTGAGATTATAGTATGACGTTTATTGTCTAATGAGTTTGCCAATGCCAACATTAAAGTAGCTTTATTTGTTTTTAATTCAATATAAACAAATACTTATAAATGATTTTGGCGCCATTCTGATTGGTTTTTACAAAATGACGTCACATAGACCTTTCAGTTTATTTTTCTATAAATATAATTAGTAATATACTTTTAAATTAAGTATTTTCGTTATGCGAATATTTAATATTCACATTTCATATGTTGATAAATAATAATATTACTAAACAAAAAGAAATTTTGTATTTGGAAAAAAATCTTATGTCATTTTGGTTTTGATTTGTTTGCATAAAATTTTAACAAATGTAAAATATTATTAGTAATATGAATATAAATATTTATTAAAGTTTGGTAATCAATTTACATATACTAAATGTTAATTTTTTTTTGCATTATTTTTCTGGTATTAGAATTTTCCTATTTTAATATTTTTATGAGAATGAAAAATGAAATAAATTTAATTAACTATGTATATACTAAAAATTCGATTTTTAAATCAATTAAATTCCAGCACAACAATGTTATACACCAGATAATAATTTTGGTTATTGTGTAACCCTGACAAATTGCCCATACTTAGGAAATTTATATGCACAAAATGGTGGATCTCAACAGGTTGTAAATTATTTAATAGGAGTTCAAAGAAGTTGTGGTACTAGAAATATACGAGGAGATCCTGTTGTAAGTTTTTGATTTATTAAATAATTTAACAAAAACAATGTTTAACTTAGTATAACTACGTTGTATATAGGTTTGTTGTGCACAAAATTCCCGAGATCAAAATCGAAAACCACAACCACCACCAACACGACCAATAAGACCACCGCAACAACCAACACCAGCTACACGGCCAACTACACCATTTCGACCACCATCTTTTCCACCTCCAGTAAATCCACCAACAAGTTCAAGAATCGATGATTGTACTGGTCCAGATGGTATTGCCGGTGTTTGTAAAGGTTTAAGAGAATGTCCAGCATTATTAAATCGTTTACAATCAAATCCACAAGATTCTTCATTTGCAACATTTTTGAGATTATCAAATGAAATTTGTCGTGTACCGGCGCCAGTAATTTGTTGTCCAAAAGATAATATAACACCGGTCACAAAACCACCACCACCAAAACCAAATGTAGGTGGTACAGAAAATGTAAATATAATACCAACTCCAGAAGATGGATGTGGTGTATCAAATAATACATTTAAAAAAATTGTTGGTGGTGAACCAGCAAAAATTGGTGCATGGCCATGGATTGCATTAATTGGTTATACTGATTCATTTGGTACTAATTCTTTTAAATGTGGTGGGGCTTTAGTAACTCAACGTCATGTATTAACTGCTGCACATTGTATACGAACTGATTTGTAAGTATAAAGTTATAATATCTAAAAGCAAATTGACTTATTGAAAATTGCACCTTTTAGGAAATTCGCTCGTCTAGGAGAACATGACTTAAACACTGAAAGCGAAACAAGTTATGTGGATATTAATGTTGTTAAAGTAATTTAAAATAATAATCCAATTAATATGTAATGAATTTTTTAATAATTTTGAATTATTCTTTAGATGGCTAGACATCCAAATTACAATTCACGAGATGGTCATAGTGATATTGCTATGCTTCGATTAGAACGTAGTGCTCCTTTTACAAGTATAAATCAAATACAATTCAACATTTAATATCATTAAATCTTAACAAATTATTTATTATTTATAGATTTAATACGACCAGCTTGTTTACCAAATACACCACAATTAAGGACTAAATCATATGTAAATTATACACCATTCGTTGCTGGTTGGGGTAAAACTCAAGAGGGTAAACTTAAATTTAATTAATTTTCAATTTGTTGTCACTAAATTTCATTAAATAAATTTAGGTGGTAAATCAGCACAAATTTTACAAGAACTTCAAATACCTATCCATGCAAATACAGTATGTAAAGAGCGTTATCAAAAATTAAATCGTTTAGTATCTGCTCAACAATTTGATAAAGCTGTTGTATGTGCTGGTGTTTTAGCTGGTGGTAAGGATACATGTCAAGGTGATTCAGGTGGTCCATTAATGATACCAGAAGTAATAAAATCATAATTATTATATTTTATAATTTTCATTACATATTTACTAAATTTCTCCTATAGCCTTTCCAAGGTAGTGTACGATTCTATGTAATTGGTGTGGTTTCTTATGGTGTTGGTTGTGCTAGACCTGAAGTACCCGGTGTTTATACAAGTGTTGCTAATTTTATGGATTGGATTAACCAACAAGTTGCTGATAATTCTTAAAATTCAATAATAATTAAGATTTAATTTATTTATGTTAATTAATTTTTTTGATAATAATTTTTTTAAAAAAAAAATAGAATCCCTTATTAGAATAAGTAAAAATGATGCCAGTTATAGTTTGAATGAGTATTTGTTTCCATGTAGTGAAACAAAAAGTTGTGTTCTTAACTTTATGACACATTAAATAGCAAAAAATAAAAAAAAAATTAGTTTATTATATAATACAGACTGAAATTTATTGCTAAAAAAAATGTTTAATTACTCATTTTATAATTTTTAATACATATGCATATTTTTTTTTAAATTCGACTTAAAATTTGCTTAATAACAACATGTTTAATTTTATAATTTCGATATTAATATGAATGAAAGAGATTTTCAGTAAATTAAAATAATAAAAAAAAAAATGATAAATATTTTTTATACATAAATTTATTAATAAAAATTAATTTAAAAAATATGAATTTTGTCGTGTTTTAATTTATATTCCTACTATTTACATTAACCAAAAAATATATATCTAATATATTTTTAAGTATATTTCACTTAACTGCAATTAATGTTTCAAAAGCAGTTGAAATTTTGTAAATATTCGTACTTCTAAAAATACTCGTTAATTTGTTTTCTTCCTCCCACTCATAAAATTTACATTGCTGTATATTTTATTACTGGTACCAATTTAATGATGAGTCAATACCGCGCTACATTACACACATTACACACATAGTATATTACAATTATCATTACACATTTCACATTACCATATTACATTAACATTGCTCTTGATTTACCAAAAAATATAAAGTAAATTATGTTATAAATGGCAAAAATATGGTAATAAAATGAAGTCATAATATTTTGGGTACTACCCGACCAGATTAAACTTGATTTCAAAATATTTTGATGGTAATATTAAATTAATTCGTTGACGTAATAAAACTTAATTACATAAAAATTATTTATATACTATTTATTTTATTTTCATGTAAATATTGTGCATTCCCCAAAATTTAATTCTAAAGGTCATTAGTTTATAGAACACAAAAATATTAATACATATACATTATCTGTAAATAGTTTTGTATTTACACTTTTTGAACAACCGACCTTCGAAATGTTAGTCAAAATAATAATAATAATAATATTACTAATATATTTAAACTTAAGTTCAATAAAATTTAGAAAACTTGAAATAAACAAATACAAAAGTAAATGTAATAAAGGATTTTATATAATTCTGTGTGTATATTATTATATTAACAAAAAGGTTATATTAATAACCTGAAGCTTAATTTCTTATGTCAGTTGTGGTTTTAAGCGCTTATCGTTAAGATACTTAAAATTCAATGTTCTTTCCGGAAAGAAATTAATTAAGTTTATGGAAAAAGTGTAATTTTCAAAGCAAATATTTGGATTAATTTAATTTATTTATAAGTATTAAAAAAGTAATTAATATAAGTTTACTATAAGAAAATATAAATTGAAAAAATGTACAAGGTTATTTTAATTTTTGGATTGTGTGTTCTATTTTCTGTTTCTGCAAACATAAGGGATAAACGACAAGGTATTTAAATTAATAATTTTATACTATAATTGTCCAAAAATCAATAATTTTAAAATTTAAAATAATTCAATAACTTTGTTTGAATATAAAAATGGGAATAATTCAAAGATTGATAATAGTTTTAAAAACAAGTTCGTCGCCAAACATTATTGATTTCTCTTCTGCAAAATAAAACATATAAATGAATCTGTATTGTTAATATAATTAGAGATTTCAGTCGCAAAAGAGAATAACTTTCAGTTTGTGGAATGCAATTAAAATGGATTATTAAGCAGATTAAGTTAAAAAGCTTTTAATAGTTTGCCATTAACTGAAAAATTTTACTGATTTTTTTTCTCTTTTAAACAATAATTTATTGCTAATAATGAAAAAAAAATGTTTAAAACAAAATATTGACACAAATTGTAATTATACTATGTAGTAATTTATAATTAAAATTTGCCTGTGTTATAAATATTATAGTAATTTGCAATATGAAAATGGTAATATAATTATATCAACAACAAATGGAATATATAGTAAGTTCTTCGCCCCTGTAAATATTAATATAATATTTTTTATTACAACTTAAGTCTGAAGTTTATTAAAATATTAATTAAATTAAATTGTTATATAAATAATTGATACATTACACTAAAATCTCATCGAATCTCTAAGAGTTTCTGCTTTTCCAAACAAGAATTTGAAACTGCGGCAAAATTTTATATTTTTGTAAAGTTTCACAATATTAACTAAATATTTTATTAGAATTAATTTAAATTTGATTATATTAACAATTAGATTTTAACTAAAATATACTCGAAATATGAATCATTTGATTATTACAGTTGATAACAATTATTTGAATGACTGGTTTTTATTCTGGGTATCCACCAGCATTTGATTATTATTTATAGTACTATACACGATGCTTAAATAAGTTTAAATATAATTTGAACTATTTTTAGGAAATCAAATTTTCGGGAATTTCTGCGAATCAGTTTTATACCAGAATATTTAGAAATAAGAAACTTTTAGTATATAGTGTTTGTGTAGTTTGGGTTTTAAAATCTTCATATTAAAATCGTATTTCAATATTAAAATCGTATATATGGTGTATTGTTGTATATAAATAGTTATTTATTATAAATTTTTGATATTTGCAATTTAAGAACAACAAAAAAATAGAAGAAATTCTGGTTCTATTAAGTAGGTTTTCTCCTATGATGTTAGTAAATTTTAACTTTCACTGGTTTTTACTTTTAAAATATTTCGGGGCAATTTAGATTATGAACAAAAATTCCGCCATTTTTAACTTTTCAAAAATATTACTTATTAATTAATCGACTTAATTATTTTTGTTATTTTAAAAAAACGCAGCCATAATTTTTTCTATATTATATATAATTTAAACACTAAATTCAATCAAATTATTTACAATTTTTATGATTTATATTCTTAAAAACAAAATTTTGTAGCACAACAATGCAATACACCAGATAATCAAATAGGAATCTGTGCTTCCCTGTCGAGATGCCAATATTTAAGTAATTTGTATGCTCAATATGGAAATAATCCACAAACTATTAATTTCTTAAAAGCCTCCCAAAAAAATTGTGGAAACAGCAATATACAAGGTCAACCAATTGTAAGTAAATTATTATATGAAAATAAACTGCTGAAATTACAAATTATCTTACAAATATTTTAGGTTTGTTGCACTCAAAACCGGAGTCAACCGCCTACAAGGCGGGTTGATTCCAAAATTTCTAGTTCTGGTAGTAGAAGAGGTTCTCAACGACCTGATGGTAGCAAGAGGGTTACTCAATGCACTGGCCCAGATGGTGTTGGTGGAGTTTGTAAGGGTTTAAAAGATTGTGAACCACTATTAAATCGTCTGCAAGCAAATCCACAGGATTCTTCTTTTGTAAGATATTTGCGATTATCAAACGAAGTTTGTCGACTACCAGCACCAATAATTTGTTGCCCAACTAAATCAAATAATTCAGGAGCACAGAAATCGCCTAAAAAGCCACCAGCAAAACCTACTTTAGGTGGAACACCGAATGTAAATCGAATTCCAACAGCTGCTGAAGGATGTGGTATAACTAAAAATATATTTCGCAAAGTTGTTGGAGGTGAGGCAGCAAAGCTTGGTGCGTGGCCGTGGATTGCTTTAGTTGCTTATACTGATGCATTTGGTAAAGTTGCATTTAGATGTGGTGGTGTGCTAATATCTCAACGCCATGTATTGACTGCTGCACATTGTATACGAACTGATTTGTAAGCCAAATCATCGATATTTATCTATTACTATTAATGATTAAATTTTTTACTTTTAGGGCATTTGTTCGTCTAGGCGAACATGATTTAAGGTCTGAAACCGAGAGTGCTTCTGTAGATATTAATATTGTTAAAGTAATTTTTAAATACGTTATATTTATAATTTTAAATTTTGAATTATTTCTATATTTAAAGAAAGTAGCACATCCAAGTTATTCTAAAAAAGATGGCCATAGCGACATTGGTATGCTTAGATTAGAACGTGGCGCTCCCTTCACAGGTAAATAAAATATGGCTTAAGATTTTCTTTCAATTAACTAAAATTAATATGATAATGTAGATTTAATTCGACCAATTTGTTTACCTACACCACAATTACGAGCAAAATCATATGTCAATTATATGCCATTTGTTGCTGGATGGGGTAAAACTCAGGAAGGTAAATATTACTGGACAATTGGAAATTAATAAATTAATTGATTACACTTATAATATTTGAATTTAGGTGGTGAATCATCATCAATTTTACAAGAACTTCAAGTGCCAATCCATCCAAATGAAGTTTGTGCACAACTTTATAAAAGAGTCGGCATTCAAGCAACTGTGAGACAATTTAATCGGGGAATAATATGTGCTGGTGTTTTAGCCGGTGGTAAAGATACATGTCAAGGTGATTCAGGTGGACCTTTAATGATACCAGAAGTAAACAATAAAATTATAAATGATATAATTTTAATTATTTTGTGCATTTTTCTTTGTAGTCTTATGGAGATGGTATACGATTCTACACAATTGGAATAATTTCATATGGTATTGGTTGTGCAAGGCCTGATATACCTGGTATATATACAAGTGTTGCACAGTTCATGCCTTGGATAGAACAACAAATAGCTGACAATTCATAAATTCCATTTAAATTGTTATTGAATTTATTAGTGAATAAGATTTAATTTATTTATATCAGTAATTTTTTTTTGAACACCAGAATTTAGAGTAAGCAAAAATAAAACTGGTTCCAGTTTGAAGAAATGTGTGTTTCCGGAGGTTAGTGAAACAAAAAATGTGTTCTTAGCTTTAAAACAAATTAAATAGCAAAAGAAAAAGATTTAAAGAACTTCACATTATTAATAAAAGCTTATTATGCAGACTGAAATTTACATGCAATTTTTTTAGTATTTTTAATTCCTCTTTTATGAAAAATAATGAATGTTAAATTTGTTTAAAAAACTTAAATGTTTAAACGATAAATAGTTTTTAAATGTTTATTATAAATTAATTAATAATTTTCTTAAAAAATCTGCTTTTTTGTTTTAAATTTTATGTAAATTAATAAAAATATTTCATAGCTTTTATATTTCCAAACATATTGCACTTAGGTGCAATATGTTTCTAAAAAGAAGTCTACATATTCTGCTACTTATATAACAATATTTTCTATTTTAAAAAAATAAGAATATTTTTATAAAATTATGAACTTTTATTATGATCGTTAGCAAACTTTTAGCCTCAGAAATATTTTGTGGGCTATTTAAATTTAAATCAGTAATAATTACGTAAAAATCATTTCGATTCTTCTTCTGGTTATTTAAAATTGTGCATTTCATCAAAATTAATTCTAAAAGTGCCAGTTTATGGACGCAAGTATGAATAAATTTAAGTTTTATATCTACACAATCTACTCAAATGACCTTCAAAATTAAACTATATATTAAAATGACTAATATATTTCAAGCAAAGATCAATAAATTTTATTAAACTTGATATAAACAAAAACAAATATAAATTTAATAAAGGATTTTATATTATTCAATGTGTATATTACGAGTATAATATGTAAATTTGTTTTTTAGATTATGAGTTGAAGATGATATTAACAACCTGAAGCTTAACATCTTATGTCAGTTGTGGTATGACGCGCTTATTGTTCACATATTTAACACATTTGATTAAAATTTAATCTTTCTAGAAAGAAATTAAAAGTTTTATTAAGTTTTCGGAAAAAGTTTTATTTTTAAAGTAAATATTTGAATTAAGTTATTTTATATAAGTATTAAAAAAGTAATTAATTGAAGTTTACTATAAGAAATTTGTAAAATTGTAGTGACAAAATGTTCAAGTTTATTTTAATTTTTGGATTGGGTGTTCTATTTTCTGTTTCTGCAAACATAAGGGATAAACGACAAGGTATTTAAATTAATAATTTTATACTATAATTGTCCAAAAATCTATAATTTTAAAATTTAAAATAATTCAATAACTTTGTTTGAATATAAAAATGGGAATAATTCAAAGATTGATAATAGTTTTAAAAACAAGTTCGTCGCCTAACACTATTGATTTCTCTTCTGCAAAATAAAACATATAAATGAATCTGTATTGTTAATATAATTAGAGATTTCAGTCGCAAAAGAGAATAACTTTCAGTTTGTGGAATGTAATTAAAATGGATTATTAAGCAGATTAAGTTCAAAAGCTTTTAATAGTTTGCCATTAACTGAAAAATTTAACTGATTTTTCACGAGCTTTTACATATATAAATTCAGGAAAAAATTTAGTTTTAGATTTTAGAAACCTATTAAGTTGATAAATTTTATGTAAGAAGTAGGATGGAAGGATTCATGACATAGTTAAACGGAAGTTACCTGTTTCGTGAGGGGATACAACGTAACCTATGGTCTAGGTACGTGGAAATTTTAACTGCGGTAAAATTTACAATTTTTAGGGATTTTATATTTTTTTAAAGTTTCAATTAACTACATATTTTATTAGAATTAATTTAAATTTGATTATATTAACAATTAGATAATAACAAAAATATATACGAAATTATTCGCCTTTATCATGAATCATTTGTTTATTAAAATTGATATCAATTTGAATGACTGGTTTTTATTTTGGGTATCCACCAGCATGTGATTATTGTTTATAGTACTATACACGATGCTTAAATAAGTTTAAATATAATTTTTAACTATTTTTAGGAAATCAAATTTTCGGGAATTTCTGCTAATCAATTTTATACCAGAATAAAGATTTAAAAATAAGAAACTTTTAGTATATAGTGTTTGTGTAGTTTGGGTTTTAAAATCTTCATATTAAAATCGTATTTCAATATTAAAATCGTATATATGGTGTATTATTGTATATAAATAGTTATTTATTATAAATTTTTTATATTTGCAATTTAAGAACAACAAAAAAATAGAAGAAATTCTGGTTCCATTAAGTAGGTTTTCTCCTATGATGGTAGTAAATTTTAACTTTCACTGGTTTTTACTTTTAAAATATTTCGGGGCAATTTAGATTGTGAACAAAAATTCCGCCATTTTTAACTTTTCCAAAATATTACTTATTAATTAATCGACTTAATTATTTTTGTTATATAAAAAAAACGCAGCTATAATTTTTTCTATATTATATATAATTTAAACACTAAATTAACAATCAAATTATTTACAATTTTTATGATTTATATTCTTAAAAACAAAATTTTGTAGCACAACAATGCAATACACCAGATAATCAAATAGGAATCTGTGCTTCCCTGTCGAGATGCCAATATTTAAGTAATTTGTATGCTCAAAATGGAAATAATCCACAAACTATTAATTTCTTAAAAGCATCCCAAAAAAATTGTGGAAACAGCAATATACAAGGTCAACCAACTGTAAGTAAATTATTATATGAAAATAAACTGCTGAAACTACAAATTATCTTACAAATATTTTAGATTTGTTGCGCTCAAAACCGGAATCAAGAATCTACGGGACAGATTGATTCCAAAATTTCTAATTCTGGTAGTCGAAGAGGTTCTCAACGACCTGATGGTAGCAAGAGGGTTACTCAATGCACTGGCCCAGATGGTGTTGGTGGAGTTTGTAAGGGTTTAAAAGATTGTGAACCACTATTAAATCGTCTGCAAGAAAATCCACAGGATTCTTCTTTTGCAAGATATTTGCGATTATCAAACGAAGTTTGTCGAGTACCAGCACCAACAATTTGTTGCCCAACTGAATCAGATAATTCAGAAGCAGCAAAACCTACTTTCGGTGGAACACCGAATGTAAATCGAATTCCAACAGCTGCTGAAGGATGTGGTATAACAAAAAATATATTTCGCAGGGTTGTTGGAGGTGTGCCAGCAAAACTTGGTGCGTGGCCGTGGATTGCATTAATTGGTTATACTGATTCACTTGGTAAAGTTGCATTTAGATGTGGTGGTGTGCTAATATCTCAACGCCATGTATTGACTGCTGCACACTGTATACGAACTGATTTGTAAGCCAAATCATCGATGTTTATCTATTACTATTAATGATTTAATTTTTTTACTTTTAGGGCATTTGTTCGTCTAGGTGAACATGATTTAGGGTCGGAAACCGAGAGTGCTTCTGTAGATATTAATATTGTTAAAGTAATTTTTAAATACGTTATATTTATAATTTTGAACTTTGAATTCTTTCTATATTTACAGAATATTGCCCATCCAAGTTATACTAGAAAAGATGGTCATAGTGACATTGGTATGCTTAGATTAGAACGTGGCGCTCCCTTCACAGGTAAATAAAATATGGCTTAAGATTTTCTATCAATTAACTAAAATTAATATGATAATGTAGATTTAATTCGACCAATTTGTTTACCTACACCACAATTACGAGCAAAATCATATGTCAATTATATGCCATTTGTTGCTGGATGGGGTAAAACTCAGGAAGGTAAATATTACTGGATAATTGGAAATTAATAAATTATTGATTGCATTTATAGGGTGTTTTTTAGAGGTTTAGAACTTAAAAATGAAATAAAACATATAAAAATCGTGGTAATGGCCATGTTTTTTGCTTTATTTTAAAGAGAATTTTATGCAATTAATGCTTAAAAATGATTTCCGGCTTTTGGGTGCCATGGCTGGCTCGAACGAAGCGGAATCTCGAAGTCCAATTCTCGACCACTTTAATACCAAAGCTCTTCCACATTAAGGCCATTAAATTGGGGAATAATCATGGACCTATAGCGCCCACCATTGACTGTAATGTTCTCGCCGGTATCATTTTTGAAGAAATATGGGTCAATGATTCTACCAGCCCATAAAACACACAAAACAATGTTTTTGCGGATGTAACGGCGTCTCAACAATGGCTTGTGGATTATCTTCACACCAAATTCGGCAATTTTGCTTCTTGACAAAGGAAAAAATGTGCCTCATCGCTACTTCAAAAAGTGGTCGAAAATAGGACTTCGAGATTGCGTTTTGTTCCAGCCACGGCACCCATATGCCGAAAATCATTTTTAAATGAAATACTCTTTAAAATAAAGCCAAAAACATGGCTATTACCACGACTTATTTTTATGTGTTTTATTTCATTTTAAAGTTCTAACCCTCTAAAAAAACACCATATATAATATTTATTTAGATGGTGTATCATCATCAATTTTACAAGAACTTCAAGTGCCAATCCACCCAAATGAAGTTTGTGCACAACTTTATAAAAGAGTCGGTATTAAAGCAACTGTAAGACAATTTAATCAGGGAATAATATGTGCTGGTGTTTTAGCTGGTGGTAAAGATACATGTCAAGGTGATTCAGGAGGACCTTTAATGATACCAGAAGTAAACAAAAAAAATTATAAATGATATAATTTTAATTATTCTGTATACTTCTCTTTGTAGCCTTATGGAGATGGTATACGATTCTACACAATTGGAATAATTTCATATGGTATTGGTTGTGCAAAACCTGATATACCTAGTGTATATACACGTGTTTCACAGTTCATGCCTTGGATAGAACAACAAATAGCTGACAATTCATAAATTCCATTTAAATTGTTATTGAATTTATTAGTGAATAAGATTTAATTTATTTATATCAGTAATTTTTTTTTGAACACCAGAATTTAGAGTAAGCAAAAATAAAACTGGTTCCAGTTTGAAGAAATGTGTGTTTCCGGAGGTTAGTGAAACAAAAAATGTGTTCTTAGCTTTAAAACAAATTAAATAGCAAAAGAAAAAGATTTAAAGAACTTCACATTATTAATAAAAGCTTATTATGCAGACTGAAATTTACATGTAATTTTTTTAGTATTTTTAATTCCTCTTTTATGAAAAATAATGAATGTTAAATTTGTTTAAAAAACTTAAATGTTTAAACGATAAATTAATAATTTTCTTAAAAAATAAATTAATTAATAATTTTCTTAAAAAATCTGCTTTTTATTTTCTGTAAATTAATAATAATATTTCATAGCTTTTATATTTCTAAACATATTGCACTTAGGTGCAATTTGTTTCTATAAAGAAGTCAACATATTCTGATACTTATATAACAATAATTTCTATTTTAAAAAAATAAGAATATTTTTATAAAATTATGAACTTTTATTATGATCGTTAGCAAACTTTTAGCCTCAGAAATATTTTGTGGGCTATTTAAATTTAAATCAGTAATAATTACGTAAAAATCATTTCGATTCTTCTTCTGGTTATTTAAAATTGTGCATTTCATCAAAATTAATTCTAAAAGTGCCAGTTTATGGACGCAAGTATGAATAAATTTAAGTTTTATATCTACACAATCTACTCAAATGACCTTCAAAATTAAACTATATATTAAAATGACTAATATATTTCAAGCAAAGATCAATAAATTTTATTAAACTTGATATAAACAAAAACAAATATAAATTTAATAAAGGATTTTATATTATTCAATGTGTATATTACGAGTATAATATGTAAATTTGTTTTTTAGATTATGAGTTGAAGATGATATTAACAACCTGAAGCTTAACATCTTATGTCAGTTGTGGTATGACGCGCATATTGTTCACATATTTAACACATTTGATTAAAATTTAATCTTTCTAGAAAGAAATTAAAAGTTTTATTAAGTTTTCGGAAGAAGTTTTATTTTTAAAGTAAATATTTGAATTAATTTATTTTATAAGTATTAAAAAAGTAATTAATTGAAGTTTACTATAAGAAATTTGTAAAATTGTAGTGAAAAAATGTTCAAGTTTATTTTAATTTTTGGATTGTGTGTTCTATTTTCTGTTTCTGCCAACACAAGGGATAAACGACAAGGTATTTAAATTAATAATTTTATACTATAAATGTCCAAAAATCTATAATTTTAAATTTAAAATAATTCAATAACTTTGTTTGAATATAAAAATGGGAATAATTCAAAGATTGATAATAGTTTTAAAAACAAGTTCGTCGCCTAACAATATTGATTTCTCTTCTGCAAAATAAAACATAAAGGTTTCACAGAATTACAGATTTCAGTCCCAAAAGAGAATAAATATATTTTTTCAGTTTTAGAAAAGTAATTAAAATTAATTATTAAGCAAATTAAGCTATAAATATTATAATGAATTGTCCATTATTTGTAATTATAATAAAATATAAAAATGTTACAGATATATTCGCAAAAGTATTTTTAATGAATATTTCGATACGAGACTCTCATAATGCAAGGCATAGCATATTTTTTACACGAAGTTTAAATTATACTAATTTAATAAATTTTGGTAAAATTGCAATAATATTAACTAAATATGCTATTATAATTTATTCGAATTAAATTTAATTAATTTTTAATAACCACACAATAACAAAAAATAATTCTAAATTATACGCATTTATCACCTAATCATTAATTTACTAAAGTTGATAAAAATCTGTATGACTGGTTTTTATTTATTATGGTAATCCACGAGCATGTGTTTATTATTTATAGCTAAACCACTTTTTAATAATTTTCAACACAATATAAGTCAAATAAAATAAATTAGTTGACTTATATTGAGTTGATACATTATCAAATTGAAGTTATGTATACGGATCAAATGTTCGGTAATTTTTACGAATTATGAGTTTAATTTTTAATACATTTGTATTTGTTAATATTGGTTTTAAATATGAATTCATTTTTTTTTTTAATTTATTATTTTGATATTTTGTGTCTTATTGTTATTTTAAGATAATAATATATTTTTTTAATTTATTAAAACATATTTTTTTGTAGCAGAAGAATGCTATACGCCGGAAAACGAAATAGGTGATTGTGTTTCCGTGTCGAATTGCCAATATTTAAGTAATTTGTACGAGTATGCGGAATATGAAAATAATCCACAAACTATTAGTTTTTTAAAAGCTTCCCAAAAAAATTGTGGAGACATAAATGTACAAGGTCAACCAATTGTAAGTAAATTATTATACGAAAAGGAATTATTGAAATAAGGAATCTGCTCACAAATATTTTAGGTTTGTTGTGGTCAAAACCGTAGTGAAGAACCTACAAGTCTGATAGATTTAAAATCTACTAGTTCTGGTGTTTCTCAACGAGCTGTTGGTACGAAAAAAGTTACTGAATGCACGAGTCCAGATGGTGTTAGTGGAATTTGTAAGGGTTTATCAAATTGTCGTCCACTATTGAATCGTCTAGCAGCAAATCCACAGGATTCTTCTTTTGCAAGATATTTGCGATTATCAAACGAAGTTTGTCGACTACCAGCACCAACAATTTGTTGCCCAACTCAGTCAAATTCAGGATATCCAAAATCACATAAAACGCCACCATCAGGAAACCCAACTTTAGGTGGAACACAGAATGTAAATCGAATTCCAACAGCTGCTGAAGGATGTGGTTTTTCAAAAAATGAGTTTCGTAAAATTGTTGGAGGTAATACAGCAACTGTTGGTGCGTGGCCATGGATTGCACTAATTGGTTATACTGATTCATTAGGTAAAGTCACATTTAAATGTGGTGGTGTGTTAATAACTCAACGTCATGTTTTGACTGCTGCACATTGTATACGAACTGATTTGTAAGTCAACTAATCGATATTTAACTATTACTATTATTGATTACATTTTTGACTTTTTAGGGCATTTGTTCGTCTAGGCGAACATGATTTAAGGTCTGAAACCGAGACTGCTTCTGTAGATATTAATATTGTTAAAGTAATTTTTAAATACGTTATATTTATAATTTTGAATTTTGAATTATTTCTATATTTAAAGAATGTAACCCATCCAAGTTATTCTAGAAAAGATGGTCATAGTGACATTGGTATGCTTGGATTAGAACGCGTCGCTCCCTTCACAGGTAAAGAAAATATATCTTAAGATTTTTTATTAATTAAACTTATTAACTAATATTAATATGAAAATATAGATTTAATTCGACCAATTTGTTTACCAACACCAAGAATACGGGCTAAGTCATATCTCAATTATTCACCTTTTGTTGCTGGATGGGGTAGAACGCAGCAAAGTAGTTTTTTTTGAAATATTGAAATTTATTCAGTTAATTTATTCAATGTATAATATTTCCATTTATGTAGATGGGAAAGCATCACCAATTTTACAAGAACTTCAAGTACCAATTCAAGCGAATGAAGTTTGCGCAGATATTTACAAGAAACTCGGTTTTAAAATATCCGAAAGGCAATTTGATGAGCATGTATTATGTGCTGGTGTTTTAGCTGGTGGTAAAGATACATGTCAAGGTGATTCGGGTGGTCCTTTAATGATACCAGAAGTAAGAAAAAATTAAAAATAATTTTCCTTACTTTATTAAAAATTAAAAATAATTTTCCTTACTTTATTAATAATTTAACTTCTCTTTCTACTGGTAATAATTTTCTGTTTTTAGTCTTATGAAGATGGTATACGATTTTATGCACTTGGAATTATTTCTTATGGTTCTGGTTGTGCAAAAGCTGATGTACTTAGTATATATACAAGTGTTTCACGATTTATGCCTTGGATTGAAAAACAAATCGCTGACAATTCGTAATTGAATGAAAATATTGTTCAAAATATATATTAGTAAACAAAATATATACGAATATTAAAATTTATTAAACATAGAGTGATATTTGATTGTGAAAATCAAATTTTAATTATACATTAATATATATTAGAAATGCTTAAATTAATTAATTTATTATTATACTTATACATCTACCTTTACTGTGTGATAAACTATATTTTACCCCAGTGATTTACATTAATGAAAATAATTAAAATTTATATTTAATCTTTTTTATGAAGTGTTTTCGTTTTATTTATTTTAGCAAATTATTAAAGATATTTTAATTGTACATTTTGTTTTTAAATTGAGATTAAATATACATCACAGATTGAATAGTATAGTATAAAAATTATTACTTTTTTTTTTAATTTGTTTGTGAAATTTTAATCGAGAAAAAGAAAATGACTTTCAGAACAGGAACAATTTAAAGTTTCATAATAAATTTATTAATTTTATCTAAACAAAAAAAAAACAAAAATATTAATAGGTTTTTAATATTATTTCGTAGTCTATGAGGCACTTAATAAATTCTATAGGCATTTTTTTTTTAAATTTTAATTTTAAATCTATTTTTATAGTCTAAAAATGTAAAATTTCATAATAACATAAATTTGAAAATTAAAAATATTTTAACATTTAAGAGTAGTTTTACCATTAACTAAATAATGATGGAAATTTATTTAACAAAACAAATTAACGGATGGCAAATATTCATTTTTTTGTGATTAACTATTGCACTGCAATATGAAAACTATTGGTGAAAAATTTCTTATATAATTTAATATTTTTATAATTAATTTCTAAGCTACTTACTTAAAAAAATTACGAGTTTCTTATATCTGAACATTAATTTTGTCTTTGATAAAATTTTTATATTGTATGTATATGATCAGTTCATTCGAAACTTTTATAAAAATCATTAAAGTTCATTATGGAAATTAATTTTTATTGATATGAAAATAAAAATATTTATAACTAGAAAATTTTATGTTGGAGATTTAAATTCCATTAATTATTAAATTAAGGATTAAAAATATAAGTAAATATATTTCTACGATTAAAATTGATCTATATATTTCAATTAATTGTCTATATTTCGATATTAATTAGAAAATTTATAAGTTAAATTAATATCAAACAAAAAGATGACTTCTAATATATAAAATTTAAGCAATGTATTTAACTATTCGAAAAAAAAATTATTATAAAAATTTTTATCAAAGACAAAAATATTTTAACTAAATTTTCAACTTAAACTACAATAATAATTAAACAATTTAATTTTTATCTAAGTATTTAAAAAAAAAATAATTAAATCGTAATTCAAATTTAACTTTTAACAATCTACAATATTGAAATTGTATAATTTGTTATATAAATTTCATATTTCTGGTGATTTAACTTCTCTTTTTATATTCAATGAATCATTTAATGCTGGACTCATTGCTAATGCTGGATTTGCAACAGCAATTATATGATTACCAGATGCTGATATAATTTGTACACCTAATGACGATTGTGTAAATGATGTTGTTGACATTATATTATCGTTATTATGATTTGGTGATTTTATACTAATTAAATCATTTTTACCATTATTATTAATACTATCACCAGCTTCAGAGCCAAGCTATAACATAAGGAAAAGAAAAAAAGTTTTTTAATTTAATAATGATCCAAATAAATAAATAATTATAATTTTACTTGAAGTGGTGGTGAACTGGATGTACTAAATGAAAATCTAGAATCATTATCGTTATCATTCTCTTCATCATAATCCGATCTTGACAGGCTATTATAGAAATAATAAAAAAAAAAACAAAAATATCAACTTTTGTTAAAAATTTTCGTATATGAAAAGAGAAATTTTAAACTTACGAAAATTTTGATATATCAGAAAGATCAAATGGTGGTTTTGTAAATTTTTGATACATTGCAAATAAATTTATCCTTGTGTCATCCAAGAAATCCTTTTTTTTTGTTTTATTAAAATAAATAAGTTGGAGGTTAAAATAGTTTTATAATTTAATTTAAAGATAAAATATATTAATTATTACCTTAAAGCAGAGCTACATAAGCATATTGCATTGATTTTTTCTATTAATTTTTTTTAATATTTAAATTATTTTAAATTACATGCAATAATAAAAAATGTAATTAATTGTTACCAATAATAAATTTACTAAATAATTAATTAAAGAGTTACTGAAAATAAGTAAAAACAATTTACTTATACAAATTTTTAGTAATTTAAAGGTATAAATGTCATTTCATGCTATGTAATAATGATAAATATCTTTTAACAAAATTTATATTTCTGTATGTTATAATATTTTGATTAGAATTTTAAAGGTGTATTTTGGCAAAAGTTTGCTTAAGCAAATGCAACCTTTTCGATATATAAGTATAATATTAATTCATATTTAGTAAATTCTTTTGCAATATTCAGACAGTAAATTAAATTATTATTATTTGTAAAACAAGTTTTCAATAAAAAGTGGCAAAAGGTGGCAAAAAACAGCACAAAAACATAACGAATCGATTAAATTTTTTTTGTATTGTGGTCTACTGGTAATTCTATGCGAATATATATAACTTTGTTCCTAGCATTAACATGTTTATGCCAAGTTATATATAGTTACACCTTTAAGATTGAAATCGTATCAAACTATTATAATTGTTGGCAATAATATTTCACTTTGATTCTTCATATTCATAGTGTGAAAAATTCCACAAATTCGTTATTTTTATGAATTTTGGTACTCACCAAGACCTTCTGACTTACATATGTTACCAAGATATTGTTTCATTACAAACCAATACTAGTCTATTGAAGGAAAAATTTTTGATATTAAACTAGATTGTAAATTGAACAAATACTATTCACATTTTCTGTCAATATCAAAAGTTCTTCTATTAAAGTTTTAAAGGGATGAAAATCAAATTCTAATTTTTTGCAATTAAAATTTAAAATATAAAAGTAAATATATAAATATTTTAAGCAAATTTATCATAATAAGCACCTCTAAACCAATTAAATATTTATTTCTATATGCAAAAATTGTTAACTTCCTTCGCCCTGTAAATAAAAAGAAAATAGAAAATTTGTTAAATTTTAAAACCAAAGCCAGCATTTTTATCAAAGAACTAATAAAATCATCGTCTGAGTTTCGAAATATTGTACAAATATCTAGGATATTCTCGGATCAAAATCATTTCGATATTTTAAAGTATGATAAATCGTACACTTATACAATATTTCGTGTCTCTCACACGAAGAAATTATGGAAGGACTACGATTTTCCAATAAAAAAGAAGAAATTACAAAATGGAAAATCTGAAGCAACAGCTAAAAGAAACAAAAATTCATAATAATTGAACAACTTATGTTTTTCATTAATTTGCATAAAAAAAAGCAACAAATAATTTTTTTTTTGTAATATCCTTGCTAGCTCACAGAAAGGATTGTACAATGCCTACTGTAGTATAAGTATACAAGTTGTTATTCAGAGTTAATTGCGCACAAATTAAAGGCATTTTTTTTATGGCGGATAATATTGAGATGTTGTAAACTGTAAAAAATACAAAGCGATTACAAGATTTGTAAAGCCATTCTTGACTTATATATATAATATAAAATTAAAAGCTTTTTCATAACTAATCTTGATTAGCCTTTTATACCAAATTGGACTAATCTAAAGCTTTTATAATGTAATTTTTATGCTTTTTTTTTTCGTTTTTGGTTGATACCAAAAAACGAATCAATAATTCTTATTCATTACCTTAGTATAATCTGATGTTGATGTTTCTGTAGATGAAAGTCTAGTTCTTTTTGGAGCACTTGCATCTGGTTCTTCGGGTTTTAGACTTGTTGCTTGTTGTGTCATACCATAACGGGCAATACTAGCTGAATGACCAAATCCAGCATCTTTAACCAATTGTCTAGCTAATGGAAATAATTCATCGCGTCTTGTTAAAAGAGCTGGTATAAATTTACAAATTTGTGCTGCACCTTCATTTACACAAACCTATAAAATAGCCAAAATTTAATATTATTATAGAATCAATATATCATTTTAATAATTTATCATCTTTATTCTTACTTCATGTAATGTTAATGGTTTTTCTGGCCGCCTTTTACAATCAAATCTACCATATATTGCAGCATATTTACGAATTTCATCCATACGTCTTGGATCATTTTCATTCATTGCCATTACTTGTTCTAATTCACGTGATGTACGTTTTTTTGAACTTTGTTGTCTTGGTTCTTTTTGTGGTATTTGTCGAATCATTTTTTCAGCTATAGATTGTATTCGTGATATTTGGGCATCAGTTAAAACTGGTGTTAATTGTGGTGAACTTGATGTAACTTGTGGTGTTACTGTAGCTGTTAATGGTGAATAACCAGCACTAGTTTGTGGTATATTTGTTGCTGTACTCATTAATGGTGTTGGTGTAAAACTAGGTGATACAGTGAATTTTGGACGTGATGTTGATGGTTCAGGTGTAAATAATAATGAAGGAGTTTCAATGAAACCTATTTTAATAAGGATTTATAATTTGAATTTATTGTTTTTCTGAGATTTTTACTTGAACTTGGTAGTGGTGTTTGAAATTGTGCTGGATTATTTGCCCATTCATGAAGAGCTTTTTGAAGACGCCTAACATGTAATGGTTTTGATGCCATACCAACTAATGCCATTATCTCAAGAAATTCTTCTTCACCCGCATCACATAATTGTTGAACATCATCACCACCTAAATTTTTTGTTTGTTTTGAAAATTAGACTTTATAAACCTGGCTTACATATCAATTTTTTCTTATCAAAATTACCCATTTCTAATAATGTATCATAATATGCTAGTAAACTTGCTCTTTGAAGCACTCTGTACAATTGAAGTTCAGCCTCATTGCTCGGTGTTGATGTAGCTACCACTAGAAATAATACAAAAACAAAAACAAAAATAATACATTTCAGTTTTTGGTAAATTAAATTCTATTCAAATATTGAAACAGGAAAGTTTTCATTTGTTACTTAAAAAATTAAAAAGAGGGTCTGTTGTCGAATCAGGGATTCATGTTGCTCATCATATAGTTACGCAAAGAAAATAGTATTTAGGTATGAAAAAATATTATAGGGTGTTGAAATAGATTGAAAATATTCAGATATTTTAGAAATCTTAATTATGAAATCAGGAATTTGTTATTTATTTCTGTTATTTATAAAGTATATTTTCTTTTCTTCGGAAATAATCTTTGATTTTCAAAAAAACTTGAAATTTAAATAATCATGTTAATCAAGTATCTTTTGATCTGCACAATGAAATTTAATTTAAATGTTTCTAAAAGACAATAAATATTTAAAGAAATTAATAACTTAATTTAATCTTTTTTTGATAGTTAGTGAATGTAGTGAGAAATTATCAAAATTTTGTTATTATAGAAGAAATATTGAAATTATTTATAAAATTAATGATGAAAATCAATCATCCTGTAAAAATCAAATAACTAGAATTTAGTAAAATTTGATTTGATCTCGATATATTACTGTCATCTTTCAAAAACTACAGTCGATCTTATTTGGATTGAAAAGTAAATCATTTAGAGGTCATATATAAAACTAATATCAATTTCCTAACCACAAAAAACCTCTTCAATAATAAAGACTATAATAATTGATTAATTCAAATACAAAATTTTATTTAAATTTTTTTTTGTTAATTATACATTATACATTTATAATACATAGTACCGAATAACTAACATTATAAATTACCTTAATTTTTCCCAGGATTCTATTAATATCCTTATTCAAAATTACAACAACAAAAAAATATGATTTCCTTATTCTAAAACCTATTTAAAAAAAAATTATTCAAAATATAATTTTTTTTTCTCTTTACAACATTTAAATATTTTTTTTATTAGCATGAAAATTTCCCATCGAAAAATTCATCCTAAACGAAAAACTATATACTTACTAAAAAAAAACTTAAATAATAAAAAATATCCTTAAAAAAAAATTACAAAATCAAGAAAAAAAATTCATTTAAATTCTGTCATATACAATCTTCGCAATTATAGACAACACAAGAGCAAAAAAAAAAAAATCGGCCTTAGTGTAATTTAGGTGATCGCGAAAGAATTTAGAAGAAGAAAGAAAAAAACGCACCTTATTTTTTTTTTCCTTCAAAACATAACCAAAAAAAAAAACATCCTCATCTGCATATTTAATCGTGGATACCTCTTCTTTTCCTGTTTTACATAATATTCAATAAAAGATACAGAGATGAGGTTATTCTGGTTCACCCTATTATTATTTGTTATCATTTACACAACAACAAAAAAATAGCATAACTAGATTTTTTGACTATACCTTCTCTTTTGTTACCACTTTTTCTTTTTATCTTATTCATTTTTCCAGTAGGGTCAATTTTCATCTTTCTTCTTTGTTCACCCTTTCTTTTTTTTCTGGCAATTGTGTGTGTGTGTTTTTTTTGTCCAAGTTTAGTTCTCTTGTGTTTTGATTGTCGTAAGCGTAACTATCCTGATTTTTGTTTGTTTGGTTTTCCTACAGTGTTTTTTTTTAGTTTATGCTTAAGGTCATTCGATAAATTAATTTGCATATTTTAAGGGTTTTCGCTTTTACTCCGTGAATGTGATGAGAATTTTATATATAGGTGAATATTTAAGTAGTTTTTTTTTTTGGTTTGGAGTTTATGTAACTATTTAAAAATTTTTTATAGTAAATATTTTTATATTTTTTATGACCAAATATTTTTTTTTTGTTGTCGTGTAAAGAATTACGAAAAAAAACATTATTGCATCTTGCAAGAAAAAAGCATATGTTTTTACTTAGAAGAGAGCAAAAAAAAAACAATTTTGGAATAAATTTCAAGGATTAGTGAATATGATTTTATAAATTAATTTTTTTAAAAAAATTGTTGGGAAAATCTTATATAATAAATATGATTCTCAGAAAGTCATAATTTTGAACTATCAATATGAAGTAAAAATTCTTTTATTTTTCATAAATTTTAATTATTTAATTTGAAAGTTTTTCAGGCCTTCTTGGTTGATTTATCTGGAAATATTTAATTAAATGAATTAATTTCATAAAAAATCTGAGATTGGGAATTTATAACTTTCAAAAGCTCAGTTCATGATAAATTTTAGGCCTTAATAACTTTGTAATTTTTAGATTTATTAATTTATAATAGTTGAGTTTCTTAGAAAAGTTTTTAGATTTTTACTATTTGATAAATTATATTTATTTATACCTACTTAATATTTCAATTATTTTTAAGAATTTATGACAGTCATATATGAAATTTGTACACTTTTTAACTTGTACTTAGTACAGTAGGCACATAAATGTTAATGTTTGCAGTTTATGATTGCTAAGTACCAAAAAATAAAGTAAATTTTTCCTTTAACTAATAAATTATTAAAATATTAATATTTTTTAAAATAAACTTTCACTATAACTGAATCAAATAATAATTTGATTCACTATATAAATGAATCAAATTATTAATAAACAAATTATAAAACAAATTTCTAAAAATAATTTCTTTAGTACTAATATAGTCACTTGTGAAACTACAGATCGAAATAATATTGTCGAATCATTGATAACTAGTTACTTGTGGAATTGTCGTCACCTTCTATGAAGTGGGTATATTAGTATATAGTACATATTAGTATATAGTATATATATTAATATAAGCACTTCATAGACGGTAACGACAATTCCACAAGTAGTTATCAATAATTCGAGAATATTATTTCGATCTGTCATTGTGGGAAAAAAAATTCTTATTTAGAAAATAATATTTTATCCTTCTGTCTAAACCAATTACACAATTTTAAAAAGGATAATTAACTTTCTTTTGTTTTGTAATAAATTAAATAATATAATATTTTTTTTCTTCATCTCAAAAACTCTCTTATTTAACATCCGCTATTTATACAATATTATTTACACAATCCTGATTATCAAAAAAAAAATGCCCCCATATAAATATTGGTTTAATTTCACTTTCAATCTCTCGGAGGAGAATTTCCCACAAATGATAATTTATAGGCGCTTCCGAAATCAAAAACCGTATGTTTGTCTGTTTATCTTCCCATACAGTACAACTGAGAACGTTAAGAACTAAAAAAATATAAATAAAAAAACATGATCCTTAAAAAATTGAACCAAGCAAAAAAAAAATGGATTAAAACAAAAAAAAAATTATGTAAAATAGTTTTTTTTTTCCTCAAATTTTGGTTCCTTCAAATTGTTGACGGTCAACAAAAAAAAAAAAACAATTCTCTTCCAGAATTTCAAACAAGATCATCGACGATCCCATAAATTCATTTATCCTTTTACCTGGTTTTTAATATTCACAAAATATGAGTGAAAAAAAAACCATAAAAAGGGTTAAATTTTTTTTAGTATTTTTTTTTTTTTAGATTTTGCTAAAAAAAAAAGTGAATCATTTGTTTGTCCCTTTTTTGTTGTTTGAAATTTGTAAGCGCTACCTCATCTGCATAATATAGTCCACGAATATTGTATATATAGTGTGTGTTGTGGCTGACGAAACGTGAGATTTAGTCAGTCAGAAGTTTTTTTAGTAAGTTTTTTTTTTGTGTATTTAGTATTTTTTTATCACTTTCGATTTATTAAAGTTTTTTTTTATCATCTTAGATTTTTTTTTATCCTGAGCGTGTGAATATGTAAATTTATGAACGCCACATGGAATTAGAATTTATTTATCTTTGTTGTTTTTTTTTCTACAGTTTTTCGATTAAGATTTTTATAAGGAAGAGAAGAAAAAAAAATTGTGTATTTAAATCAATTTTTTTTTATATTTAGATAAATTGTCAAGGTAGACTAGACAGCTTAATGTCTGCATATGGCATTGGTAGGTTAGCAAAATTGTATTTATGGAATTTATAACTTAGAATGAAGGTAATTCATTTCATTGTCATTTCACAATATCGGAAGGATGAAAAACTTTTTGTCGAAAAATTATTAAGCAGAATTAAGAATTTCATATAGTTACAAAAAAATTCTGAAAATATTTCAAATCTTTTGCGAGACTAAGGATAGTAAGGATAGTACAGGATAGTCTCGAAAAAGATTTGAAATATTTTCAGAATTTTTAACAGGATATACTAATGCCTACAATTACATCTACAAATTGTACTGCAGTATTTTTGTATAATTCAAGTTACATTAAGTGAATTGTAAAATATTGAATCTTTGTTTTTGGTTAAATTAGTTTATGGATTCCTTACTTAAATTCTTCAAGTTCTTATTTATAGAACCAAATATCTTTAATTAACAAAGAAATTATTGAAATATTATATTTAAAATGAGTTTTTAATATTTGTAACAGAAAATTTATATTTTATATGTTAGATGGCTGTAGTTGTTATAATATTTTGAAATACGTAAACGTGTTAAAGTTGTGAGAAGTGTGCGCACTATATTTATTTAAATTTAAAAAATTATATAATTAATAAATCAATTAAGGATTGGTTCTCGTAATCAATACATTTTTTAAATTAAAGAATATTAATTTTTCAAATAGCTTTTTCCATTCAAAATTTAATTTAATATTACAGAAAAAGTACGCTACAAAAAAAGTAAATAAAACCCAAAAGTATATAAAAAAGAAATACCGGAAAAATATTTCCAGTTTTGAAAAATATCCGTTAAAATTATAAACTCCATTTTACTATTTCAATTAAATCCTTTTTCTTAATTCTTCTTTCCTAAAAGGACAATGAAAATAAAAAATTCATTGAATTTGAAATGGAAACACAAAAAAAATAATTACTACTGTAATTATACTTATTATTCCATTATGTGTAGAACCAATAAGAAGCATTTTTTTCTGTATATGGTTACGGTACTATATAAATGTTATTATATCCTTAAAAATTCACCCCTCCCATTTTTTTTCCTACCTATGCTAAATTGTAAAAAAAAAATCTACACAAACAAAATCACACAAGCCAGCAAGGATATCATTATCCTTTTTTTGTGTATTGCAAATCCAAATTTTTTTTTCATCAAAATTTTATGACCCCTTAAAATATAAACTCATTTTTTTTACCCTACTCTTCATTTTTTTTTTGTATTTTAGTATTTTCAAAATGACGACATTTTGAGATTCGAATTCCCCTAACCAAAAGAATTATTTTTTCTGGTGTTGTAATGAAAAGCAAAAAATCGTTAATAAAAATTTAGACAAGAAAAAAATTCGATGCAAAAAACACGACTAACAAAAAAAAATTAGGCTGGAAATGAACCATGATCACCGACAAAAAGCTGTCTGTAATTTTTTTTATCATTTAACTAATTTTTAAAACTAACATAAAAACTACGACGCCACAAAAAAATTGAAATTCCAAAAGTTTAAAAGAATTTCAATTTCATTTTTTTTTTTTGCAAAATCTTTTCAACAAAGTTCTTTTTTGCTGGGGGTTCACATTTTAAATCTCAAAATTCTTTTTAGGGTACATTAAGCAAAAAAAAAAATAAAAACGTTTAGTCCTTTTTGAGTGGCTATATGCACGTTAAATGTCCATTTTCCAAATAAAACAAAAAAAATGATGATGATGATGAAGTTCATATTCATTCATTTACACAATCAACATCAATCCCAGTGGCCACAAACAACCAGCCTGTTGAACGAAACGAAAAAAATGAAGATATTTGGTATAAATATGGGGAATGCCAATTTAAAATCAAAGCCGAATTACAACAGCAAAAAAGTAAACAAAAATACTTTTTTTTTAGTTAAAACTATTTTAAGATTATGAAATTTATCAGACAATTTTTTTTAATAGTATAAAATGGTAAACCCGCAGTTTTATATACCAAAACGATAACAAAGTTTTTTTTATATACCAAAAAGCATTTTTTTGCTTTTTTGTTGTAAGTTTTTTTTATGGTACAATAATATAAAAATACCAAATCGTTTTTTTTACAGGTCCAGGGAATATATATAAACCGCCTGGGCCTAATATGACCGTATCTTACCATACTATATGTCCGTACATTAATTTTTGGTATTTTTGATCGACAGGAATTTCAACTCTTTAATTTATATTATATAAAAAAAAAACATTCTACTCATTTTTAATTTATACTTTTAAGTGATTGAATATTTAACCAATCTCTTAAAAGAAATAAAATTGAAGATTGAAAATCGTCCTGTACATTACACAACATTAACAAACATGTAAGAAAAATATTTTTTTATTTTATTTTAGTCGGCAAAAGTGTTAAACGTTTCTTAAAAACGAATTTTAATAAGAAATAAGAAAAATTATTAATTTATATTATTTAAGTATTAAAAGCACGTCTCATTTATTTATTGCTTGTTTGAAGATTTTGTCATCAAAATGAAATGAAGAAGAAAGAAAAAAATATTTTGAATCTTTTTTTACCCGCTGGGTATTATGTCGTATTTATCAATGTTTTATTTTAAAATGAAACTATTTGGTTGAATTTTGTTATTTTCGAAATACTTTAGGAACATTAATTTATTTATAAACAATTTAATATTATTTTTAATAGTATAATTTATGATTTTATTAATATTTTTTCTGTAAATTTTGTAAATTTAATGTTTATATTGAAATGAAAAGATAATTTTTGTGTTTTCTATTTACTATAAGTTGAAATTTATGGTTTTAGTTCTGGTTTTATTTACACATTTATATTTAAAGAACTATTGTGACGTATGGAGATTGTACAATCATGAGTTACTCACCGCATTAAAAAAGTATTAATATTAAAATATATACAATAATGTAAATTTTCCGACTGTGTTGAACACACAGTCGGAAAATTTACATTATTGTATATTGTATGGGATCTTCTAAAATGTTTCTGATTGTATGGGATCTTCTAACAAAAATTTACTAGAAACTCAAAAATGTAGAACTTTCTTAATTTTGATGGATAATCCAGATATTACGGTATTGTTGTTTTGGGTAATGAAATCTAAATTTAGTTTTCTATTATTCGGCGGGCTATATATGCTGTAGTAGGTGTATTTTTTAATGTTGATGTCACAAAATTTTTTTCACGATTTCCCGTGTGTTCGTTTGGTACATTATTTTCATGATATTAAAACTATAGTAGGTAGATTTTTTCTCACTCCTATTATATCGCAAATTGTCGATGTTTTACTAAGTTGATAAAGAACTAATTAAAAATATTATTGTTAGAAATTTTTACAAAAAATTTAGCGGGCTCAAGTTTTCATTTTATTAAATAGTTTTTTTAAATTTTGTGTATAAAATTTTAGATCCAATTATTTCTTATTTTTATCTTGAATAAAATATTTAAATTTTAAATTTCTTTATCTGAAATCTTAACATAAATCTGCTCTATAATATATTTTGTAATTTCTTCAGTACACTCAAAGAATTAAATTAAAAAATTAAACCAAAACATAAAATTGCATAATTAATGACTAATAAATTTACAAAAAAGTACTTAATTTTTCCGGTAATTTAATTTCCATTCAGATAAATTAAAACTCTATTATCATTAGGATTATAATAATAAAAAAATTATTTAAATAATTCTAAATACTTTTAAATGGAAATAAAATTCATTAAATACATTTACAAAATAATAATAATCAAAAAAAAAAAATTGGACATATGGATTTCTGACGGTAACGTCACGGATATAAAACAGGAGGAAAAAAAATCACCGTCATTCAAAACATAAAAATCTTTTAGAAATATTTTTTTTTTATATGCTGCTGATAGACATGTGTCCGAAAGATTCATATTCTTTTATGGGGTATATTTGAATTTTTCAGCTTGCTTTTAATAACAATAAAATTTGGAAAAAAAAAATTAACCCTTTGAAGAGGAAATAATTTGGAGGTAAATTTAATCTAGATTGTATAAGAGCATTGAAAGTTATGTTGTTGTATTTTTTTTTTTAAATAAAAGTGAAATTGTGTAATTATACAGAGTCGGAGTTGTAACGGAGAGTTAAAAGGATTTGAATAATTGATTCAATAAGATAGTTGTTTTATTAGTTCATAAAATTATCCAAGAAAGAATTGACCTGATGATGAAAATAATAGTAGTAACAGGACTCGCTACGTCGTAAATTCCATTCTGGGTCAATGTAATGGTATTTACTAACCCAAAGATAAACAAAATTGTATCGACCTTGGCCAAACGTGGGACATATTAATTGCAATAATGAAGACTCTTGGAAAAACTTACAAGATAGTTAAAGCATATTACTAGAATTCTAAAGATATGGTGTGTAAAAGTATGTAAATAAGAAAGTGTAGAAAAAATTTGTTCTAATTAACCATATACAAAATTTAGTAGCAATTTATACGATCAGTGGATTGCTTTAAACTGGATTAACTTGCAAAAAAAATGTAAAAAAAAAATGAAAGATTATTGAAAATCAAATACTGGAAAATACTGAAAAAAAAAGAAAAATTTTCACTGTTCCATAAGACCATAAAAAATTGCATAGGAATATAATTTGGGGTCGAAAACTTTCGATTTGATTAAATCCCTAGAAATATTAACATTAATTTTCAATGTAATGGGATGTAATAAATTACGGATAATATGAATTTAATAATCTACTCATAACTAATTACATACTATTACCGACAATTAATTTGTCGCGGTTACAAATTAAATAAAAATTTTCATAAATTCCATTTATACTCTCAAACATACAAAGAAATAGCCATGATTATATCTGTTACAAAACTATAATTAACATTTGTTATTCTACACAAAACATTAAAAAAAACAAACCATAACTATGCAATTTCTATGAACAGGCCGACTGATATGTTTCAGAAAAACTAGTACAACATTTTCCATAAAAACCCTTTTTTGCCCTGTTTGCTGTCTCCTCTTTTATCAGTCATTATTATATTAGAAGAAGACGTTATGCATTTATCTATTTTTGTTGTCTGATTTTCAACATTAAAAATCTATGTATATAAAAAGTGCATATAGAGAGTCATTTTGTTTACTAAAGACGAAACACAAAAAAAAACGTAAGTAACAGAAATCTAGGGATAAAAAAATTTGGCGACTGGGTGGCTAATTTTTTTTTTGTTAGTATATCATTTTTTTTTTCGCGTATACATTTATTTCAATCGATAAAAATAAAGTAAAGTGCAGAGAAAAAAAAATGAATTTATTTAGAAAGAAATATGTGAAAAGATTTGAAGAACATATCGCAATGATGCGCTTATGTTCTATGCAAGCTAAAAAAAAAGTAAATTATATTTCTTTCCTTTTAAAATCAGATATGTACGACGTTGTTGTTTTTTTGTCAATTGTAGAAACTTTTTATGGCACCATAAATAACTTTATTTTTTTTGGGTGGATTTTTTGTTATATTTTTTTAATGTTTATCAGTTTGCATTTCCAAGTCAAATGTCCTTTTTCCTACTTAAAACTTGTCTCTTTCCAAATTAAATTCGTCATTTTTTAAGGGTATTATCAAAACTAATCATTTCTTACATAAAATTTGACTTTTACCAATTTTACCAATGCTTCATCAAATTAGTATTGGGAAAGAAACTGAACTGGTTTTGAAATACAATTTGATTTTGACTCCGGTAAAAGACAAAATTTGATGTCCTTTAAAATGGTATATTTAACTAAATTAAAATCTAATAGAAGAGAAATCTTACTTGTCCCGTTTGCGTTTCTACCATAAATACGACCCGGTGGACTTAAAACTGGACTTGGTGTTGCTGATGGTGCACCTGATATTGATCTTTCTGATAATCCACCAAGAATTGATAATGTTCCTCCTCCTGTAGCTAATCCTGATGGTGTTGTTGATTCTTCTGGTAGAGTCCTTGATGATGTTGTATCAAATTTTGTTACAACACCTGTTACAATTGATGGTGTTGTTGATGCTGATGTTGTTATTGTACCTACTGTTGTTGTAATACTAGACGTTTGTTCCATTATTCCCCGGTACAACAAAAATTTATTTAAATTTGTTTTCCCAATAATAATTAATATTTTATTATGCCAGAAAATAGCATAATTTATGATTTTTATTTCAATTTAACATGCAAAAAAAAAAACAACAAAAACACAACAATAAAAATTAAAATTAAAAAAAAAAAACTCAAAAATTAATTTATTTTTACTTTTGAAATCTACTAAAAGGTAAACACGAAATTATTTTTATAGAGAAAAAAGTTTATTTAACTATTTAAAAGGATCAAAAAAAAATTATTAATTAAACTACAACACACACAAACACATTTAACTAAATTAAACACACACACAAAAAAAAACCAACAATTTTTTTAATAAAATTTTTTATAATATTAAATATTTTAAGACTAATTTCATTTAAATATAGAAAAATTCCCGCGTAAATTATCGTTTTTTACGTTTTGTGTACTAATAAATAATTTTCTAGAAAAAATTCTTCTATTAAAATGTCCTTTAAAACTTTAAAAAAAAAGCTTAAAAGTTTTTATCTGTTGTTTTAAAGCTTTAAGAAATGCCAAAAGAATAGAAAAAAAAATACAATTCTTTTCTTGGTCAGCAAGGCACACACAAGCATTTAAAAAAAAAAAAATCAAAAATTCGTCCGTTCTTGGTGAAGTCAAAAGAACTTCTGGTCCGGTTTAATGTTTAGTATAATCGGGAATATTTTATTGGAGGGAAAAAAAATTATATTTTCCATCAAATTCGTTCAATTTTTTCTCATTCTCATTTTTTTCGTTAGTTTTTTTTTTTGTTATCAAGGATATTTGTTCCATGCTTTTTGTAGCACATGATATAGAAAATTCATATGTGTGTGTGTGTGTTGCAAACCGAGGCCCCTAGCTGATTAAATTTCTAGTTTATTTTTGTCTGATTGCTTTTCGTAAATCTTGTAAACATTTTTTTTTTAAAAAAAGGGAATAGAAAAAAAATGAATTTTAAAAGCAGGCAATGCTCCGCCTTTTGTTTAAAATGATGCTAAAAGAATTTTGGTTTTTCTTTAGTTTAGTTTTGAGATTCATAAAAATTCTTTTATGGTATACGAGTAGAAAAGTAAGAACAAAACAAAAAGAAACAGAAACCGGCAAATCTTATAGGTTTTTTTTGTTGTTAAAGGTAAAAATTCCAATCCGTTAAAAACGAAACATAAAAACAGAAAATTTACTATCAATTATATATATTTTGGAATCAAGTATTATTTAAGACCATTTATGGAGGTTTATGAGATCTGAGAGAAGATGTTATTTATACTACTTCAGGTTCATTGGTTGACACTACAAAAAAAATAATTCAGTATGTAAGGATATTAAAAAAATGTGTTTTTTTTGTGTCATTCTTAGGCGCTTTCATGTTGCTGAATTGTTTGTTGTTTTTTTTAAAGGGTTTTATAGATAATGTAAGGAAATGTACAGTGAAATTTTATTAAATAAATTTTTGGCGCATAAAATTTTATATTTGAATTATAATTTTTATTACTTTTCGGTTAAATTGAATTTCGGTTAAAATTATAAAGAAATATTATTTGTAAATTATTTTTTGAATTTTTGAAATTTTAACAATTTCTAATAAGAAAATAATTATTACATATTATGTTTTGTATTTAATGAAAATGCATATCATTTCATCAATTTTTGCTCACAGTTCATTTTGAATTTTAAAAACTTTTAGTACTTACATATGTGTTTGATTCATTCAATAACATTCTCTCATAATAGGTTATTGAATGAATCAATCATATAAATAGTAAAAGTATTTCAAACTTAAATTAACTGGGAGAAAAATTGAAATTTTTCTAGTAATAATAATGCACACTGTCAATTTACGCAAACTGTTCAATTACAGAGAGTGATTAATTAAAAAGGCTGTTGCTAAGCTTAGACTGCAAATATAAATTAAATAAAACTAAATAATTGAATTTAAATTTTTAAGAATTTTATTTTATCTTAAAAAATATTAATTTCATAAAAGAATATAATCTAAAATTAATAATTATTTTGCTTAAAAAAAATATCGATATATACATTCTAATTAATTTTAAATTTAAAAAATAAATAATTTCTAAACATTAATTTTAATTGGTTTTTATATTAATTTAAATATTAATTTTCAATGAGTATATGAAATATTATTAGTAAATTTTTTTTTATTCGTCTTATAAAATGATGAATAAATGAAAATTTTTTAATTAACCCAAGATTAAATTTATAATCTATTTATATAAATTTATTTAATTATAAATTATTAACACTAATAATTTGATTAATCCATCCAATAAATGATGATACTTTAACATATACACCTGGTACATCAATTCGTCCACAACCAAAACCCCATGATACTAAACCAGCTAATTCAAAGAAACCATCATCTTGACACACTAATGGACCACCGCCATCGCCCTAAATAGAAAATATACAAATGATATAATTAATTTCTATATTTATATTTGATTGATAATTTTTTAATTTATATACCTGACATGCATCATTTCCTTCCTCACCGCCAGCACAAAAACTAGAAGCTGGTAATATGAAAATCTTTTCAGTTACAGCATTTACTTTTCTTATACATTCTGTATCACTAACAATTGGTATTTCAGCTTCACGAACTCGAAGTGGGATTGGACCAGCTGGGAAGAGAAATAATATTTTTTTCTTTATAATTTATGAATCAATTAATCCTATTGGAAGTGGAAAAAGAGCCTACTGATTTAGCATTAGATTAGGCGAGTCTAAGTGTTGTGGAAAATTGTTTAAATATATGTATTTAAAAAAAAATATACCTTCGCCCATATATCCGTAACCTGTTACTGTGCATCGTTTACCAGCAGCATGACTAACTCCCCTGGCTGGAAGACATACCTACACCAATATAAAAAACACAATGTTAACAAAATTCTAATTCAAAATAACTATAAATATAATATTTTTACCAAACAAACACCATCTCGTAATTCAGCTTGACCATGTAATTTCAATAAAGCAATATCATTATCCAATGTTTGGCTATTATGATTATGATGAATATATGTTGTAGCTACACGTAATGTTTGTGCACCAGGACTACCATATTTTCTAGTTAAATCATAATCACCAACTCTAACATAAATTGCATCACCAGAACGAACAATACTAATAAAAAAATAAATTCATCTATAATTTTGATCAAATTATTGGAAAATTCCAACTTACTTTGTAACACAATGTGCTGCTGTTAATACCCATTGTGTACCAATTAATGCTGCACCACATAAATATTGATTTAATGAATTTATAAGTGCTACTTGCCAACACCATTCACCATTTTCACCATCTTCACCACCAACAACACGACTTTTACGTCTAAACATTGTTAATTTTTGTGGACGATTTAATTCTTCATTTAATTGTAATTTACGTGCAAAATCATCATCATTATGAATTAAATCACCTAATTTATCATTATTTATTTGTATTGGTACAATTTCAGTAGCCAAAATTAATCTTTCATTTAATTTATTATTATTAATATTTGAAATTAATGTAGCATTTTGTGTATTTATTGATTCCGTATATAATTGTTTTGAATTTCTACCAATTTTTTCACGTTTATATGTTACATAATCTAAATTGTTATTATATAATGATTTACCAGTACGACTTGTACCTTTAACACCACAAACATATTTTGAATAAACAGCTGGCCGAAGAGTTGTAGTTGTTGTTGTGGTGGTAGTTGTAATTATTGGAGCAGCTAAATATAGTTTTAACAAAATTAAATAATTATAAAATTGAAATTTCATTATGAAAAAAATGATTATTTACGTGGCATTATTGGTGCTGCTGGTTGTGGATTCATTGGATATTGTTGATTCGGGTTAATTTGATGTGGTCCAATTGGTTGTTGTTGATGTGGCTGAATCGGGTGTGGTTGATTTGGATGGGGTTGTGGTTGTGGTTGATATAAAGTTGTTGGTGGATACTGGAATGTTTCATTACGTATAAATAGTCCTTGTTTTTCTTGAATTTTACTTTTTGATGCACAACACATTTGTCCAGATTTTTTACATTTAAATAAATCTGTCATTTCAGCATTTCCTTTAAAGAAAATAAATTTGAAAATTAAATTATTCTAATTTAAATGTATATTTAGTTATCCAGATTTGTACTCACTGAAACATGTAAAACTTAAAAGTGATACAATACATGATCCTGGACATTCTTCTCTTGGATCTGGTGGTACTGTTGTTGTTGCCATTGTTGTTGGTGGTGGTGTTCTATGGATTTGTTGTGGTGGTTGTGGTCTTTGTTTAGTTGCTGGACTTGATCTGCAATAAAAAAATGATAAATGATAATTTTTCGTTTGTGATATAAATTCTTAAATATCATCAATTTACCTTGTATTATCACAACAAACTGATTCTTTTTTACAACTTGATGTATTTGGTATTAAAACAGCTGGACGTTCACAAAATGCTGTCATAATATAATGTAAACAAAAACCAGGACACTTTTGTAATTGTGGTGCTTGTGTTGTTGTTAATTGTTGATTATTATTATTTGAAAATGTATTTTCAGCTAAATTTAAAATTTGTGTAATAAAATTATTATTATCATTTGTTACTTGTGGCGGTGGTGGTGGTGGTAATGGTTTAACTGTAGTTGGTATTATTTTCTGATCAACTTTATTATAATTTGTTGATTCAGATTGGCTACCAGTAATACAACAACTACCTGATGATGGACAAAATGCTTCTGAATCAATATCATCACAAAATAATGCAAATAATCCACTAACACATTCACCTTCACATTCTTTTAAAATTTGTCCATTACTTTCTGTTTCTTCATTATCATCATCTTCATCATTTGGTGATGATGTTGTTGATACTTTTTTATTTGATAGTTTAGTTGGTTTTTGATTTGAATTTGTTTTAACACGTGCTGGTTCTGTTGCAACCGAAATCTTAAAATATAAAATGAGTTTTGTACAGAAAACTAGATAACGATTTTTTATAATAGTTTACTTTAGATTGATTTGGTTTTGGTGTTGTTAATGTCTTATTTCCCATATGTTCTAAATTTGGAACGAATACAAGATTAATTATATTTCAAAATTTAATTTTTTTAAACTTACTAGCTGGTACATAAACATCTTTAGGTATTTTACCATTTGAAAATTCATCTAAAGATACACAACATTTACTACCTAATTTACAAAGATTTGAAGTGGTTAAATATGCTTCACAATATTCAGCTATTCTATCAGCAACACAAACTCCAGCACAAGCATCTAATTATTATATACAGTAAATTAAATAAATTTGTTTATTAATAATTTAATTTACCTTTTTCATTTTCAATATTTTCTTTAATTTTAGTTATTTTTGGTGTAGTTGGAGCTTTTTTTGTAGTCGTAGTTGTAATACGTTTTGTTGTTGGTTTAGGTTTTTGAGTTGTACTTATTGTTTGTGGTAAACTAATATTTTTATCTATAAAAAATTTGATAATTAATTAAATTAAAATTAATTTCAATAGTGTTTTTGGTATATATTTACCAGGAGCTGTTTCTATACAACATTTCATGCTAGGCGATGGACATGGTACATCATCTAAAACTTCATAACATATTAATGTTGCTAATGTATGAACACAAACACCTGGACAATCTTTGGAATCAGCTGTACTGGTTATTGTATCTAAAAGACCTAGAAATGATAAAATTTTAATGATTTAATTTACTTTTGGCAATACCTGAATATAATCCTTATAGAATATCTTGTAATTGAAATATAGTTATTTTAAATTTACAGTGAAAAAAAAAATGTAGTAATTACACACAATTTAAGTTAATTTAAAATTTAATTAGTATCTAAAAACATAGAGGATGTAATATTTTATTAAAATATTTAATTTTACGGGATTAGAGGTTGCAAAAGACTTCTCTACTCAATAAATTTTCTCCCCTGTTGTTGAAGACTCATTTTTTGTAATAATCTTCTAATGGCTATTAAATTATGAATTAAATTAACTCAGTTTTTAATCATAAAAAAAATCGATATTAGTTACAGATTATAGCCAGAAGCAATTCCTGAGTTTTGTCAGAATTTAGCAGCAGTAGATAATCATAAATAGGAAAACTTTTTTTTGTAACATTTAAATTTACCATGAAAGTTCAACTAGGGTTAAATTAAGTAATGACTAAGAGGAACTTCATTTCAAAAACTATAGAAAATTAATACTAAACTAAATATTTTTACAAAGAATTTAATAAAATCATCTAGAAATTTACCCATCAAAAAATCTATTTAAATTAAATTAGCAAAAACATGACAAATCGACCAGATTTTTCAGATACGAATTATATTATAAATTATGGTTAACTTCCGGTAAAACCAGGATATTACAATTATTTCCCTCATAGTAAACAAATAATAATGATTTCATAAATAAATATTTCTATAGAAATATAATGAAATTATTTGAGATATTTAGTATTTGTATTTGATGCTGTTTATTAAGTGATATCTAAACGAACTAATTTGAATTTATCTTAAAGTGAATAAATTAATATGCAAATATTAATTATAAATTATAATAAATGGAAAAATGTTTTATAAAAATTTATTTTTTAGTTTAATTATAACAAAAATATTGTAAGTTATTGATTAAAGTATTTTTAAATAATTACTAAATATTTATTCTTAATGAATAATACAGAATTAGATAATAGGTTCATTAATAGAACTATATCATTATTTTATTGAATAAAAACATGCAAAATGAGTTAAATTACTGGTATGTATATATTTTTCAATTTTAAATAATTGAGTAGCCGAAGTCCAGTAGTGGAATCACATAAAGTTGATAATCACAAGTCACTTTATGTGATTCCACTGCAGGTTACATAAACCTATGAAACATATACAGGATTTCTCTTGGTGCCCCTTTAGTGGGTGGACTACAAAAGATTATGAAATTTTATCATATTTTATAATTTAATGTACCATTTTGTTCTAGGCCAGGTTTTATTATAGTTTCAAGTTAAAATTAATTTTATTTATCAACAAATCAACATTTTCCTCCATCAATGAAATAAGTGTAATTTGCATTTAAATAATTAGCCTCCATGGATCTCAATAAATTTTTGTATAAAACAGTTCTGCACGCAAATAACAGTTGATGAAAAAAAGTTTTAAAGCTTTTAGCACTTAAATAATAATATGAAAAATTAAGTATTTTTTTTAAAAATTATAATTTGAATTACTAATTGGAACATGAGAATATTGTTTTCTCAATGCAAATACAATTATAATAATTCAAATTGGAATATAAAAAAAAAATTAAAAACCAAATCTAAATACATATTTACAATTCAATTGAAATTTGCACAATTTTTTTTATCATCTTTGCCTCATTTTATTATATTTTATTATACGAATTCTTTATTTCTGTCATTTATCTAAATAAATGTTTACTTGTTATTTAAAAATGAATAATGTAATGTGTTCCATATTCTTAGTGCCTGACTTCGACCCATTTAACCATAAAAAACCAACAACACAAATTTCAAAAATAAACCCAAAACTTTCTCTCTTTGTATATTTGTACATCAAATAAAAATAAGTAAAATAATTCTTTTTTTTAAGTTAAAATTTTTATTTAATTAATATTTTTTTTTTTTTTTTGTTGTCCAAAAAAAATTGAATCTAGTACACTTAAAAAAAATAGTAAATGCTAACTGTTAATTTTTCAAAGTACGTGCTAAATGGTTAAAAGCAAACATTATAAATTTACCAGATAGAAAACTTCCGGCCAAAGAATCATCTTCAGCAGTTTTAACTGCTGTTAAGTGAAGACAAAATGCTAAGAATAAATGAAAAATTATATTCATGATTATTTTTTTTTATGTTTATTTTTTTAAAATTTCCAATTTTTATCACTTGCACTTTAAAAAAATTATTGTAAAATAAAAAATATATATAAAATTTTCATTTATTTCACTTTTATTTTTATTTATTAATAAATTTTCAACATAATTTTTCTTTTTTTTTTTGTGTTTGGTAAAAGTTTTGTGGCTTCGAAAATTTAATTAAAATTTCCAGTAAATTTTTACTTTTCTAAATATTTTTTTTGAACACTTTTGTTTTAAAATTTGTGGTTTTTTTTAAAGAAATAATTTAAAATTATGAATTATTTTTTTTTAACAGACTTGCAGCTAACCCTTTACTTTTTCATTAAAAGTTTTTGTTTAAAAAAAATCGTAGATTTTAGAATTCTAATTTTTCTATCGATGATACAAAAAATTTTTTTTGGAAATTATGTACAATAATTATTAAAAAATGTTCTGATAATTAATTTAATAAATTAATAGGTTTACTGTTATTAAAAGTTTTCTGTTAAATTTCTGTTATATAGTAATATAGTACAAAAATTAAAAAATTAATATTTAGCATGCAAAAATGAATTGAATTGAATTTTTATTTTAAAATTGTAATTAAGTGAAATTCGAAAGTTTATTTGAAAAAGTATTAAATCAACAAAAGAAATATAAATTTTTTTTTTATTAGTTTTGATTTAATTATAGAAAGAAATTGCACCGACAATGAAATTACAATAGGAAGATTTATTGTAAGAAATTTATTTTGGTATATAAAAATGTGACATAATATCGGAAAAAAATTTTTTTAGAATCAAATTTCATTGAATTTAAATTATTTTATCATAAAATTGAGTAATGTTTCGGTACAAAAATATCAACATAAATATTATTGACATGAATCTGAAAACGAAAATGATTATAAATCACCAAAATTTTAGTATATATAGAATTCTCAGGTAAATAAGATCTCTTCTCTTTGAAAGAACCCAAAAATTAAAATTATCCAGCCAGACAACATTATGGAGAACTAATAAAATTCAGGTAAAAGAAAAATATATAAATATTTCGTGACTTTTTGATATCTCAATTTAACCAATTTAAAATATATAATTTTTATAAATCTATACTCATTTTCTCTTCTTTGAACTATAAATATAAATAAATACTCAAAAGTGGTAGACGAACAGGAATTTAAAATTAGTAGGCTAACGGTATATATATATATAAAAGCATAATGACATAACGACATGAATAATATAAATGCCGACATTATCAATGTATAACTGTTATCTCTTCATAATTTTATGTTATACCATAATATTTTTTTTTAAAGAAGTTTACGTTTTAGCATATTTCTTTTTATTATTATTTTTCTTTTAATAGATAAAAAAAAAATTTGTCTTATATTAATTTAGATTAGCTAAAGTTAATTTTATATATTAACCAGGAAATTTTTATTTTAATTTTATTTAATTGTAACATAAATTTCAACAATTTCACATATTTATGCTAATTATAAAAAAAAAAAAAAAATTTTTCTTCTTCATTATTTTTTGCAATTTAAAATTTATGACCGGATGTCCTAGTTAACATTTTTTTTAGTTAACTTAATCATAGAATCCGTTATTGTTATAAATAAATTAATAATTATTTAATTTTATATATTTTTATGCATAAATTAATTTATTTAAACATAACAATATTAAAAAAAGAAGAATAACTATATTTTTACTTTATGTAAGCAAATAAAAAAGTGTGTCACACTTTGGTAAATTTATGAAAAAAAAAAAAAAAAACAATATTAAATAAATATTCTTTAATTCTATTTTTAGGATAAAAGAACCACCCGCACTATACCAGCTTATTTAAATATATTTATATCACACGTAAACAGTATTTTTTTTAACGGGAAAATATTGTATATATATATACAATAACAAAATATCTAAAAGATATATATATATATATATATATATATTAATTTAATTTTTCTTTATCGCGAATTAATCCGTTGTAAGGTTAGCGAACGATTCAAATGCAGAAATCAAACTGAAGATGGTTTGACCACTATTTAAGTCAAGAAGGTCTCTCTTTTTCTCTGAAGAAATTCTTATACTTTTTTTTTTAACTATATTCCATATTACATATTTTTATGTTTATCCATTTCCACCAGGTATATAAAGGTGAATTTTTCATAGTCAAAAGAAAGGTAAAATAGAATATTGTAAAAATTTAATCATAAGAAAATTATTATTTATGGTGTTTTTTTTTTCACCTGTGTGTGTTGTAATTTTGAATTTTTTTGTGTTCTTAGTTTTTATGTTCTTGAAAAGCAAATTTTCTTCAAGGTTATTAAAACTATATACAGAACATTACATAAGTAAATTATTAACAAAGCAAAATTGATGAAAATATTATAGGCATATAAATGGCTAAATTCTAGATGGTTCAATGTGATAATTTGATTTTAGTTTTTTGAGCAGTTTTGAACAAACTAAAATTGGAATTATAAAGGAAGATCGATAAAAGCAATCAACTATTTTTACTTCTTAGAAAAATATTGAAAAATTAAAATCAAAATATAAATTAATTAAAATAAATTAATTAATAATATAATTTAGCATACAGCTCACACAATATTGCAACCGACGACATTATTAGAAATATTTAATAAAATGTGAAAAAAAATTGTTTAAAAAATTTCTTTAAAAAAAATAACAAGATTAATAATTAAAAGTGATTATTTGTAAAGCTATAAAAGGTGATTGATTTCTAATTTTGCCTATTTATATGAAATTAAAATAAATTCTAAGAAGTAAGTTCGTAGAATTACTGGTTATTATTTACTCTCACCTCTCTGAATATAATTATTGCTAGAATATTGTTACATTGTTAGTAATAAATATTTAATTATTATTATTTTCAATATACAATTCCGATTTGGTCGAAAATATACCAACACGAATCAGAAATGATCCAATTAGAATCATCAATATCTTTATAGAATCAATCAAATCAAATTTTCAACAATGGTTTTTGTATTTACTATATGATCGCGTAAATTTATCTGATACACTTACCTATCTGTTATTATTATACATTACATTACTATTACAGGAACAGGGCAATGAAAAAAAAAAAAATTAAACTAAATTTCTTTTGCTTTTAACGATCGTATTAAAAAAAAATTTATGTAAATTTTATTTTAATATTTTGAATAAGTAATAACAATTTAATTATCAATATTCTCTTTTACAAATGTAGTTCCTGTATCAGCCAAACAAATTCTTAATGATTCTTGTGCAATTAATGTGTCCTTGTGTGGCATTGCAGCAATTTGAAAAAATAAATTGATACCTTCGGTAAAGAAACCAATTGCATTTTCAGTTTGTTGATTCTACAAATTATAAAAGTTGAAAAAAATAATTATTTTTCAAAAATCAAATTTATACCTTCATTGATAATGCACCTTCATTATATAAATCTTCTACTTTCAAAATGATTGACACACTATCCTTTAATGATACATTTTTCTTACATCGTATACATCTAACATCCTTAACAATATCTTTAGGATATTTCAGTAAATTGTCACATTTATTTGTTGGACATTTAAAACGAACACTTTTATCTAATTTCTGTATTGTTGGCCAATTTTCTTTACACGCATCACATGAACATTCAAACATATAACGTGCTTTCAAAGCACGTTGTCGATCTTTAACATTAATTTTTGTAAAAATTGGACCATAATTCTCATAAACTGCATCACCAGATTTAACTGGACGTGTACATGCCATTACAATTGATTTACCAATAAAATATCTAGCAATACTTGGTGAACAATCATGATTAAAATATGATCCAGTACGATAAATACCAGCACCAACTGATATTATTTTTGAACCATCAAATCGATGATTTTCTGTTATCATAGTTTCAAAAATTTCATGTGCATTAAATTGTAGTACTTGTAATAAACCAAGTAATGCTGATGCAACTTGAATTTCTTTACTAGTCGGATTAACAGCCTCAGTTGTTCTAATACCAAAATAACCAGATTTTTGTAAGCATCGTAAAAGGAAGGCTGCCATTAAACCTCGTTGAAGAAAATCAACTGGTTGACGATATTCACCATGTGTACATAAATTATTTGTTAAACTATCGGCTAACAAAAGACCATCATCAACACTTTTTGATTGAGTGAATATTCTAAGAGCAACATGGCATAAAATTGACATACCAGATCCTTTAAAAGATAAAGAGTTTTTTTTTTTTTATATTTAAAAATTGAAAGTAATAATTTACCTATAAACATATCTGAAAATTCACATTCATATTTATGGTATGTTCGAGTTGCTACCTTCATACATTCAAGACTACAAAATGCCATTCCAGAACATTTCAAACAACCAACTGGAGCAACAAGTCTATAGGCGAAATAAATTACAAATATAAATAATTTAAACACTTCTAAAAAAACATTTAACCTTTCGAAACAATGACTACAATGTGAACCATAAAAGTCAGGTAGTAAACATGCTGCTACTGGTTCCTCTACTAAAACGATATCACCAGCTTTTAAATTATTTGTTGCTGATATATATCGTCCTTTATCCGGGGATTCTGTTAACGTGACCGAATTTGATGCACTCTTTAATTTCGGGTTCTGTCCACCAGTTAAATTAGGTTCTGAATTTTTTTGTAATTAATTTAAATTTCATATTTGTTGTCATGCAATAAAATTGTTTTACCAGTTTTTTTAGTAATTCTCTTATTTGTTGGAATAGTATCTGAAATTTCTTGACGTATTTGTGTTATTTTCATATCATTTCCAGCTAATAATGTTTCATATATACCCAGAGCAACTTTAGCTCGTGCACTTTCACCCATCACTACATATTAAATAATGTTACATTAATATACAAATGGAGCTTATATTCCTTTTTGACTTACATGCATAAGCTTTTGCCATTTGATAATAATATTCAAGGTTCTGTTTCGTATTTAATCCATAAGTTGTTGCTAATTTTAAATCATTTAAGGCTCGTTCACCTTCACCCATTTCAAGTAAAACATTTGATCTAGTCCATAATGCAAGTGCTAATGTTATACCATTATCAACATCACCTAAAAAAAATTGATTTGTTAGATAAAATGTGATATTTTTTAAATATCTTTTCATGTTTTTAATCTAAAATGTTGACACTTTCTTTATTTTCGAACTATTATATATTTAGATTGAAAAGTGAAAAGTATTCTAAATATATTTAACAAAATAAGTAATATAAAGTAATATCAACATCATAAAATAAATTTGATTTAATGCCAAAAAGTAAATAAATATTAACTCCAACACAATTCAAGATATTCAACATTATTACGTCATGATTTTTTTTTTGTCTTAATATACAAAATTATCGAAATTAATAAATATGTAATCTTATATTTCACCTTTTGATGGTGCTCTAATAACAGCTTGATTAATTAACATTAATGATTTTTGTAATTCACCAGTTAAAAAATATTTTTCAGCTTGTAATCGTCGTTGAGATGAAAAACTATCATCTTTTTGTTTAAAAACTGGTCGTACATTATCTAAAACACCTAATACAACATCACATATTTCACGATCATTAAAAATTGATAAAATTCTAGCTTGATCTGATTTCAATTGACCAAAATAATTTTTTAACCATTTTTCTCCACCGCTTGATTTCACTTCTTCTATAAATTCCTCAAAGAAACCATTTTTATCAGATTGTACAGTTCTAAAACTACAAACTTGTGAATAAATATCAGAATTTTCCATTTTCCTGGTTTGAAAATATTATTTTAAAATTCTATTTTTTTGTATCTTTATGAAAGTTGTGAACTTAATCATTTCCAATTCAATACTAATTCATAAAGAAATTTACTCTGCACACAGACAATATTGTAGATGCCGGCTGTGTGTCGGCAAAATGCGTAAATCTATAAATAATTTTTAATATAAATTTATTTTTATATATTCTAATAACAAAAATGTGGTGTTTACATTCAAGTTTTTCGAAATTCAAATAAGAGAAACACAAAATATATAAAAAATGTTTTAATACATTTCAAAATGCCAGAGTAATTTTTCAAATTACATGTTTTATGACGTCATGAGCTTTTCTTTTAAATCATTATAAATTAACATCAAATTTTGTCACTTTTATATAAAAAATGTAATTAAAATTTTAAAAATAAATCACTCATGATTGTCACTGCATTTTTTTAATAGTTTAATGTTCCTAAGGTTATGCAACTGTGGAAATTAATTTTATTTTAGTTAATCTAACTTATATTAGATGGCGCTTTTTAATTGTATTTAATATTCAAAGATCACTCATTTAAATAATTACATATTCGGAATAGAGTGTAAATTTTTAGGAAAATTTAATTTTTGAACTTAAATTATCAAAAATAATTATTGTAATTCTAATCGTACTTTTATTCACTCTATAAATTTTTCTCGCCCATAATTCAAAGTTAAGGAAAGAAATTCGAAATATTTCTAACTGCTATATTTCTAGTAAATCATAACCGAATTTAGTTCTCAAATGTAATTTGTGTCTTCTGTGATGATTCATTAAGAAAAATACTTGATTACTAATTTCCCTCTATTAATAATATTGATTGTATGCGTAATTTTGTAAAATTTAAAAAATCAAAATTATTTTGTAAATTCATTCAAATTCAACTTGAATACAAAACAACCAATAATCAAAAAATAAATAAACTATGATTCGTGAGCGATGTTAATCGTGTTGTATAACTTAGAAATAATATAGAATTTTGGGTTATGTTATTGAAAAATTAAATGCATTTTAAATATATAAATTCAATAACATCGTTTGAACTTCCATTACACTTTATTTACTATATAATGTTACCTTGGAAAATTTTCATCAAAAATTAAGTAAAATTTCCTTATTTTTGTGAGCTAATTTAATTATTTTATTTTACACGAAGAGGAAAAATTAAGAATGGATTTTTATAAATTAAAATATTTTGAATTAAAGATGTCCAAAAACAATTTATTTTTTATTTACATAATTCAAGGTAAATAAAATGTAATTGAAATTTAATTTAAATATTATTATTTTATTACCAAATGACTTTGAATTATTTTTTTCAGAAAACAATTAGTCAATTAATTTTATTAATTTTTGTAAAAATTAATTTATAATAAAATGAAAACTGATTTGTTTTATGAAGATAACGAAAAACAATTATGAATTGAGACATGCTTCTAGATAAATATAATTAATAATTTTTACATAAATATCATATATATGTATGACAGATTGATGTTCTCAATTACCATATGTAGAGAAAATTGTTGTTTAATTGTTGAGAATATAAATAAAATATAATTTACAATTATGCAATTACTTATTAATTAAAAAATACAATGTAACTGAATTTATAATTATGAATTTTTGAAGGTGGAATAGACAGAATTTAAATGACAAAAAGGATTTCTCTTATACCAAATTGACGTTTTTTGTTGTATCCAAATGTGGGTTCTAATTGATCATACATTTTCCCAATCAAAGAAGCATTAATTATCTGATACTCAATGACATTTTTTTGCATATCTAATGACCAAATGGCCAATGCCTCGGCGCCTACTATGTCAAATTCAGGTTATACTCATTATACTTCTACAATTTCAAAATTTATTGAATGAAATATTTTGCTTAGAAATTAATTGACTAATGTAGAGATTCCAATTTGACTATTAAACCTCTGGGCTATTTTCTTAAGTGATCTTTTTTTATATCTTCACTAAAAAAATTTAAATATTTTGTTTAATTTATTTAATAACATTTTATAATAATAATTCATTTTATTTATCACGATCTTTAATATTGATAAATCTTTTAATTTGACGTTTTTAAAGTGCAAATTTATTACATAAATATTTATTTATTTTATTAGATTTTCAGGTGTTCTATTATTATTATTATTTGCTGCCATTAATAAATTCTTGCTATTTTTTCACAATCATATATTAAGTACATATTTGTATTTTATATTTAAATTAAAAAAAAAAAAAAGATATTTAATAGCCATAATAAATTAATTGACAGTATGGATATTCTTTTTGCTGTTGCACGCCATCGTCACATAATTTTTTTTTTTTAGTAAAATATCTCGATTGATGTGCGAAACCGACAAATTAAAGATCTGTGCCTATACATACTCGTATATACAAAATTCTATAATTTTGACTAATTTGCAAAAAGATTTTATTTAATATTTTCGATGTAACATATAACTAAAATATTTAATATAAAATTTAATGCTTATTGTATTTTAATCGATTTCAAATGTGATTTTTTTTTATGGAAATAGTTCGTGTATATTGGAATTTTAATTGTGACTGTGTACTTGAAATTAAATTTTTGCAATAAAATTGTTACAACTAATTTTACAAGATAATCTTCGTATAATCATTAATAGCTTGTTTTATGGATCATTGTTATTTTTAATTTTTAATTTAAATTTAAATGTCGTTGTGAATATAATTTTGATAGTGAGAATTAAAAAAGAAATAATAAATTAAAAATTAGAGAAAATTGATTTTAGAAATTCGTAAATCATTGATAAAAACTTAATTTTTTCTAAACTGTTAAAAATTACTTTGATTTTTTTTCTTATAAATTTTGAAAAGTCCTATAGACTAACCCAATCGTGTTCGTTGACAATTAATGATTAGTCTTGAACTAAAATATATATATAAAAAAAATTTTTGTAAATATTTTCTAAAATTTATGGGCAACTGAAATAAAATAATTGACAGCAAAACATCCCCCTAATCTAATAGTTATATTTATTATCTCAAAAAACATAAAAAGCCTAGAAAAGTTTTTATCAACGAAAGAACTATATTAAAATTACTATTTCGTTTCTTTTGCAACAAAAATTTATTAGTCTTTCTTCGGAGTTATGATTTTTTATTTTATTCTCACAATGAAATTTTTGCTGTTGCGAAAAGTTGGTTTTCTATTCTTTCAAATTATTACTATTGAATTTTGGAAATGTAATCCCCCATCCGCTTCCAAAACCATAGATCTATTACAATTTCTTATAAATAACTATATAATTTTCTAAACAATTTTCGCAAAAGTTTTTTTTAATAATATGTAAATATAGTCAAGGTTTCAATTTCAGTTTATTTTTTGAATCTACGAGTAACTATGTATTATTATTATTATTATGTATAAATCATCTCCTTAATAAAAGATATTTTATATTAAACTTTTATTTAAATTTTTTTTTGTATCTCATCCGCTATAATTTTCGCGCTAAATAATTCAAAAAAAAAAAGTTCTTTTATTATTATATTATCATAATTTTATAACATTGAACTGACCAAATTTTTTTTCTCTTTTATACTCTAAGTAAGGTCACCAGTTTTATTTGGAGTTGTAATTAATATTGTTTACTAAAAATCGTAATTGATATTTCAATTTCATTTTTTGTATGCAATAATTTTTTTTTTCTTTAAAAAGTCAATTTAAAAATTATTAAAAAAAAAAAATTATAAATTAAAATTTCCAGAAAAAGTGAAAAATAATTTTTAAATTTTTTCAAAAAAAAAAAAAAAAAAATGTTTTTAATTAAAACAAAAATGAGTTAAAGACTCAAAAAGAAAACATTGAAAATGATATGTTAATAATATTTTATATTTAACCAAAAAAGCATATAAAATTTATGTTTTTGATTTAATCAATTTTATGTTTGTTTGTTTTTTTTTATATATATTTTTTGTTCAATTGGTCAAGGAGACTAATTGAACCATAACCGAAAATATTTACAAAAAAAAAATATTTGGTCTTAAGATAAAATTCAAAAAAAAAAAATGTCAACTTGTATCCGCTTTGATTTTGGATTAAATCCGGTCTAGAATTTTTGCTGTTACGTGCAAATTTGTTTGTTTGTTTTAATTTTGTAATTAAGTGCTTTTAAGAAGCTTTAAACTGATTTGTCACGGATTATTGCGGTTTATGTTAAATTTTAATGATTAACACAATTTTGTAAAAAAAACAACAAAATAACAAAATGTTTTGGTGAGGTTCAAGTGTAATTTTTTTTTTTTGGAATTTAATGATTAATTTTTTTTAATTTTACCAATTACAATTTCGTTTCAAATTAATATCTTAAATCATCCAAATAACAATAATTTTAAAAAGCCACCATTGACAAATGCGGTCATTTGGATAATTTTAATAAGTTCACTAAATGAGTAGTTAGGTAGCTTCAGAATTAGTAAAGAAATAATGATGAAAGTTATAAATTTAAGATTAATTTAAATGTATAGCATTGGATAAATGTGGTTTTTACGAATTATTTACAGATCCTAGGGGGGTTTTTAACTTATTAGTCAACATGATTTTCATTAACAAGGCCAAAGGGTTTCGTATTATTCATAATTTTACAAGGTTGCCATCAGCAGATGACAAGCAAGACGATCAAAGGAATACGTAAATTTTCTCTATATTTATTCTTAATTTTTTTCTAATAATGCAAAACTTTGTCATAGTTAAAGAAAATGGTAATTTTAGGAACGATATTATTAAGTATCATATATATTTTTTTTAGTTTCTCTTTCATGTCTAGTTGCACCTTTTGAGACCAGCAAAATAGCAAACTGTCTAATACAAAAGCTGAATATATAGATCAATTGATCAGATCAGACAAATATACCATAGTTGGACCGAAACGTCTACACCATAAAGACATATTCACTGTAATATCTATAACTCTTTTATCAATAGCTAAATCGTTACTGGCTATCGAAAATAAACATAAAAATCATACAAAGCTCTTGCTCCAATAACACAAAAACAAAAATTTAATTCATTTTTTTTTTTTATTAATTTCATAAATTGTCGCACCTGAAATGAAATTGACAACAATTATCGTGTCTTTTGGCTAGTCATAATTTTTATGCCCAAAATTGGCAAATTAAGTGTAGATAATTAGTGTTAAAATTCCAATACATACTAATAAGATTTATATTATAAATTATAAAAAATTAAAGCGAAATATTTTTGCTGGTATACTTGAAAAAAAAAATCTACTTAATCTATTTCAACAAAAATTTATGAAATTTCAAAAGATTATTTTCAATATTTTTCTGCAAAATTTAACATTTATAAATTTATTTCAATGTTAAATACAAATATATTTTTTTTTGTAATAAATTTTCTAAAATATTTTCAACTACTGGACTACTAATTTTCAAAAAAAATAAATAATATAAATTACATTTGAAATGATACCAAATTTATGCCTACACTATTTTAATATTATGTATACATGCATTATAGAAATTTATGTATCAGAAAAACGCAGATATACGAATTAAATATTTATGTAAAAAGAGAAAAAGAAGGATTTAAAACAGAAATTGAAAATATTGTTAAAATAAAAAATAAAAATAAATAAAATATATTCAACTAAGTCAAGGCCATTGAAGGTCGGACGTCCGCTGAATACATAAATGAAATAGAGATTATGTTGTTACATTATAATTAGCATGAAGTTTTATTTATAATTTGTACTTAAATCGCTAGCAATTACTTTTACATATACCATAAATTATTGTATACTTATTTAAAAAAAAAAACAAAAAACTTATGGTAATTCTGATAATTGCGGTAATGATGAACTTAGCATAGAGATACAAAAAAAAAACAATTTTAATCACTTGTTTCTCTCAATTATTTTATTTATTTATTATTGAAGAAAATCTTATTATATTATTAAATATACATAAATGAATGATAATTATGAATTTACAGAATTACACGATTTAATAATATCAATTTTATATTATTGACAATTTAATTTGCTTTTAAAAAAAAAGAAATAATATATAATAAGATATAGGACAAGTACAAATTGACATTATGGCACATGGTTCAATTATTATTTATGTTACAGGTTAATTACATTAAAATATTAAATTTTAATTTAATAAGTAATTTTTAAAAAGGAAATATAATTGTTATTTCCTTTTTGTTTTGATTTATTTAATTATTATTTTTTTTCGGTGGATTTTGGATTATGTTACCAAAATTTAAATTATTGTAAATTTGTATTTAATTTTCAGTCGAAAGATTTAAGTGGCCTTTAAAAATTGAAATATTTTTAAAAGAGTTCTTTTAGATTTTAAGTTTATTTGGGAAAGTATTTATTAAGATTAACTGCATAAATTTAACTATAAATTACATAATAATACATATATCAATGATTTTGTAGAGGAAATTATTTGATCGTTAAATTTACTGGGAATTGAGAAAATACGCAATAATATTTTAATTTTATTTAAATAATACAAAAATTTTTTGATCTATTTTAAATTTTTTTTTCAGTATTGCCTTTCTAAATTTTTGACAAAATTTAGTTATCTGAAAGGATCAAAAATATAATTAATAATCATCATAGGTTCATGTTTTACCAAATTAAAATCTAACTTTTGTAGACTATTAAATAATTAGTTTTGATTTTAAAATTATATTCTTTTAGAATTTTAGATTTTGTGAATTTATCACAAATTTAATTAGATTTGAAAAGTATATACAATTAATTTCAGTTTTTCTATTTAACGTAATGTAATTTAACTGCAATAATTATAATTTTAGTATAAACGTTATTTTAATATTCACAATTTAAGTATAATTTATTAAATTTAAATATTTAAACTATGAAAATTTGTCCTCTTACGTTAATATAAATCTAATCCGTTTCCAAAATTCTCCTTGGACTTTCTGTACATGAAAATGAACAATCTAATACAAATCATTATAAAATCAAATAATAAATTTCATTGTTAAGACATTCATTTAAAAATAAAATCAATAATGATTTTATTATTAAAACTACTTAAAATGATTTTTATTCCTTCAAAACAAACTAATAATCGTACAAAGACCATACCATATTTTTATTTAAACAAATCTTTGATAAATTTGTCCACAACAATTTCTTATGAGACCATGAAATATTTTATTAGCTACTGTTGAACATAAAAATCATTTTTTTTTAAATACAAGTGTATACCAGGTGGCACTGACCTTCTATAAATAAATCTTTTTAAAAAAAAATTATGGTCAGTAATTTCATTGGTGGCTTTCCATTTCATTATATATCCATTATAAAATTTGTTGATTTTCTTTGGTTCATCATAAAATACAAACATAATGTCACCTGGGTAAATTTCATTAATATAAATTCAGGGATAATAATTTACTACGTGGTTCAATAAATTTAATGGTTCAATATATAAAATATATATATTTTTGGCATTTTTTATTTACAAAATAAAATTTATAAAATTGGTGATTATTGGATTTAAACACGCACAAAATCACTAACCAATAAATTTTAAACGAAAATATTTCTATCATTGATTAGGTAAAATTGAAGGTAAAAAATTAATTAATAATGATGTGATTTAATAGTAATACAATATTGAAATGATTATTTGTTACCCAGTTAGAGAATTAAATTAATAATAATTGATTTTATTGTAAATATAGCGTCGTTCTACGTTTTTAAGGACAACTTTTTACATGGAATTATTGTCTTAATTATAGTTGAAATTAATTTTTTAATTAATTTAAGAAAATCATCTGATATGACCTAGCATTTATTTTAATTTCAGTATCTTCTTTACTTAATTGCATTATGTAAAAAAAAATTAATCTAATTATTGAAAGTATTAAATAAATATTTTTGATATTTATAATATTAAATTTACATAAAATATTACAGTACACATAAAAGTCAAAATTAAGTGTACTGTAGTATTTTATGTAGATTTAAATTAATCCATTAATCCATTAATTAATTTTTATTTTTATTTCTTATCGTAGAAAATAATGAATTATGTTATAATATTTCGTAATACTAAGATTTCCCACACATTTAAATGGTAAATTACTGTGGTAATTGTTAATGTATAATCTACTACAGTCAAAAATGTCAATATTTACGACAAACTTGAAAAATGAAGTCATAATTGACTAATATTAATATTAAATTGAGATAAAAACGTCATTTTATAGCTTTTCCTGGATATTTCATTTATATAAATCACTTTTACAATGTGTTGTATTAGAGGCTTTAAGATTTTTATGAATATTTAATTATAATTGTAAAATATTGTAAATCATTTATAAAATTATTCCAGGTTTTTCATTTCACATTGTCTAATTGTAATTTAAATTATTAATGTAATATTGTAATAATAAGTTAAATAATTTTGATCCGGGACAACTTTTGAATTGGAAATAATCCGGGACAACTTTTATGATGGAAATTTTATAGAAATAAAATATAAGTCCTATACTATATGATTGTTCTGATTGTTACATCAGAATTACACAAAAAAATATGATATTTATGAATTTTATTTTATTTGTAATATTTTTCTAATTAAAATCTTTTTACTAATAAATTAAATTAATAGTTTTATAATACATAGTAATTAATTATGCAAATCTACTTTTAATTACTGGAATTATTTAAATTAATTTATTCATTTATTAATATAATTTAATATATTTAACTTTATATGAAATTAGTGTCCAAATTAATTTCAAAAATAAATACATAATATGTATATGCAAACACAGTTCTTTACCATTCTCCATATACTAAAACTATTAAGACATTTTATTTTGTTCATCCTTGGTGCATTGCGTGCAGAACCAAATTAACTTTATATACCCAACAGTGCCGCAATATAATTTCACAAATAAAAAACCAGCAAACAACAAAATTTTCTGTCATCATGAAAACCTTCAGATAAATTCATCAAAGAAATATATTATCAGAAAAATTGAATGATGAACAATCAATTTTCCATAATGTTAAAATTCATGCAAAATATCAACATAATAACAAAACGAAAAAAAAAGTGTGTATAAGTAATTATCATGCAAGCATAATTTGCAATTATTTACATTTCAGATAAAATTGTAATTTTTGTTAAACATTTTTGTTATGTTCATGAATAATGTAAATCACACTTGGAAAAATTTATATTTATATACATAAAAAAAATGCAATCTTCATGGCCAATTTTTAGAGTATAGTAATTGATTTAGTTACCGCGCTTACATATAACGACATTTTATGGTATTATACAATAATTCTGATTTTGTTACAGAATCAGATCAATCCAGCTGTGATTGAGAAGGTCCACTATTTGAGAACAATATTAAATATTGAGGACATGTATATTTTTTTTCAGAATCATATTGAAATCATAATTTATATTTTTCAGATTGATTTTTGTAGTTGATTAATAATTTTATTATTATCAATTATTCCATTCACTGTTAAGCCATTCGCTGCCAGCTACGAGATAACTCGTAATAAAAATATTTTTACATTGTCTTTCATTTTAATATTGCACTTAGTATTAAGTTTTTTCTTTCATTGTGGCACAGAGAATGGAATGAAGTTGGCATGTCGTACAATAATTTTATGTATTATGACAAAATACGATATAACTCGTAATACATAAAAATACATAAAATTCGTATTGGCCTGCTGGGTTACTTTTACGAAAATTGCATTGGCAGCGAAAGGGTTAAAAGGAAATTTATGAAATAGGAAATTTATTAATAGTTTCAATACAGTTTTGGACCTCACAAGACCTTCAATTCATTTCTCCATATCATTATAGTTATTAAAATTAATTAATCCGAAAAATTTACCACCATTTAATTTTAGGCTATAAATGAATTAAAAATATGGCTTAATATATAAAATAATATTAAACCCATAAAAGGGTATCTTTTTAAGGTATATAATTGATTGTGATCCAAGGAAGTGAAGTATTATTATAAAGTTATAAATTTAAAGAAAAATTGTATACCAAAATTAGTTGAAATATTCTTTTAAAAATATTAAATTACAATGTTGTTTATATGAGATATGATTAATTTAATGACCAATTTACCATTAAGATTTTATCTCTCAATATACAAAACAACATAAAATAAATAAAAATTGTATAATTAATAGCAAATTATGACCTGTTGTTAAAACTGTTTTCACATTGCTAACAGCAAAAAAAAAATTAATATAATTTTTTTATTTTTTTAATTATAATTTATACTACAGTAGTGAAAGATATTTTTTTTTATGTTTATTATTGTTTTAATTTAATGTATTATTACCACCTTCTTTACCTTGTAAAATAGCCAGCTGTGTGATTTTTGGGTGCCGCATGTAGAAATTGTTTTATTGATGGTAAAATGTGGACCAAATTTAAATAAATTATAGGCGCCAAATGTATAGTTCAGAAGACATGGTCAAATTGTGAGATTATTAATTATAAAATTTATAATGAACCAATAAATTGATGATTAGCCTTTTTTTTTTTGATTATTTTGAAACTAAGAACTATTTAAAAAAAAATTATTGATGTTTTTACGCAATCTGGGAACGAAATTATGAACTGATTGTTTATGATTATCAAAGCAGAATATTATTATTATTAAGATAATTAAAACTGAAGTCGTTTATAATTATTAATAATCAGTAGAATATAAATTCACTTATTTAAAGTATATTTTAAAATATATAATTGTACCTTAAAATTAATCCTTTAAACATGTTTATAATTTATTTACTAAATGTCAAATTTTTCCAATAAAATGCGAATCTAAACAAACGCCAATTTACCAAAATATTATTTTCTCACATAAATAACAATAATGTTTTGTAAATTATTTAAAATTATTATTTTTTTTTAATTAAATTACCTTCATAATTCAATTCAATCTACCATATAAATTCTCATCTACATTAATTACATCAATTACCAAATTAACCATTATAACTAACAAAAACAAAAAAGTTTTTTTCACCATTGTCGTTAATTATTTCATCGCTTCTGTACAGACAAAACTTCTATGAATTACGCCACACTTACAGAATTAAATGGCCCTCGACTTTAAAGACATTGCGAAATAAAAAAAAAATTGAAATTAAACATAAATGAATAAATAAATTGCGAATATAATTTTTTTTTTTCGACATCAAAACTTTTAATTTTTAACTATTATTATTATTATATTTTTTTTTTTGACAGAGGCAACCGGATAATTAAATTAAAGTGCACATAAATTTAATTAAATTGAAGGCCTTTTTGGGATATTAAATTATAAATAATAATAATAAAAAAAAATGTAAGAATTCTGCAATTTATAAAAATTTCATAAAAAAACAAAATTGATTTGCACAAAATTTTTAAAGCTTAACACTTTGAATTGAAACTCACAAAAATTACCAAACCAAGCCCATGAAAATGTTTCAAAATTTTTAATGATTTCTAATTTATAATCAGAGGAAATTTTTTAATTAAAATTAAAAGTATAACATTATATACAAATATACAAAATTGGTTTATAGAGCTTTTTGATATTTTTGGGGGTTTAAAAACCTAACCTATATAAATTATATAGAAAAACAAAAAATTTATAGAATTTAAATTGTATTTTTCAAGTGAAACTTATTAAATTATTTGGTACTTATTAAATTAAATTATGTAGAAATATATTCTACAGTAATTATATTTGAAATAGTCAATTGAATATAAATGGTGAGAATTTTAACGAAAATAAAAGTTGGTGTTTATGAAATTGAAATTCTAATTCATTATTTAAATTATATGTTAAAATCTACCACTTGTAACGATTGACTAAATATTTGGAAATGGAAAGACTGGTTATTGAGTAAATAAGGAATTATATTCGGTATATTTTAAGGGTGAGAAAGGATTATTGCAGTTTCTCAGCAATAAAAACGGTTGAATTAAATTAAGTAATAAAAATTTGCACTACAATTCCTCATAAGACTCTTCTGTTTGATAAGTCAATAATTAGGTTTACCTTAAAGCTAAAGTATTATGTTTTGGTTTCGAATTATTAGTAAATAATAAAGAAGATATTAAATATTTCAAACCGCAATCGATATTTCTCTTAGTTTAACGACTTTAAAAATTATATTTATGTATTTACTGTTTATATATTTTCCTTAAGGTTATTTATATTTTAAGATTTTCATATTTATAAAAATCAATGAAATCTTAATTTTAATATTAAGTTAATCATTATAACAGAAAAATGATTTTATATTCTGTCAATTTCAAATTTAACAATTAAAATATAACCGCGTCTTCTTCTCAATGTTCACTATTACCAAATATAGAAAATATATTAATTTTTGACTAATCGAAAAATAATTTAAAAAAAAAAAAACAAAAATTCTTCGCAGAAAATAATAAGGAAAGAAGTATTTTGACAATTTAATTAATCCAACCATTTTTATATAAAATGGACATAAATCCATGTAAACATTGGATCAATCAATCAAACCCATATAATAAAAATCTGATAAATTAATTTATTTCTTAAGAACTTTAAAAAAAAAACTCACTTATTTCAGTTCAATTTTTTAAAATAATAATTAACAGCAATCATTCAATTCTAAATTAGTTTAAATATTTTATAAACAAAGATATTATATATAAAAAATAAAATCTCGATATAAAATATCAAAAAACAGTCTAGACAGATTGACGGCAAATCTTCAAAATAATGAACCAATAATGATTCTCATTTTTACATCCAAGAATTACAGAAAAATATAGAACCACAACAAGAACAAAAAAAATTAAAACTAATTTATTAAAATTCTCATGATAAAAACAAAAATCGAAAAATTAATAATTTCGAATAAATTAAATAAGATTGATTTATAAATTTAATATTTTAATCCTAAATGTAAACATTTAACCAAAAAAAAAACACAATTTAAATTCTTATTAATATGTTAATCAAAATTTTGAAATTTTTTTTTTGGTAGTTACTATTTTTATTCCAATCTAACAAAAAAAAAATTATATAAATAATATAAAGAGTTAACAAAATGTCAAACACTGAAGGCTGTCATTAACCTTTAAAATACTAAAAGAAACAAATTGGTATAAAAACATAAATACGTTCATAGATATGAGAGATACGAGATACGAATAAAAAAAAAATTTAAATAATCTATTATGAAAAATTTAACTGTATGAGCATACAAATAAATTAATTTTTAAATTTATCAAAATTTTATCATAACTTTGGTATTTAATGGTGTATTTATTTCTGAATATTTCATATATAAAAATTCTATATTTTTATGATTATAAAAATTATGTTTTCTGTTGGCAAATATAGAACAAAGGAGAGAATATAAAATTCAACATAATTTTTTTATACATAATATCAACATTATTAGTACATTTTCAATTTATTCTATCTTAATTAAATATATAATCTAAATTCTAAATATTTTTAATTAAGTTTTATATCAAAAATCTATATGTAAATATAAAATTGGCCAGCATTATATAAGGATCAAAATTCAGACGACAAAATGTGAATTTTGCTAATAAAAAAATTATTTAATATTTATTAATTATTTGAATTTGAATTTTTCATTAAAAAATTATTTTTTCCCAAGTCGATTTATTTATATTTCGAATTTTATAAGTGTATGAGATTCTGTTTTATATTCAATATTATATTATATAGTATAAATAAAATCGTGACTCAACTGAAACAGATATTTAGATATAAATATATATTTATATGTTTTATCAATTTTCATAATATTTATGTAATTAATTTTTATTACTTAATAAGAAAATATTTTATATATAGTTCAATTTCAATTAAAATGCATAAAATTATAAAATTTGATATTATAAAATTGAAAATAATAAAATTATATCCGGAATGGAAAATGAAACGAGTGAAATTAATTTATTTTGAGAATAATATAAATATAAATATTAAAATTAATTCTGAAATTTATTAATAAATAAGTAGTTTGTTCACTTTGTGTTTATTTATAGTAGGTTTTCACGGAAATGATTCAAATGTAAATAAGTTTTGGATAAAATTCTGACTAATTATTGGTTGTAATTTATTAATAATAAAAAAGAGATAAACATTCAGATATTTGTCCACCAAACTTGAAATTTTGTATATAATTTTTTTCAAATTAATGTTAACACATTTTACAATAATTTCTCTTTAATATTCCACAATTTTGAATGAATAATTTTTATTATTTTTAGTATTCATTAATTATATCATTCTCGTGTAATATCCACCTAACCAATTAAATGTTTTTACTCGTTGACTTGATTATTCATAATTTTTAAATTAATATTTTACTGTTTTTTTATGTTGTATAGCTTAAAATTCGGTAGCTATAAAACCTATAGTTTACTTATAAAACCACAAAATAATTGAATTTTTGTGGTTTATTATCTAAACTTTTAAGTTTTAACCGCATATAAGAAAAAAAAAATTTTATAGCTTCAATATAATTACTACTTTAATACTGACCGAATTTATGAATATTTCCTATGTTATGATTATAGGTTTGTTATTATTTTATTTATAATTGTGAATTATAAAAAAAAATTGAAAGTGATCGCAATTTATCACTCATTAATTCAATTCAAGATTAATATTATAATATTAATTTTTTGATTAATTTTTGTATTTTATATTTTATATGATTAAAAATGCTAATTTTTCATATATAACCTTTAAAAAATTAATTAATTAAATGTTTGTTGTCATTCTAGAAATTAGATTACTTTGATGGTCATCGAATCTGAGAATATTAACCTTCATAAGATTATGTATTTTCTAGGAAACCTAATGAATGCTTCCAATGTGCAAATTTTCAAATATATGATGATGATCTCAACCCAGTGTCAATTTGACCACTCTGGGTACACAATAATTTCTTTAGTGTATGGATAGATTTTTGGAAAATTTATCAACTGAAATATTTGACTTGAAATTGTAAATATATTTATTTCTCTTCACTAACTTCTATATTCATAAAATCTAAATCTTAATTTTCTTGAAATTTATTTAACTAATTTCGACAATTAATTAAACAATTTAAACCTAAAATATTTTTATTTTCAATATAATTGTCTAGGTTGATCATTCATTATTATTTTTATTAACAATAATTCATAGTTAATTTTAATTTTTAATTCATATTACATAAATAACTATAAAAAATAAAATAAAATTAAAATTGAACTTGACTCAATTTTTACATAGATGTTTAAATTACATAAAAAAATATAACAATAATAAATTTTCCATTTTTGTAGATTTAATTGAATAAAATATTCATAAACGTGACATAATTCCATGCATCATGCTTGTTCTGCATTTCGTCTGGTTGGATAATTATTTTTATATATAATTAATTAGTTTCTTTTGTCTTATTGTTACTATTTTTAATTTAATAATTTAAGAAGAAAAAAATAGTAGATTGGAATGTGTAGTTCTCGATTGCAGTCACGTTCGCCGATAACGACTGATCGATCGTCGTCGTCGCAAACTAACAATAATATACGAAAATTTAAGGCGAATTATTGTAAAAATTATAATTTTATTATTTTATTATACAATTAATTATTGTTAAGGAAAGTGTTGAAAATTAGTTTAAATTTAAATTTAAATTTAGAAATGTCACACCTCCAATCACCACCGATAAAATCAATCGAAACATAGCCACATTACCATCAACTGGAGGGTAAAGATAGATATTTTAAAGAATTTCTACCTAAGGATTCATTATGAAACTAACAAAATCTAGTTTCTATGTCTTGCTTATCCCATAATTGTCAACTAGCCTGTTCATTGAAGTGATATTTTACGAGTTTGATAATACTTAGTATAGTTACTATTTGCATTAGGTATACAACAACTATACTTAGATTACGTTTCTTATATTTTTTGTTGGACTAACTTTAATAGCAAATCAAATTGGTCTTGCCAAATCAAATTAGTCCTTTTATAAATCAATTTTGGCGTTTTTATGTACTAAAGATATTGAAAAATTTAATTTACAAGCAGTTAATTGTGCTACTGGACCAGATGTAACAACTAAGTATTTTCCAAAGTAAAATTATTTCTACAGACACATTCCTAATATATTTGCTCAAAAATCAATAAAATAATGTCAGTTAAAAATTGATCACTTAATTTAAATTTTAATGAATATATTTTTATCCACAAGAAAAAATTCGATTTAAAAATTTCTTTGTAGTAAAGCGACTACCAAAAATTTCCACAAAAACAAAAACAAAACAAAAATATGTTAATTAAATCTTTATTTAATAAATCTTATTAAGGAGGAGTTTATCTCTTTTATTTTAATTTAATATCCCAGCATTAAATTAATTTCAGCCCACTTTATTATTATACATAATAATAAAAAGAAATGTCAATAAATTACATGATAATCGGACTTCATTATACTCAAATTCAAATATTTAGACTGACTGAAAAGATGCGCTACTAAATCGTACTAAATCTTTTTACACCTGAACTTTATTTATGTTTTGTTTTTAAAAAAATAATCACTTAATATTTAAATACCACATTTCTTTCTTATTTTTGGTATACATTATTTTAAGAATCTCCCAAACGTTGCGTTAATTTTGGTAATTTTTTTTTTTTCTGGGTAGATAATTGTAATTGGCCAGTTATTTTGGGGGTCATAATTTAAAGTCTCTTGATTTTAAAGTCTGGTTTTTTATACATTGTATATGCATTGGATATGCATTGGAAAACAAAAATATCTTTCACTTTTAATGGTATACAAAAAAAGAGATAAACTTTATAAATAAAGAACGAACGCCCTTTATAAATAGCTAAATCACTTAACTTTATTGTGATGTGTGGTATATAATTATTTAAATTTAATGGAAATGTATAATTTTTATTTTCGAATTTATACTTTGCATTCTTTATTTACCAATTAACTTTACGTTTGCCCAATTTATTTAGAGTAATTTTATTTTTGGGGATATTATTGGAATTGGGACCTCGAAATATTTATAATTTGCATATACATATTTAGATTATATATATATATATTTTATGTGTAGTTAACATTTTTATAAATAAATTCTGTTTTTGGTATAAGTAAGGTAATATAATTTTGTTGTTGTTTATTTGTGGGAATTCGTGTTAAATTTATTTATTATTCAAGTGCATAGATGGCACATTGTCATGTGAATTGGACACGTTTATTTAAACACTGAAAAAAAAAAATTTGCATTACAATAATTTCTTCTGAAAATGTAAAATATATTATTTTTCTACTAATATATAATATTTGTTACTGTGCTGAAATAAGTTTTAACTTAAATTCTTAGATAATTTTTTTTCGAAATTGCTAAACAACAGAAATTATTTTCTAGCACAATTATAAATAGTATTGCCATATTTACTTACTCAATTGGCAGATCAGTTTCGCATTAGCATAGATTGCATCTAATTCGTAGTTTATTGCGGAGGACAACTTGCCTCAATTTCATGATGACAGATATCGGTGTTTTTCACAATAGATTGGTTTTCGTTCCTACTTTCACGTTTAATTTACATACTGTCTTTCATGACTTTTAATTAGGTGTATTAAATTATTATCTAATTTAGGGTATAGAACTTTTGCATAACTTCTCTCTAATTTTTAGTTCATTGTTGGGGCTCCTAAATTTGAGGAGTACGTGCTATTATTTAGTTGATCTGGAAAATTGCCTCTCCTGATCCTTTAGAATTAATATTAAATTCAAATTTATCAAATATCAAATTTAGGTTATGTAAAATAATTAATTATAAGTAGAAACATATAATTTTCAACAAAAAAAACTTCTCTCAGTGTAAATTTACAAAAAAAATTTATGTTCAATAATTTTAGCTACTGTTTTCTATATATCACTACAAAAAAAAAATTTATTCAATAAAAATACACCAGTTAAGTTCAATGGAAAACGTGCATGCAATAATATATGTGTACTTAAAAATAAAATAAATATTATGTATTTACCAAATATTTTTTTATAAATATATAAATTACAATGAAATTAAATATATTTAACATTTTATTTGCTTTAAAAAATAAAATTTTTTATATTGATAATAATTTGTAGAAGGAGGAAGACCAATAAGACATTTATGCATTACAATTAATGCTGATGGTAGTCGGCCTAAAACTTTATTACACGATGGTTGAAATCGAAATTCGAAATTCTACAAATAAATAAATGAATTTTTTTTTGAAAAATTTAAATAATTATTTATTTTCGTTTCGTTTACAATCTTTTTTTCAAAGATTAAAATAAATTTTCAAAATATTTAAATCGGTATAATGAATATATAAAATTTTGATAGTGATTTGATTACTTGATGAGTAATTTGATTAGTTCTGAAGAAGTGTTGATAAATTTTTAATTCTTATATAAAATAAATTTGAAAATTTTATTTAAAGAATTTTTCTGTTAGATCATAAATAAAAATATTCTTGTAAAAAATGTAAATATGATTATAATAAATAATTTTATGGTATTTAGTTGACAATGATAATAAATTAAAAGGAATTTTAATTTGTAATTATTCTGTATAATGGTAAGTTTATATAATTATTTTAACGCTTCAGATATTTTGGACCTGCTAAAAATTTACTACATAAACAATTGAATTAAAATTTATGTAATATTCGAAACTGAAAAGAAAATTAAGTGTAAAGCATAACGTAAATATTTTTTAATAATAAAGTTTTGTTATTTAAATTTAGTAAGATGTAGTTAAGTTTATGTTGCTTTTATGTATATTTATTTTTAATTTATTCGTTTTACTATATAAAACTAAACAAATTATGACTTTAGTCTAACACCTTATTATTATTATACCACTGTCATTTTGATTGACATGTAAAAAAATATATGAGAATTTCACGAATTTTATGTTATATGAGATTTTATAAAAAAAAACATTTTTTACTAATTAAAATTTATGATTTTATTTTTTTACAATTTTACAATTTTTATTTTTTATGACATTAAAAAACTCGAGTATGGAATTTTTATTAATTATTTACAATGTAGGCAATAATATATAATATTTGAATATGTTAATAATTTTTTTACTATAAAATAATTAAAGATGCTGTAAAAGATTAATTAATTTCAAAGTCATAGCTACAAATTATTACATCACAATTATTGCAATGAAAACTATGAGAATAATATTCCAGAAGATTGTAGTTAAAATGAATATTTATCTTGAAGAATTTTTTCATTACTTATGTATGTAATTATGTTACATGTTATTTAAGAAAAAAACGGCTCTCTGTTTAGTAACGTAAAAGGCAGGATGAATTTAGTATTTTTTATAAATATATTTAATAAAATATAAACTAATAATTTTTGATTAATTTTCGAATATTTTTGAAATGGTTTTGCAAAATTCGAATATTTTTTAAATGGTTTTGCAAAAACGTTGAATTCTGAAACATAATTTAACTATTTATGTAAAATGAAAAAAATAATTATTATTAATTTTTTATTTCATAATTTACACATAAATTTTATTAATTCATAATTTTATAAATTTTTTAATGTAAAAGATAAATAACAATTGAAAAATAAAATTATAATTTGTGGCCTCTACGGACATCAGCTGATTTAAATTATAGTTAATTGCCATATATATTTCTTTTTGCCAATAATTTAAACGGAAATTAATTAAATTTATTTTTAGTTACAAGTATAAAAATTAAAAATTAAAAAGTTACAAGTATAAAAATTAAAAATTTTCCATAAAAATATTAAATCTTTACAAAGTATTTATAATAATCAGAATGAGTGAATGTAAAAGAATTTATAATTATAATTAGACTTGATTGAAGTAAATTTTCTGGTGATTAAATAAGAGAAAAAGAATTCAATTTATGATATATAAAATAATTAATATTTCGAATTAATTTCCCACAATCATTAAATCAATTAATGACTAGATATACCAAAACTGGTTAAGAAAAGTTAAATTAATGATGGTAATAATTAGAATAAAAATTATCTTATAATAAATTAATATCTAAAAAACTATGTATAATTATTTATTAATGTCTATAAACATCTGGGACTGTTTTAATAATTATTACAAAATTTATAATTAAATCTAGAATAGAATTTATAATAATTTACCGATGATTATAAATAATTTTTTTTTTAATTAAGAATAATTTTATTAATCTGTGGGTCTATTTTATATATGTAATTCGAATAGCCCGACAAGCGTGATAATTTTCGTAGTGCATAATAACATTAATAACAATATTGGTTTATTGATTTTTATATTTCTTTTTATAACCACAATGATAAAATTTTCGATTAAAGTATTTTAATTATAATCACGATAAATTAGTTGTAGCAAAAATCTTCCAGTATATGTATTTGATCTTACTTATTCGTAAGATTAAATATCAAACATCATTCATGATTATGTCTAATGTTTATTTTAATAGACAATTTGAAAAAATTTGTTCAAATTGTCCATTAAAATTTTGTCTATTAAGATGTTTGTCATATTAATAATGTATATGTAACTCGTCACAATGTCGAATGCGAAACAGGCCTCTATATAAGGAACATTTCTAATAATATAATTAATGAAACCGCATTAAATAATTTTTTTTCCAACTATATTATTAAAATAATTTATTATATACTCTATATAAAACCAGATCCGCATGAATAATTATTATACTAACATTTTAATATTGTCAACTGTTGAATAATTAAATTAAATTAATTCATATTTAATGCAGAAATAAACGTAAATTTCCTTTCTAATATTAAAATATAATTTAGATCTTCTAATGCTTATAAATAAATTAAGTCAATCATTAAATGATAATTGTCTTAGACTGTAGACAAGAACAAAGATCACTATTATAAAAATTATGTATATATACAAATAATATAAGTAAAAATGATTTTTAATACAATTTTTAAATTTTAAATTTAACAATAACGATTTTCATTTTAAATCCAAAAATGGAAAACTTAAATGAAAAAAAATGAAAAGGTTAATAAACTTTTAATAAGTTGTCTGTTACTTTATTTGAAAATTTTTAATTTGGTTAAATTAAAATAAGGAAAAACCATTTCAGGCTTTGACAACTTTATAATTAAAATGTCATGTTAAAAAAGCCTCAAAAAAAATAATATTGATATTTCAAAAATGAATATCATTTATGTAATAAAGTTCCATACTGAAGGTCAATGAAATAATAATGATAGAAAAATTTTATGGAAGAAATATATAAATCCAAAAAAAAGTACCGTATATAGGAAACATTATGTAACTAAAGAAATGAAAAGAAATTTTTTATGAAGCTATGCTTTTTTTGGATTTTTTGTTGTTGTTGCAAATAATAATTTTAGTTATAAATTTTTTTTTATGCTTTTATAAAGTGTTGAATACAAGAAAAATTAAGATAATATATAATTTAGCATAAATATAAAAATCTTTGTTTGATAAATTATGTAAACAGAAATATTTGAATTTTTATCATTAATATTAAATTTTCCATTTATGTCAAAAATTATATAATTTATTGAAATTAATAGGTCAGTAAAGTTAACATAATTTTTTTTTTTAAATCTTTAAGATAATTTTTTACACAATTTTTCTTTAACAAATGAAATATATTTTTTTTCTTTTCATTAATTAATCAACACTATTGGTTTAAATGTGATTAATGATATAATGTTAATTATTTTTTACAAATTTATCAATCAGGAAATTTCAAAAATTAATCGATTTATTGAAAAGATAAAAATCAATGTTTAAAAAAAATATATTTTAGTGGATGAAAGATGAAAATTTTTACAGGATAGTTCAACTTTTTATATTCCAATAGAATAATATTATGTTATTTTTATATCCACTTTAATATTAGTTTACTTTTTTGTAGTAACTAATTTTGCCCCTACATAAATTACTTTGTATTAGTTTACGTGTATATAATTTGAACTCTTAATTAAAAATATGTATGAATTAATACCATAATTTTGTTTTTTAATACCATAGACAAATTATTGTAATTATGTAAAATTGTAATTATGATAAATTCCCTTCACTCCGCAGTTTCTATATAAATTATAAAAAAGGTATTTTTATACCAAAATGTTTTAAATTTTCGTTAGGTCCATTACATTGTAATTGACATTTTGACACCATCTCAAATAATTAAAAGTATTAAACAAATATTGCGGAAATTAAGTTATATATTCATTACAATATATAAAATTATTGGTTATCAAAAGTCAATCTATCACTGTTAAAAATATTATTATAAGATATTAAATTTAATATAATTATAAATATAGAAATTATTTTAATAAAATGGAAAGTTTGTCTATTTAGCGTATATATTTTTTAATCATCTAATAATATAAAGTATACCAATTGAATGGAAATCATTGTTTATTAAATAATTTTAAAAAAAATTATACCAGAGGTTAAGAAGATTTAGAGGCGTTGGTTAACCCTACTACACTGGTGATTCCATTGAAATTTATTTTGAAAAATAATCCAAAATAAATATATTGCAATTTTATGTATAAAGAAATAATATTACAAAAATTTCGATAAAAAGATATTCTGTTTCAGGCACTAAGACTGGACTATTTTTTTCTTATTTAGACTTTCAACATTTTTATTTGAATAGTTTACATAATAATAGTAACATTAAAACAGAAAATTTATTTACCAATAATCTCAAAAAAGAAACAAAATACAGCGAAGTCGATTAAATATTTTTGACTTAAAATTTGAATTGATAAATCATCATTTGAACAAACAATTGATTGGAATTTGGTTTTGGGCCATCAAACCAAAATAAGTAAATCTATAAAATCTAGTTATGATAGCTTTATAATGTTGGAATTTTGTGTACAAAAAATATTTAATGTTTATAAAAATTAATTACGAAAAAGAATTTGAGATTTTATCCATTATTTTTTATTTTTTATGGATAAAAATATTAAAAATTGCATAATTAATTGATTTTTTAAATTTTGTACTATATTGTATTTTAATTAAGTATATGAATCAATCAGTTAAACGAGTATTGAATAAATTTTTGATGTAAATTTGGGATTGGTTTTTAAAAAATTAATTTTACCTAATTTAAAACCAGCTAAATTTAATCAAAGAAAGATAAATAATATATTTCTCATTACAAATATCAGTGATTCAGCCATAATAAAGCAAGTCTGGTTCTATTTGATTTTGGATGAAATCTAGTAAAAATAAATCCGTTTCTTTTTCAAAATGCATTTATTTAATTCAGGCACAATTTTTGTTCTTTGGATAAAATCAATACGGTATATTATTTGTTTGCTGGTTATTTAAATTACCATTTATATATTAGGTCTCTAAATTTAATATAATCTGTAAATCGGTTTAAATATGTTTAAATTACTGTTAAATTACAGCATGAATAATTTATAATTAGAATATTTCCATTAAAAAAGACAAAAGTGTTAGGCGACGAACCTGAATTTGAGACAATTTATTGTAAAATTTTAAATTGTAACAATTTATATTCACTCCTCATGATTTAATATTGAATTATAATTATTTACTATTTTTCCCACAATCATTATTACAATTAATAACCAAAAATAGCAAAACTAATTAACTAAAACTTATAATTGAAATATTTTACAATAAAATTATCGAATAATATTTTTAAAAAAACTGATTAGATATCAAAGAATTTAATTAATTAATTTTCATATCAGAAAAATATAATTGATATTACTTATTTTACTCTGAAGCGATTTCTTATTAGTAGTTTTAATTAAGTATTTATTTTAATAATATGATAAAAAAAACTAAAATTAAAATTAATTATTTATAAAATTGATTTAATTAGTTATTATATTTATTTATAGCTTGTTTAACATAATTTTATTCTCTGCATAGAACCCTGATCACAGTTATCAATAAATTATTATACTATTTTCATATTGTCAACATAATAACTGAATATAAAATGAACTAGAAAATGAACTAAATTGAAGTCTAGATTAAAAAATTCACTTTCTAAAATATAGATCGAAGTTGTATTGGTCTATTTGAATTAAAAATTATAATGTTCATGTATTAAACTGTCAGTATTTATCAGAAAGCACGCAGTAGTAACAAACATATACCCTCTAAATAAAATAATGTTACTATATATTTTCAATTCGTAATTCCAGTCAGCAAAACACGGAGACGGAAATATAGATTATATAATTTCGTCATCAGGTAATAATGATTCACGTAATATTCCAACCGCAGTTTTATACTTTTGTTTTTGTAGTGTTATAAATACCACAACATAATTAAGGGGCGATTAGTTATTTTGATTTCTGAAACCATTAAAATAAAATATGATTTTAGTTATGAAGCAGATAAGACTAGGATATCATTAGATTTTGAAGTAATTATCACATTTTCTTAATCTGATCGATAAAAAAAGTCATCAACCCCCATTTTACAATTATTTAATCTAATTTACTAAGTTTATATATGACTTTTTTTTGTTAACAAAATGTAAATTTGAAATATTTTTATAAGGAAATATTTTTATGAGAGAAATATGCAAATTATTAATATTGACTTATAATTACAAATTTCCATTTCAGTAATTTATGTAAAAAATTGAAAAAAAAAAATAAGTTTTATTCATTTATATTTGTAAAATACTTTATTGTCGGATATCGCTTTTTGCTTTGATCGCGTGAATTAATATTAATAATAATAATAATAAAGAAAATGATCAATTTGTAAGATGAAATTTTAATTATAACTTGGGTTGTAAATCTTAAGCAATATTGAATAAATTCATTACATATTATGTATATTGAGATTATGTAATCGAAAGTAATAGACAGAACAGGTGGTTAATTTGATATTTGTGACGTCAAAAACCAGCTGAGGAATTTTAATGAATTCTTTTAGAATTTTTTAAAAATAATAATAGAATTTTCAATAAGACAAAAATGTAATTTACTTTGTTTGACTGCTGCTAACAAAAAAATTAAGATTTCCTCGCATTAAATTTAATGTAAATAATGAGTTGATCAGAATGTGTAATTGGGTTTGCTTCTGTCGCTGTTAATTATCAAAGAAATATAAATATATTTCATTATATATTAATTATTATAATATCTTATCACAGCATAATTTCGAAGTAGATATTGAATTTGTTATAGTACATACTACTCGTACTAGTTTTATTTACTTTTGAAGAAATTAATATTTTACTTGTAACAATTTTACTCGCAACATTATACTGTCGCAATAAAATTTAACGACTTGTCTTTAAAGGCAATCGCAATGTTGATCATTCTGTTCAGCTAGAAAATATTAAATATTTGATACATTAAATAGTAAATTATTTTAGGTCATTATGTGGGAACACTTGTTAATAACCTCTTTAATAAACCGAAAAAATTTACAAAATTTAAACAAAATATATTACTCCTATCATTTTCTTCATATTTTAATATTAGGCGGAATTTAACGGAATGAAAAAAAACGTTTCCTAATTATGATTAATAATTTATTGATTAAAAAAAATGTTAAATAAAAATTATGACTAAAACTTTAGTAATTCATGTTTGTTAAAACAAAATCTTGAAAATGAAGCAATAAAATTATGGCATAATTAATTATAGTTAAGTAGTTAAAATTTAAATTATTAAGTTGTCATATTTAACTTAAGTACAATTTCATCTTCTTTTTAATGTTACATTTATTATTTCCTTCAATATTACAATTTAAATTTTTATAATGATTTTGTACTACGAAAGAATGTAAATCTAGAAATTTGTATATGTAATATGATTACCAATAAATTAAAATTTACAGAACTATAAAAATCGAATTATTTTAATTGAAATTCAGTTCAATTTACAATCAAAATCCTTAAAAAAATTTGTATAAAAAAAATTACATTTACTGTTATCTGTTGTAATTTAAAAATATGAATAAATAAAATTATATTCTTAAACAATAAATAAGTAATTTATATTTTGTAGAAATACTTGATTTTTGCAGATCCTGTTCAATCACTTTTAATGATATAAAGTATTTTTGAATAAAATTATGATCTTCTTCCATATTATAATACGGTTTATAAAATTCAATCTCAAGAACAAGAATATTTGAAGGTTAAACCAATAATAATACCGAAGATTCTTATTTATATTATAATATTCAATTTATAATATTGAAGGTAAATAATATTGCATATTATATTAAATTTTACGCTTGACTGAAATTTTAAATTGGTCTTCTTTACCTTTGTTTTTCAATGTTTCTATAGTTCAATTACAAATCATCTACAATTTATTTACATTTATAGTATTTGCATTTCGCATTTTGCTGTAGTAACCGAAAAAAGATTTTGGATTTAATTTTGAAATTTTTCATTAATTTTACTTGGAAATATTTTTCAAATTTTATACTAAATATTATTATAAAAATGTTATAACTTTGGACAGTTTACTCGTATTTAATAAGATTTTAAATTTTAATATACGATAGACCCATGTTATATTATCCGTAACTAATTATATTATAAAAATAAAATGATTCATAAATATAAAACAATGTCAAATAAAATAGAAAATGATTTTTAATCGTTAAATATTAGAATTAAAGTAAATTTATAATTATGTGTAATAAAGTAAGCTTATATTTTCTAAGTTTCAGATAAATTTTAATGTGTCATGCATCGAAAGAGTTCATTTTTTAATATGTTATAAATCAAAATAGTCTAAATTCTTATTCATTAAAATGTTATTTGTCACTGGGGTAATATTAATGTCTCCTTTTTTTTTATTCTCCATAGTAAGAAAATAACAATCTACTAAAAACTAATTTGTTTGTGCATATGATAGTGAAAATTGGACAAAAGTTCTTTCCCATTATTATGAATAGTAATTTTTTTTTCATTTTAAGTACTAAACTATAAATCAACCAAAAAACCGGACTTTCGTCGTTACCATTAACATAAAGAACTTTATTAAATTATAATGTAAAAATATCTGGAAATTATGATTTTTATTTTAATGTTGTATTTAAGAAATAATAATAAAAGAATCTGCGAAAACATGAATTCTATAAAATAAAATTATGAAGGTCAAGCGTAAAATTACTTTTTTGTTTTAAAATTATATACAAAATTGTAGATTGCTATGAAAATTATGTTTTGAGCTTTTTGAACGAGTGAAATACTAAATGTAATAATAATTATATTTATGCATTGGAAATGCTGCAATAAAAAAATAAGATTTAAAAAGAAAAAATGAATAAAGATTTAAATAAATTCTAAATTAAAGATTAGAAAATAAATTTTTTGTTAAGGAAGTTAAAAAATTAGATCACGATTAACAGATTTTTATAAATAATTTTTTCTTTATTATTATTATAATATTTAAATTCTAATTTTTTGTTCTTATAAATCTTCTTAGACTTATAGATTTTTATCTGTTCAGTTCTATATTTCTATTTCCTTATCCTAGATAAGTAAATTTGACGTAAATTAGAATTAAATTCATAATAGAATTTCTCGCTACTCAATTCAAATTTATTTATTACAGATTTCCGTAAAAAAAAAAATTATCGCGAAGATTAAATTATATTTGTTTCAAAGAAGTTTTCATTTTTTTTAATGTTCAGAATATCTTTTTTTATCTTTTTGTGTTAAATAAAAAAAAAACAACATGAATTTTTATGCGTTTACCAAACAGCATTAAAGCGATCATTCAATTGGAAACTTTGTGGGTTATTTGGCGATGCCACTGACTGAAACGATGCATAACTAATATGATAATTAGGTAGCCGACAGATTGGAAGATATTTTTAATTATATCATTTTTTTATTACCTTGGATTTTTAGATTTTCTGAACTATGAAATGAAAATGTCTTTAACTTAAAATTGAGGAAAAATTCAATTAGAAAAATAATCTTAAGAAGTTGTAATAAAAATTAAATTTGGTTTATAGTTCAATAGTTTATGATGTACAAAGTATTTGATATTATTCTTTGAAATCTTATTACAATGAGTCACAGTTGATTGTCGTCATATATAAGGAAATTTCGTGGAGATATATCGACTACTTAGTTAACAATTTGAGAATTTGAAATGCCTTAGGAAAAATACAATTCGTATTTAACAAAAATGCATTATTTTTCACAGTCAAATATTGTTCACATATCCGCAAGAAATATTTCTATATAATTTTTGAAATATTTTCAAGTATTATTCATTATCACCTGCAACATAAAATTAATTCTTTTACAGTCATTTAAATTTATCATGTTTAACAATCCCCCACAAAAACCAAAATTCAACATTCTTTTGACCACTTTGATGATTTTGTAAAAGAAAAAAAAATTAAAAGTGTTTCTTTAAATGATAATTCTGCCAAACTGAATTCCTTTTAGTATTTATTAATGAAAATTTAACTTTGTTTTGATTACAACAATTTTGTTAAATTAATTGCCCAAATTTACTCATAAGTTATATCCTTTTAAATATACCTCGTATATAATGGTTAAAGGATTTTTATTTTTGGAATAAATATATTTCTGTAAATTATAAATTATTATATTTTATGAATTTTGTGTTCTGTTTCCTGGTTTCTTAATTCTACAAAAGAAAATTTCAATCGGTTCTTTATTTTTTTGACAAAATAATTATTTTAGTCACGATTATTCTAAAGAAAAATTGTTTAAAGTTTATTGAACTTGTTTTTGATTATTTTAAAATGTTCTTAGTATTACTTTGTGGTTAGACCGCACAGAAACTTTAATATTGCAACTGATTAAAATTCAACTTAATTTGACAAATACTGACAAATTTAAGCTAATTAAAATTTTAAATAAATGTTTTCTCATTAAGGATTTAGAGATTTGCCATGATAAATTGCAAATTTTATATTGATGTATGTATTTTTATGTTTTGTTCTTTGGATTTTAATTATAACCTGGCGATGTATTTTTCTTATTTTTTGCTAATTGTGTAAATTATTTTTAAGTCTGTAGATTTACCGAGTTCTGCGAGAATTTTAAATTACATGTTAATTTTCAATAAACATAATTTATGTCTCGAATATTTACATTGCAAATAACAGAATAGTTAAGCGACGAACCTGCAATTTTACCATTTTATGTATTACAGAAAATCAGGAGCATTGAAAAATTATCTTCTTACAATTTGTATTTTCAATTTATGGAAATTTAAAATTTCATTATTATTTAAAATATTTTTCCAAAAATAAAATATAATCAATTTTACTAAATGATTTGTAATTGAACTTGAGATCGAAAGAAAAAAGTTGCCAAGTTGGAAGAATGTTTCATATACTCTTTTTGATCCATCTAGGATTTAAATGTACTAAATTTTTAAGATACAATAAAAAACCATCCAGATTCTGAAAATAGAGATTTACTTTCGTATAAATAGAACATAAATCTTTAATTTCGTATAAATAGAACATAAATATCAAACAGCGACTTCTATTGGTTCACATTTTAACCCAGATAAAAATATAAACAAATTTTTCAAAGCTTAATAAATATTTATAATATATGAAGCAAAACTGTCAGCTACTATAAAACATTTTACAAATTTTATGTTTGTTAATGTTACATACGTATAATTTAAATGATATCAATAAATTCAACAAAATAAATGCTGTACTATGATTTAATAACACATAATATTGAATATTTTAATTCACAATTATGTTAACGATTGGCGTACAAATTTAAAATTGAGACACATTAAAAATTCAAAATAATTGAATTAATTTTATTTTGAATGACTAATTGAAATTAAATTAAAATTTTAATAAAAAGATGATTCAATATTTAAATTTTTATGTATAAACATTCATTAATGTGTTTTGACTGGCGCTATTTATTTATATTTTAATTATGCAAAAGAAGATGATGACCTTTTCGATTATTGGTAAACATACAAAAAAAAATATTTAAATTTTATATTTTTGGGAAATTTTTTATGTGTAATTTTAAAAATGATTATTTTTTACAATTAATTACGAAATTTTAAACAAAAAATTGAAATTGTAATGTATCAAATATTTTCATTACAGAGTGTAGCATATAAACTAAAATTATTATGAAATGTTATGTATACATTGCAATATTGCATTACTAGACAAAAAGTAAGAAATTTAATTGGTTAATTCAAATATTTGGACCAGAAAAAAGTGCTTAGTAATCATCAATACATTTTTATGGTCAACCGAATTAAATTTTTATAAATTTTTGGCATATTTCGAAGAAGCAATTGATTATATAATTTCTTATAAAACTGTGTTTTCCTTACAAAACTGTGGATGATTTTCAAAACATTTCCCACATAACCTATATGAAATTTAGTTATGGGAGAATGAAAAATTAAGCTTAAAAAAGAATGTTTTACCTTAAAAGAACTTGTTACTTTTCCTATATCTATAATTAATATCACTAGATCGAGAAAAATTAATATATAAGCAAAAAAGTTAGTATTTAATATAATTGCATTTTCTTGTTTACATATAAACTAGATCATTATTATAGCTCTTCTCTATTAGCACGTGCAAGTGAATAACTCAAATTAACATACATTTTTTTTACGAAAATATATGTAATTATAATTGCCTACACATTTGCACGAAAATCTTAAAAATTGATAAAAACAATTATGGGCCTTCTTAAATGTTTCTTGTGAAATACTTGAAAAAAATGATAATTTGTATTATAAAATGGGTCATGTGTAGAGTTTCTTCAGAAATACCATCTTCCAACAATTTATTTGGAGGAATATCATGATCATCTCGTAATCCTATGAAATGGAAACTAAAATTTTAATATTACTTTCATATTACAAAGAATTAAAATAACTTCAGCTCAAAACAGATCTTATTTTTATTCTTTCTCCTAAATTTAGATTAATTTTATTTTTGTTAAACTTGCCGTGAATTTTAATACCCTTATTAAAATTGAACTCAGTTGAACTTCAAATATAAAATTTTCGTTAGGAAATTGGTTCACATTTTAACCCAGATAAAAATATTTTTTATTTGTAGTTAACTTTGTTTTGAAATGCTGATTTTTATGACTAACAGCAACAAATAATTTACATATTTTTTTTTTATTTTTAGGCTTACTCACAAATTAGGAACGTAACATAGACATTACAAAATCCAGAATATTTTATTTTTAAATATCAGCATTTTTGTTGATTATTAAAAGCGATTTTTATAGTGTGAAAAATGAAAATTACAGTTTTATGTTATAGGTTAAATCATTTCAGTCTCAATATATTTCTGTATCATTAAAAATTATTCACAAAATTTTGTGTGGAATAAAATAATTTAAATAAAATTTGCATAAATTATTATTTCATATAATAATTATTGATTTCTTCCGTATTTTTACAACAAAGTATATCTAAAATTTGTAAATGTGACAATAAGAACACTTCTATGATTGAATCATCAATCAAATCGTGATTCTTTTTTTCGTATTTACATTAAATCTGAAAAAAATTATTAAAATAAATATTAATTTTACTGGCAAAACCAATTTTAGTCACAACATGACTATACTCGTATATTAAAAAAAAAAAAGAGAAGTAAATGAAGATAATTTTTCATCGCCTTTATAATGACATATAAAAATCTAATTAAAGATTATTATTAAATAGGAAGGCATGTCAAAAATATATTTGTTATTAATAATAAATTGCACGAAAATTACAATAAAAATCTATCAAAATAAAATAAAAAATTACTACATTGATCCACATCCGCATAATTTTTAATGTAAACATTTTCATCCGATGCCCTTGAAAAAAAATTATTATTTTTTCAACGACACAAGAATTTGTGTAATAAAATAAATAAAATTGGTAAGCAGCAAATTGTTTAATCAACAATTACATAAATTATAGTAGAAGAATGTTTAATGATTGAATAAAATATGTAACTGATGATGTCGATCATTCTGTCGATCGTTCAAAGATATACAACTTGGACTTTACTTTGGTGTAGTCGATATTTCGTAGATAATTAAATGCTTATTATGAGAAATATTCTATGCTATGTTCTATATTGTAAAATGAAGTCGCACATCGTACGTTTGATCTTTACTTGATATTTTAAATCGCGAACACTGCAACACACATTCTGTTCGACTCTTTAAAAACATTATAAAATATTTATTAAAATTAATGTATAATTTTTATAGGCTTCAATTTTTTTATTGAACTGCGGTAGGTCTTAAAATTGTAAATACATATATAAAAAAATTCTGTAACATTTACTATACCTAACTCATAAAAAATATAATATTTATCAAAATTTAATAATTTGAAGATGTTTTTATGAAAATTACAAAATTAATAACTCAATGACATAGTTTTAAATGTTTTTAAATTCCAAATTCCAACTACTATCGAGAGAGAGAGAGGGAGTGATTGACCTAAAAGCACGGTAGAAAATTACCAAAAATATAATTAAAAAAAATTATTATTTAATATTACTGTATCGTTATGGTTATAACACGATGATGACAACATATATATGTAAACAAATCTTCTTCTTTTTGCACAATTAAAAACTGTTATATGACAAAAATATTTTGAACCTGAAATTTTCGGTATTCCTATAAAACCAAAATAATTACCATGAATTTTTAGGAAAGATGCTTTGATATTACTATTTCGTTATATTGTAAAATTAAAAATTTATATAATTTATAAAATATTTTATGTTACTTTAAGAATGTTACAACTTAAATTTAATTCCGTGATAAACAGATGATTGGATTGTTTTCAAAATACCAGTAATTTTAATAATTTGCAAATGATAAATAACAACAGCTTATCCTCATCCTAGTTGTTGTCTGTCCACAAGTTATTTTCAATTCATTATTTAAAAATTAATATTTAGCAGATAGACCGTATTATTATCAGATCGAAGTTTAATATTGGATGTTCGTTCCATAGAAAATGATGAAAATTCAAACTTTACCCCAACATAATCTTTAACTACAACAATGTTTTTTGGACGATAATTGCAGTTGTTCTTCTTTAGAAACATATAATTACAGTTAAATATCATGTAGTAAAACACTTTTTCAGGATTGACATAAATTTCCCATCGTTAAGTAGAGTGCATCATAATCTTAAATTTATAAAAAACTACAATTTCAAGAATGGAACCCTGTCGATGCTTTATTAAGCTTTTTTTTCTTCATAAATTTTGTACAATTTTTTTTTCACTCTTAAAAATTGATTTTCCAGTTTATTTTGCTGTCCGCTCTTTTATATAGGCATATTGTAAACCACATAAAAGCTCAAAGTTTAAATATTAAATAATTTTGTTTTTTATTCAACATATAAAAAGTCAGCTGTTCAGCATAAAATTGCAACATTAAAAGAGTATATAAATATAAATTTTTACTCACACAACAGTTACTTTAATGTTTTAACAATAATAGTATAATCTCTTAAATATCTCTTTACCATGGGACCCAAATGAAATTAAGCTTTTCTGCACATACAATTTTTTTTATTTTAAGATATAATAAATACCACCTACCTAAAACAAAAAGGTTATGCATTACCATAATATGTTAACAATATATATATATATATATCTATATATTTTTAGAAGAAAATGAACAATATTTATTTTTAAGTTTACTTTTTATATTTTATATTTGAACCGGCATTCAAAACAGATGGAATTTATTTTTTTAGTTTAAGCACAGCCTCATTGGAGTGTGCACATAATATTGAATTTTAAAATTTAAAGTTCGATTTTGGTAATTTTTAAAAAAAAAATTCAAAAAAAATTTGGTTTTGATTATCGAAAATTGGTTTAATTCAAATTTTACATAAAAATTATCCGTAATATTCTCGAAATTAAACAAATTAATATTATAAAATTAAAATAATATTTTTCCTTATTGTTTAATAATAAAAAAAAAAAATAATTTAATAACATATTTAAAGAAAACTTAAAATTTATTAAAAAAATTAATAAAAATATTTACCTACTTAAATTTTGATCCTTCATGTGAATCAAAATTAAAACAAAACAAAAATATTGTTGAAATCGAAAATTTTTTGTGTTTTTTTATTTTTAATTTTTAAAGTGAGAATTATTTTTATTTACTTGTTACTTTATCAAAAATCTAATTTTTTGCAAAAATAAAAACTCTTTAAAATTTTATGATTGCTAAAAAAAAATACTAAATTTTTGCCAAAAAACCCAACCCAGAAGAAGTTAATAAAATATTTTAAAAACGCGGTTATCGTGTTATATCAGTTAAAACATTTTTTTTTTGTTAAAGCTTGTAATTTAAATTAATACCAAAAAAAAAATTTAAATATTATAATCAAAAAAAAACATGAGACATTTTATGATAACATAAAAATATTGTATAATAAAAATGAGAAAAATTTCAATTAGAGGAGAAAAAGGTGTTAAATAATAAATCGTTTCTGTGTTGTTGTTTTGCTTTTTTAAATTTTTATTGTAACATAATAAAAAATTTCTTTTTTTTTGTTATTTCAAAATAATAATTAAAAATTGTGCAAAATGTTAAATGATTTTTATCGTTGGGGTTAAATAAAAATATTACTTAATTTTTTTTCTTTTTTTGGTTTTATTGGGAAAAAGTGTAACTAATTTAATTTGTGATAAAAAAAATAATAATTTTGAATTTTAGTCTTTTTCTTTCCAATTGACAAAAAAAAAATGGATTTTGGTTATCAACGTAAAAACAACAAACAGGTAAAGTAATATAATATATTGAGTTGACATTTACGATGTTTATAAATAAACAAGTCAATTTCTTGTATTCTTTTTTTATAATGAAAAATAGAATAAGAAACGAAATCTTGAACGAATATTTTTTTCAAGTTTCTGGCTTAGCACTTTTGTATTTTTACTTATTATAGTAGACTAGATTTTCGATATTCTTGAACAAATTATTAGAAATTCTTGAATAATTTTTTTGGTGCTCGTAAGTAATAAAGTTACTGGCTTAACAATTTCGATTTTTATATATTTTAATTATTTGAAATTATTAGTTATCTGTGGACATTTTCGTAACAAAGTTTCTGTCTTAACACTTTCTTTTCTTTTATAAAGACAATTGTAAATTTTTGTAAAAAAAAAAGTTGAAATTATTAGAAATTCTAAAATATTTCCAATTCAAGTTTCTGGCTTAACACTTTCTCGATTCACACCTAGAAATTCTTTCAAATTTTTGAAAAAAAAAAAAAATTAATTATTTATATTGAATAATTTTCACACTTACCATTCTTATATTAGCTATTTATCATTTTTACACATAGTGTAACATTATCCTATAGTGTAACATTTCCTAACTTAAATAAAGAACTACACAGCATATTTTTGCAATTTACAGCAAATATTTTATTTAAAAAATAATTAAATCAAAATTCAAATCCATTAGTTTTTTGTTTGTTGTTTTGCAAAAAACAGCAAGAATAATTAAATTGTGCGAAAATCGCCAAAGAAATAATTTATTCTGATAATGTAAAAATTGTGGTTAGAATTATAAATATGAATTTTTTAAAGGCAAAATTTTCTTTTCATGTTTAATTAATTAAATTTGCATTTAGAAAAATCCATTTCAGGATGTTGTGACATAAACTTTTTCAAAACATCTTGTTTTTTCTGATCCTCACTAGTTGGTAAACCTAATTCTTTTTGTTTCTGATCATACATCATTTTTTCAACTAAACTTCTTGTCTCACCATCTAAATCAGATAATTTTGATGGTTCTGGATTTATTTTACGTGTTGAAATTTGTGGATCACTTGTAACAAGACGATCCCACCATGACATTTGTTTAATCTTTTTGAATAAATTAATTTATTATAAATATTGAATTAAATTTAAAAAAAAAATTCATACCTTTTCAAGTGTTATTAAAACTGTTTTACTATCTTGAAGTACCCAAACTGATTCTTCTTTTTTAATTTCACCACATAATTCACCATCAATTATAAATGGATGACCTTTAAGACCAACTTTAAGTGAATTTTTACCAATATCAACAATAACATCACGAGATTTTACATTAAATTTAACATCTAATGGAACTTTTATCTGAAATATAATTTTTTAGTTTTATGTTAGTTTGGAATTTAAGAAATAAAAAATATTATAAGAAATATTATTTTAAAAATGAATTCTAATAATTAAATCTTAATTAAGATTAAGTACATTTAATTGTAAAAATATTTTAAATTAGAATGCAGACCTACTTTCGGTAGGAATGAAAATATCATGAATTTAAATTAATTATATTTTTTCATTTTTAATTATTTTTCAAGTTAAAATTAACCACGTTTTTAGGATTTGCACAATATTGTTATTAATTATTTCAAATTTTGTTTAATATAAAACGTGCAAAAGTATTTAAAAATTCTAGTATTCAGTTTATACATACGTAGGTAAAATTATGTATTTTTTTTTGCTAATTATTATTTGATGGTTCAAATTAGTATACGAAACTGGGTGAATAATATCATGGTCAAATATTTGTTAATGATTTTACTGATCAGACTAATTTTTAGACATCAAGTGTCAAAATATATTTATTTTCGAATACCTTTAAGATTATGAAAAAAATGATTTTTTATATTGTTTAAATACTGTCAAATAATTCCGAAATATATTTGAACTTCTAGCCCAAAAATTGTATAGATTATGAAATTTATAATATATAGATAGTATTTTACAAGCATTATTACTACAAATTAAAAACTTTGTTAATTTGAATTAGGCAAAAGTAAATAATTTGATTTTAATTTAAGAATATTTTAAATTTTAATCACAAAAATATAATCGGATACATTCTCTAATTTATAAACGTGTTTTACATTCTAAAAATGTTATTATTATTTTCCTTGAATTTAAGTATACTATATAAAATTTTAATATGTCATTTATCAATCAATAACGTAATATAAATTCTTATTACATAATAATTACATAAAAACTCCAGTATACATATATATAATAACTTAATTTTCAAATTAAATTTAATATAATAGAATATTTTTGTCACATTACAACATATATTATATACATAAATAACTCTAATGTTGCAAAAAGTGAAATTAATTCAAATAACAAATAAAATATTTTACCACGAAAAAATACAAAAAAAAAACTGGTTTTTACTAAATAAGTAAATTAAAACTCCCAAAAGTTTCAATAATTTTAATAAAAATAAATAAATAAATAAAATATTATACAAGTTCCGCAAAAAAAAAAAATAAGCCGGGTAAATAATAAAATGTAAGTACTTAATTTCAGAGCAATTCCATATTAAATTATTCTTCAATTTACAAATATGAAAATACGAAAATTCTGAAGAGAGCGAAATAGTTATAATCTGAAGGTAAAATTGTATTTAGAAGAAAGAGTTTAATCAATGTTCTTTATGATTTAAAATTCGTTTTATGATGCCATAATAAAACCGACCGTCAATAATAGTATTAAATAAATAGCCGTGTTCAGACTAGATATTGATTGTAGTGGATGATTAAAACTCCTTATCGCTAGTGGGTTGAGTTCTAGTCAATTGTATTTAAAAACTAACTAATGAATCTTTTGAGAACAATTAGATTACTGTGGGTCAGGTATAATTCTTCAGAAAAACAAAATAGCTTGGATCGAGTTCTGATAAAAAATTAAAATGTTTATTAAAATTCTTTAGTTTATATACCCTTATTATTCTAATCCCAACATAAAATAAAGTAAAAAATACATCATTTACTTAGAAATATAATATTTTCCTTGATCGTCATAAAATGAGGACCAACGGATAGAAATTTATTTAAAATAATTTTGTTACAATAAAAATTATCTTTACTAAAAATATTTTACAATCCTAACCGTAATAAAAGAAATCTAGGAATAAATAAAATTGCATTGCTCTAGTTACTTAGAAAACTATTAAAATAAACTATTTTTGGAAACATATGTCTAACATATTATGTGTGATAAAAAAAAATGTAAATTACAAAAATATAAATGTTCACGCTTGAACAAGTATTGTACGATTTCAAGCCATTTTTTGGATGGGATTGCATGGAAAAAATTTGCAATAATTTTTAGAAGTAGAACATAATCAAATTCTAAACAAACAAAACATAATATAATAGTAAACTCTTCTTTTGATATTAAATCCTTCTCTTAATGCTTAAATATTTAACATTCTTTTTTCTAATTCTATTAATATTTAAAATACTAAATTGAAGTTTCCCTAAAATGTTAAACGCTTTTCCAAAATAAATTAAATCACATTAAAATTTAAAACTTTATTCTACTATTTCAGATTCACTTTTGTTTAAATTTAATTTGAAAAAAGCTATACCCACATTTTAGCTATTAAAATTATAAATTTTTCTATCTATGCACCGAACACCTCACAATATTCAATTGGAAATGTGAATAAAAAAACAGCAAAAATTCGTCACATTTTTTATAACTTATAAAATTGCAATCAAATAAACTACATCATACCAACAAAATGCGTAACATTGCAAGTTCAGATATATTTTTCTTTTTTTTTCAAAATTTATGTAATATACGTGAGCGCATTCACATAAAATTTATGCTCGATTAGTCATTGTTTTATTTTAATTCCCATAAAAAAAATATTAAAAGATTGAATTAAAAAAAAAATATTTTAAAGCTTTTTTTTTCAGAAACTTAAATATTAAATAGAATTGGAAAAGCGTTTTTTTGTCTAGCACACTTTCAATAGGATACAATGAAATATTTACCAATGTTCAAGGAAATAAAATTTGTGCATATAAATTTGAATTATTAGGTTTTAAGACTTTTTTTTATCTGATCTTAAAATTTATGATATTAAAAACAAAAAAAAAAATTTCTTAATAGATTAATTTGTTTCAATTTTTTTTTTTGGGGCAGGAAATAGAAGGCGGAAAATTATTATTGGTTAAAATTTTTTATTTAACCATGCAATAAACCAAAAATTGCGGATATTTATCAATTTTATTGCGAATAATTTTCTATTCTTAAAAATATATATTTTTTTTAATGGTTGAAATTTTAAATAAGCCATAGCATAATTAGTTAACAAATTGGCGTAAAAATTAATTTCACAAGACATTTTTATTCTACTATGAAAATATTATTTTCAAAGTGCAAAATTTATTTCAGATTATTTTAATAATATTAAAATAAATAGGAGTTTCTATGTATATGTTAAATACAAAATTGAATATTCTACATAGAATACTGGCTTCGTTTTACTTCTAAATATATAACCATTTCCCTTAAATTGTAATTGACATAAAAATTATCAGTAAATTTAATTATTAATGTAAAATCCAATTATCGAAAGTCTGTAAAAATTTCTCATAATTCGATATGGTAGTCTCTATGAATTCATTTAATTTTTGTTAATTTGAAACTAAGTAAACAACAGAGCATAATTTACCAATCAAATTTTCACTTTATTAATTATTTCACTATAACGATTCAGATTGGTTCAAATTCCCTGCAACATTTTGTATAGTGAAATTGGATGATAATTGAAATGAATAGCATAATATTATCGTATTTTTCTAAATGTATAATTACAAAATTACTAATTAAACGAAATATCTTTAAAATATATTTGAATTTAATAATTTTTTGTCTAATAAATGACGGAAGATTCAATTTTTTATTATTATTATTATAAATTAGAAAAGAACATCGATTAATATTTTTAATTATATTTAATAATATTTTTTTTAACATTCTTGTTCGATTAACAAAAACATAAAAACTGTTGCCGTAAGGTCAAAAATCCAGTATAAAAAAATTTTCAAGAATTTTTTTCTTTACAAGATTGTTTTTTTTCTAAAATGTTATTAATGGGTCAATAGGAAAAACAGTTGGTGGCATTGGCCAAAACTTCTAATCGATTATAAAAAAAAAAGTTCCCTTTAAAATTTAAGAATTATTTTTTTCTTAGCTTGCAGTGAAAAAGTTTAATTGGCAGGTGGTAACAACAAAAAATACTAACCAAAACACGCAGAATATTCAATCAAAAATCTTATTATTATTTTTTGTTATTTGATTGCCTATTAAATTAATTAACATTAACTATAGAAGTTACTGTATATTAATGGTAGGTTTAGGCTATAGAAACATTAGAAAAAAAACAACTCATTCTGCAATTATAATAACAGGGTTTATAAGAAAGTCAAAGCATTAAAATTTTGATGTTTATAATGATAGAATTTCTAACCCAAATCTAGTAGACATTTTGCAAATTCAGTGTCATTGCATAGCACAATGCAAAAATAAGGCCTTGCTGATGTTCTGTCTATTGCACAAAGTTAATTTTATTAGGGCGCACGTTAGTAAGTTGCGTCTTCGAAAATACCTCACTTCATTGAATCCATTGCGCTATTCCCTTTTGTTTTTTTTCCGTCCATTTTGAATGCACAAAACAAAATGGCCTTGTCATGACAATCGAAACTCATGATGTATTCCAACACAATTCTATAATTTGACCCATTTTTTTTATTATATTTTTCTTTTGCTTGTATGATTTTTATATTTGGCATAGGTCAGTTCTCTATACTGTTAAATGATTGCTTCTTTTTCAAATTTACTAATGACTTTTAAATTAAATTTTTTTATGTATATAGAAATGATTTATTATAATAGCAAAAATTTAGAACATTATAGAATTAATCACACATCTTTTAGAAGAGGGAAATCTTAATATAGAAAATAGACAAAATGAATTTAATGATTAATTAACTGACATGTTTTTTTTTTTAATGAAAAAGAACTTTTGAAGCTTAATTTAAATTTTAAATAACTGTTGTACATATATAGTTTTGTTTACTATGAATTGATTTACAGTTTTGAAGAATTTTATACAAACATAATTTATGTCATAAGTGACACATAACATGAAATGAAAAGATTACGCAACTATAAAAAAAAAATTGAACAACGAAGACTTTTTGAAGTAAATGTATTAAAAAATGTCAGAATTATTTTAAAAAAAAAATGACAGATGGAAATCTTTCACAAATTTTAATTAATTAACAAATTTTTGGCAAAACTAATTTATTATAAATATATTAGAATTTTAGAATTTTGGTTTTTTTTCTGGTGTTTGTGGTTAATATTCAAATATTGATTGACGTTTATGATTACTAGATCCATCCCCTGGCTTTGAGGTAACATATTGTATTCGTAGTAAATTTTGAGTTAAAATTACTACCAAACAATGTTTATTTAGAATCCTATTCTTTAAGTTGCTGCAATAAATATAATTAATATTTAATATATTTTAATATTAAGAATTATGTCATTTGCCATTTACAAAATTTATAAAATTTTAATCAATTTATATTCACAAATTTGTTATAATAAATTATTGGAAAAAAAATTCTAAAATTTCTAAAACATTTAATGTCACACGAAAAAAAAAAATCTTGTCTGGCGAAAATTAATTAATTTAATTAGAAATGTTTTATTAACTAATTAAGAAAGAAAAAAATAAGAATTTAATTAAAATATTTATCTAAATATCAATTTATTTATTTTTTTAAATTGCCGAACTGATTAATGGATCACTAACTAATTCAAAATTTCAAATAATATCAAATTCAAATTTATACTTAAAAAAATAAAAACCCCGACACTAATAGCTCAAGTCTGAAATATATTTTTTAATCCTACATCCATCAACACTATTTATTATCATTATAACCTGTTCACTATTAAATTCCATCACAACAACAACAAAATTGTCACATCTTCAATAACAAAAAAAAAAAAAAAACTGGAAATAAAATTCCATCATATACTTGACGGGAATTTGTTGATTTAAATGATGAAAACGACGATCAATAGTGCATTTACCTAATAACATTACAATGTTTTACATATATATATATAAAAATAAGTGCATTTCAGTTTGGATTTCTTAATGCTGTCGCCTTCCCCACAATATTTCTATATTTTAAATATTTAAAAAAAATAATCCTCCAGAATGTCGTTGGTATATAATATAAACACAACTAATAGTAGCCGTGACCTTGGCATAATTATCAAATTAACCTTTAAACGATTAAATTGTGTATAGAGATATTCATCTAACCTGATTGAAATTACTTTTATGTGTACAAGATTTCATTTTATATTTAAATATAAAAACAAAAATACAGAAATTTTTTTTATGTTTTTCCTCAGAAAGTTATTTATGTACCCACACTACTACTGTGTATTTACAAATTTTGCTCTTTAACATATATTATTTGTTTATAAATGCATCAGAGATAAACTATTATTTTTTTTTGTATCTGAAATGGTAGCCAAATGGAAATTAATAAATCTTATCTATTCTACCATAAAATAATAAATAAAATTTATAAATATTAATGCAAAAATTATGCTTTCAAATAGAAGATTTGATGTCGTGCGATTTTAAAGTCCTCTACTATTTTAAGTCTTTTTTCTATTTATATTTAAACGCATTTTATATTTTGAAGATTAAAATTTAATTTTAAATAAATAGCTTCATTATTAATATATGAAATTAATCCCTGATCACAAAGTAATCGCTGCTGAGACATTAAACATCATGAAAATAAAAAATTATAATAAATAAGATGATTGTATTTTTAATAATAAATTCGCTTTTGTGGTTAATCTTATTTCGAAATTTAATGAAATAAACAAATTTAAAGGACACAAAAAGATTTATTATATTTTGACTAATAAATTTCGGTTTAAATAATATCCACAGATTTGGTTTTTTTTATGATTTTTGAGGCTGGGGGGTTTGAACAAAAAAATATTCAAAATACAATAATAAGCATTTTAGTAAAATTATGTGTATAGTAACAATACTATCTGTATATGAAGGACATTATAAAGTGGCGCCAATCTGACAATATAACTGTATATGATCTGACAATATAACTGAAAAATGTTGCCAGATATACAATAAGAAAAGTTGGCGCCCATAAGAATATTGAAATAAAGATGATACTTAAAACAAAGCAACAAAATCTTAATAGATCGAATTTTCTTAGCTCTGGATGAATAAATTCATAGACACGAAGCAGTTGTTCTCTAAATGGGATACCATATTGAAGTGCGCAGGGCTAAGCTTTGTTGATATCGTATCATTCTCGTGAGTGTATACAAAATAAATAGATCATGTGTCTAACAATATTTCTTAACACTCAATTTGGAAAGTATGTTGAAATGGAAACAACACGTGCTTCAGCATAATAATAATTATAATCTTCAAGTTAATTTATCAAATATTTTAAAATGCTTAAAGAATTTTCAATATTTCAAATATCAAGATCATAAAGTTTCATAAGAAAAACTGGAATTTAATATACAAATTATATTTCATTATTTACATACAAATTGGTTCAACCAAATTAATAATTTATATATACGTCAGTTTAAGGTTAAACTTTATAAATTAAGATAATTATTATTTTGATAATTTTTAATTATAAGTATATTTTAAAAATTCACCACCCTGAAATTAATTTACTATCAAAATAAATCACATAAATCTTATTTCAATTTGTTTTGTTTTGTTTTATTTTTTCCTATCAAAATATTCGTGGTCATCAAATGTGATCGCACACGCCGACAAAAAAAGAAATATATTTATAATAGTGTGTTAATTTTTTGCACTCACGATTTACACCTGAACTGACATAAAAAATTTCAATTAATGATTATCTACAATAATTTACAATAACAAAGCATTAGATAAATATTTTATGAACTAAAATTAAAGTCATAGAGAATCGAGGAAACTGAGAAAGTATAATTTGTTTAATTTAGGTTTGTTGAAAAATTCATTGTAACAGTGATGAACAATGTAGATGGATTCCTTGTATATTAAGTTTTCGTCAGCACCACCGAACTGAACCATTAAATTTGTGTTTATTTGAAAATTCATATCATTGGGAATTTTTATTGTAGAGTTAAATTCACTAGAAATTGTCCTATTAGATATGGACGCATTTCACAATCTGGACCACAGAAGAAAATTATTTTTGAAGTAGCGATGTATTTTAATTTACTTATTTAAATTATAACCATTTTAAATATTTTGAATAATCAGCAATTTTTTTGATGAAACGAAAGACTTAAGGCACGAAACTCTTTAAAATCAAATGTAATTTTCTGATCAATGTTTATTGTAAATAAGATTTTTTTGAATGCCAACAAGACAATTTAAATGTAATAATCTCATTATTTCTAACAATAATTATTAAAATCAGCTAATTACATACAACAACAAAAATATCACCCATACAATTTTTTTTTTCTATCTTTTTTTTTTTTTTGCAATAGCTTAAACATTATTTATGCTATATAGCTGGTAAATAGTGACGGTAGCGACAACAAAATGCATTCAACTTGAATTTACAATAAAATAAAATTATTATTTTGCGCGCGCCATTTTTTTTAACACAATAAATACAAAAAAAATTAAATTATAGTTTTTTTTTTCAAATTCAAAACTTAAAAGAGAGATGGACTTGAACTCAATTATACTATCACACAAATAATTTACAGTATATATAAAAGTTTTACCTATATTTAGAAGAAAAATAAAATAATATTATTATAGTTAAAAAAAAAAAAAAATACATGAAGTTATGTTTAGCACAAAAATAAAAAAACAAACCAACATATAAATCTTTTGTTAGAAATCCTATAAAAAAAAAATGTCGAGGTTTTATTGCAAAATAGCATATGATTGCAATTTATATATATATAATTTTTTTTTTAAATATTACGGCAATTATTATTACTTTTTTAAGTATATTATTTTAACATTTAAGAAAACCAGCACATAAAATTATTTTACATAAAGCTCTTAAAAGTAAATATTATAATGTCCAACATTGAAAATATATAGAGATAAATTTTTTGTTGTTCTTCAAGTGCGAATATGTTGTTTGCATAAATAATCTTAATAGTAATTAACTAAAAAATAAATTAATCCCAATGTCCAATTAAAGAGTTAACCGTTTGGAAAATTATATAAAGCAAAAAAAAAAATTTTTATTCATTTTTTTTTATCATTTTTTTACTATTCTTGATGATGAATATTAATTTTTTATGTTGAAGATCATTCAAAGACTTTTTCACGCTGTAATTATTATTTTATTACTGGTATAATTATTTAATTTAACTATTTTTTTTATAGATTTTGTATGATGCTTTTAGTAGATATTTTATCTTAGGGGCAAATTTATTTTTTTTTCGATAGTTTAGTGGAAATATATTAAAAATTTAATTTAAAAATTTATATAGACTTATTTATAGTAAAATTAATCTAATTTAGTCATCAAATATTAATTTGATAATATTAAATGATTTTTTGAAAAATAGGTTCCTCATGGGAATTATAATCAAAATTCTAGTAGCCTTATGATTTTTTCTTGGAGAAAAAATTGAATTTTATGGTTTTCTTTATAAAATACGAAGTATATTTTTCAGATATAATATATAAGCATATATTTCTGATCAATTGCAAAAGCAAAGGTAAATGGAAAGAAATTGTGAGAGAAAAAATTTAAAAAATTTTGTTTAATATTTAGTTAGAAAGAATTAATGTATAGAAAATCGGATTTTTATAATCATATTTCTTTAAATTTTGATTTGCATTTTTATATAAATTCAAAACAAAATTCTATAACCAAAATTTATTATAGAATTAATTGCAATATACAAAAAATTACTTATAGCAAGCAGGTACATGATTTCCGAATTCCAGAATATTTATTTTTAATTAAATTTTATGTATATCACATTTTTCATAAATTATTTAAAACAAGTTCTTTATACTAAATATGGAATTTAAGCTAAAATAAAAGCACGTTAAAATTAATTAAAAGTGTGAAAAATTTATAATAAGATTTTTGTTTTACTATTTAACTTAATAAACCAAAATTAAATATAAACAAAATATAAAATTTTTGAAGTTCCGGGAATGAAATATAAAATTCTAGTCTTTTTTAATTAATTTTATTTTTTCAATAATTAAATTATAAAACAAATATAAACACATATATATAATATTTTTCAATTATCGTGATATTCACAAATTACATTATATACTTAGATAAAATTTAATGATCTAATTAAAAGACTAAAAATGTTAATTATAATAAATTCTTAACTAAAAACTAAAAAATAGATTTCATTTCCGGTTCAGTAATTTAATTGATTTATCGATTAAAAAAAAATAGAACTTATATAGGAAATTTAATTGAAAATCTGAAAATGATTTTAATTAGAATTTTAATTTCAAATTAAATTTAAAACACTTCGGAGCAAGTAACTTATTACAAAGAATCTCTAAACTAGAATAGTTCCGTATGATCATCAATATTTTTCTTAACAAATTGTAAATGACTGAGTAATTATTATAATTTCCATAAAAACAGAAAAAATTTAAGTTCTTTTAAAAAAAAAAATTTACTTAATTCTGAAATGACAAGTTTTACTATTTATGGAAATGCAAAATTGAGAAATGTGTAATTGTAAAAATGATGACAATTATTAGTTTGTCTTTTCTCAATTAATTTTTATTTTTAAAATCAAATTTAGTTCCGTAATTTATAATTGAATAAAACTTTATATTGTATTTTACCACGGAACTAATTGTTCTCTTAATGTCTCATTAAAATTGTATAAATATATGTTTAGATTTTATAGAATTTCATTAAAAAATTTCAGTCTATAATTAACACCTGGTGTCATTATTTAATTATATACATTTTTCAATCAATTTAATTAGAAATTTTGCAAATAAAATGTTTTTCCAATTGATGGGAAATAAGGTAATTCATGGTCACATAATAATTGATGATTTTGTATCTATAAAACTATTTTTTTGATTAAAATTTCTTCAATAATTGATTTACCATCATGTAATTTTTTTTAAATATCAATTCAATATATATTTTGACTAGCCTATTCGTTAGTTTTCTTTAATCAAAGATTTTGGTCCAAACAAAAGACTGAAGTTACAAAACTCTTTTTAAAATTCTGCCATAAAAATGTTTAAATTTTATTATAAATTTAATTTTCTGATACTTAGAATTTTTAAATTTCCATTTAAAATATTCTTAACAAAGTATTCTTTGATTTTTGTTTGTTAAAAACATACAAAAGACTTAAGGCACAAAACTGTTTAAAAGTTTTTATTGAGATTTCAATTTAGTTTTAAGAATTAACCTTAATTAATGAACCTAAACTGTTTAAAAAGTCTTTAACCTACAAAAAAAATTTTCAAATATTTCTGTACTATTCTACAAATAAATTAAAAATTCTTAATTGCGCAGAAAACATAAAAAAAAACTATAAATTTTTTGAACTTTAGATAATTTACGAGTATTTTGCATTTTTCAATAATTCTGTGAAGAAGAAGAAAAAAATTATTCTTTTGACAAAATCAGAATTTATAATTGAGGAAAACTTCTTCAAAATTTTAAAATGTAATATATAATTTTTTTTTAAAAAAAAGTAACAACAAACAAAAACTCGCTTATTTCTGTTTGAAGTCTAAGAGAATAAAAAAAACGTCGCAGATATTTTTGTTTTTATATGTAAAAAAAACCAAAAAATTCTAAATTAAGAATGTCCCAAATTCCAAAAAAAAAAAATATATATTTATTATAAAAAAATTAAATATTATTTATGTATTATTTTTTTTTTCACTCAAAATTCTTTTATGATTATGAATACAAGACACAAAAATCTCTTATAACAAGGAAATAATTTTGCATTTCCATAAATAGTTAAACATGTGTTTACACAAAAAAAAAACCAATTTAAATTTAAGTACTCTTCTTAATATTTATTATGTATTTAATGGTTATATAAATAAATTAGATAAATTTTTCATGTTTTTTTTTGTTCTTCTTTAATGTAATTAAGTAATCTCGTACATGTTTTTTAATAATAATAATAATTTATATATATTTCCTTTTCAGTTTTCCCTCCATCAACCCAAAGAAACTTTATAAAAAAAAATAATTATTAACATATAAGATTGCGTCGGGATGAGCTAATATGTTTGAAACATTAAGATTATTATTTATCAAAATATATAAAAGTAATTAATAAAATAAATTTTATAATAATTAAAAATAATAATAAAATTTTATGGGAATATTTTTTGTAATTAATTAAAAATTTATCAAAAAAAAAAATAAAAAATTAAGGTGGAATTATAGAAGGCATAATTTTGCTTTAAAGGTCCAATTAGACTGGTAATAAAATTTACAAGATACTCGTTTGCGAACTAACTAGTAGTGAGATAGAGAAGTGAGACTGAGACAAGAGTCTTAAGGTGTATTCGGTGTACGACAATTATTCAGTGGAGAGTCAGGCGATTTTGGTAGTATTGCCTGAAAGAATTTGGGGATACGGACCCTAACTCAGTTTAATGGCTACTATAGTCCCCACCTTTAATAAAATTTATTTTATAATTTAAACAAGTTTGTGAGTTATCAAAAAAGTTAAAATCAAAAACTTTTCGTCTTAGATAAGCGAAATTATACTAATTTTTTTTTTAAAAAGGAAAAGATCAATAAAAGATTATATTCAATTTTTTTTTTAGTATATTTCGATTTTCGGTTGTAATGTTAAGGTAATATGTAAAAGAAACCATTTTTGTATCCAGTTCATTATTAATAAATGCTACAATTCAAGTGTAGATTTTTATGTATTTATATCTGCAACATTAAAAAAAAAAAGATAAACATAAAAATAAAAAGAATATTTTTACACGACAAAATATGCCATTTAATTTTTTTTTTTTTAAATATATTTTATATTCTGAAGAAGATCCGGGTTCTTGATTTGTAGGCTTACACTTTTCTGTGCGCCTACATTTAAAATCATCAAGTATATAATATGTTGTATTTGTATATATAGATTCTATATGTGAATTGCAGTTTCTGTTAAAAAAGATAAAAAATTTCAATCCCTTGAAAAATTTTAAATTTTTTTTTTGTATATAAATTCTTTGGATTTTGTTTTTGATTATTTGAAATTCTTTTATTTTGCATCGTGCATAAGTCAAATTAACGCAAATGCACGACTCTAAGCTTCTGTGTTTAATTAAGGTGCGTGTATAATTATATAATCAATACTAAAATGTTAAGGTGGAGTGTTTAAGAATTTATCTGGAAGGCGTATTATTTTATTCATAAATTAAAATTGAACTAGGAAGTCTGTAATTTGTGTACTGAGAAGAGGTGATGGATAATACCATAAGGATAAAGGCACTAAAACTAAGCTACCAATAATAAATATTAAATTACTGACCTACAGAGATTTTTATGTTTGAAACATTAAGATTATTATTTATACTCTAGTCTAGTCTATTGCAAGAAAGGTTTTGGTACTCTACTCTAGTCTATTGCAAGAAAGGTTTTGGTACTCTACTCAAGAATCTTATTTAGTACCAAATAAAAATCATTCCACCCTAACCAAACCATAAAGAACAATGTAAGAAAATGAATGTTAATCAAAATAATCTTTCCTTGAAATTAAAAAAAATCACTTTTTAAGGGTCTGAAAATATCTTCACTTTGTAATCATTTTATAGCGGATGTTCTTTTCGGATTTTCCCAAAAATTCCACCCACAAAAAAATCAATGTCTGCCAATTAATTTGGGCTTGAGAATATTGATTTCAAATTCTCATCGTTATAAATACATTATAATTCGATTGCTTGTCTAATTCAATTCAATTTTGTATATTTTCAATGTGGTGATGATATGATCAAACAAATAAATTTCAATTTCATTCCAACATGAATTTTATTTTTATTATATTATTTAACTTATATATTTTTTTTTGTCTTATTTGTTTATAAGGAACTAACCACCAAAAATAGAAATTTTTTGGAGAATTATTCAATAAAGTTCACCACCATTGCATGATTGTTACTTTTAATAATATTTATAATAAATATTATATTGTGTCGGTAAAATTTTTTTAATGTTTTTGTTTGGAAATTATACAATAAAACATATTTCTGACATCATCATTCATTCTCAATTAAATGTATATTGCGATTATTATTTAATATTAAGTTTAAAAAGACTGACTGACTTTATTGTTGTTATTATTTAATTAAACAAATAATTTCACAATTATTATACAGATATATTTGGTGGAATGGTGGAATTCAAAAAAAAAAAAAATCATATCTTTTGAATAAATTAATTATAAAAATTCTTTATCAAAAGATGAAGTATTTTCGTTTTTTTACTTACTTTTGGAAGAATTCATGTAATCATGATGTTATGCATAAATATTAAATAATTAATTGCAATTGAAATGTTTATATAGTGAAAAAATTAAAATAGAAATCTCATAATTTATATACGTGCTTCTAGTCAGCTTAACGTTTGCTCTTTTTAATGAAAATTTAAATAAATTTTGTATAAATAAAGAGATTCCATTGTCTAGGTTGGAAAAATACTTAAACAGAAGGTTAAAAAAGATTTACTTTTGATTAAAAACAAAAGATATTTTAAATTTGCATGTAAAAATTTCTTATGATTGTTTGTTATAATAAACATAATAAAAATAAAATAGTAAAAAGTTCATAATGACCGTTTACATGACCGCGTAATAATTAAAAATAAACAATAAAACTGAAAATTTTCTAATAGTATACAAAATATATATACAAAACAATTTTTTTATGAATTTTAATTAGAAATTTCCCAAAGAGGTGGATGCTATAACACTTCTTGAAAACTTAATTACCTTGAGAATTGTAATGAAAGTTTTTTTTTTACAATAGATGTAGAATAATTTTAATTACCAAACAATGTAAAAGAGTACCTTAAAGTACAAGTATGTCTATAAAATTAATTAAAAACATTAAAAAAAAATTTCATAGTAAAATAGTTAAAAGATAAAAAGTATATTCTTATATGACTAAAACCTTCAACTATGCTATATATATATTTCGAAAGATGATGTTCAGAAAATTAGTAGTTATATGTATTCTTACCAAAAGATTAATACAAGTACCTTGTAGTGATTTTGTGATTTTTCGTAGTCATTTTAGTGTTTTAATGGTGAGACAATTTTAGTCAGAAATTGGATTTAAATTTATTCATTACAATTTTTCCCCAGTCTTAAATTCCATATTACTTTTTACTCTACCGGCGCTCTTTCAAAACAAATCAACTTACAACCAGATCTCTTCCAAATCCGGGAGCCAACGACCAGTACTTATATGACAGACGCATATTTAGTACACTTATGCCTACGAGACAATTCCACTCATATAACATTAACATTTTTAAACATTACACCTAAAATTTACTCAATTTCAATAATCAAACACAAAAGACTTAAGGCGGAAACTCCCTTCAAATTAATTCTCTTAGAATTTACTTATATAAAAAAAATGAATATTGATTTGTTAATTAAAATATAAACAAACATTAAAGAAATCTACAAATTAAAGGAAACAAGATTAATTCTTAAGTTTGTTTATTTTTTCTTGCAATCATTATTAACTACCGTGCAAAATTTTTAAAACATTCTAAATTCCATCATGAATAAAATGTAATTTTTGTTTTAACTACATAAAGTATAGTTTTTTTTATATAATTAAAATGAAAAGCCATGAAAAATAAGAAATATCACACCCTAATTACATGTTCTTAGATTTTTTTTTTTTATTAGCGATCTTAAACTACTTTTACTAGCACAACATGATTTAAAAAAAAAAAAATTCTGTTTATTTAGTAACCTAGTAGTCAAGATCTCACTAGAAAAATAAAAGATAATTAGAACAAAGGTATTAAGTGCATTATTTTAAAAGAAAAATGTTGATTGACATTAGGTACTTGACTTCTTGTTCAATATTTTAATAAACTTGATCTAATTCTCAATTTACGTTGTCGGTTTTATTTGAAACAAAATAAATGAATATATTATTCTGAGGTATAAGATAATCAAAAGTTTATGATTTTGTTTTAAAGTTCAGTTTCGCGAATATAACATTGTATTATTTTTTTTTTACAAAAAAAAGTTTTTGTGGGTTGTTGTAGATTTTAAGTAAAAATAACTTTAATTAAATATTTTAATATAAAAAAAAAATAAAACCAAATCATAATTAATTATAATTAATACAAAAGTACTTATATATTTGCGATAAAAATTACATTTTCCTCTAATTATGTTCAAGGTATTTAGGAGTAATTTAAATTTAATCTAAATTGGTGGTTAAATATGCAATTAATCAATTAATTCTAAATATTTTATTTTTTGGGGTAATTTCAATTTTCAATCTTGCAGAGATTTTGATTAGTATTGATAGGTTAAATTGGACATTAACCCTTTAAGTCGGCACACAATTGCGTACACCACTTTATATGGCGCGTAGAATTGAATTTTGTTCATGTTGGACTCATTCAAATTGGTAATTTTGTTCTTTGGAGTGTTCTATATGAGTTCTTATACACATATACTCCAAAGAACAAAATTAACAATTTGAATGAGTTCAACATGAAAAGACTTAAAAGTATTTACTAAATTAAATACTTTGCAGATATAGTCTAGATTTAAACCCAATGTTAACAATTTAACACATAATCTGAAGAGTAGCAAATAAGAATATTTTTCAACAATTTACGGTCACAGTTTACTCTAAAAGTAGGCATTAAGAATATTAGAATACTGAACAACTATCGATAATTATTTTTTAATCGTCATCATAACATTTAATTTTGAAACATTTCATTAAGTTTACAAAATAATTTATTCATTTCCACAAAATAATTTATCCATTTACAAAATAATTTATCCATTACCACACATTATTTCCGTAGTCAATTATATTTATATAAAAAAAACATTTCTTTTTGAAATTTATTAAATTCCAATAAATGTTTTATCAAAATATTAATATTAAACTAAAATCAATTTCAATATTTTTCATATTTAATAATATTTTTTTTAAAACAAAACATAAACAAGAAATATAACAACAAAAAATGCGGATCTGGAGCATTAACCAAAGGTTTAATTTTAATTAAAACTTGATTTTTAATTTATTATAATTTAATTCACTTGAATAAATTAAAACATATACAGTAGCGCAAAAAATTAAACTATTAAAATACTTATTAAATAATATTTAAAATACCAAAAAAAGCTTTTGAAATAAAATTTTAACTTTACCAAAGAAGCTTTGAAACAAAACTCTCTGCAACTTGCATGATTGAATAATTTTATTTTTTGCTTTATGTTATTTTTTTTTAAAGATTGCATTAAAAAAATACTTTTCCATTGGTTATACATAAATAAAATAATTTATGTTTAATATCTTCATATCATAATATTTATATATATATGCAGTGTTAGCTGCAAGCTAAGCTATATTAACATTAAACCTGAACTAGGCATTTTTGAACTAATTTACATATCTTGCACGCTTACATTATAATTATAAAATTAAATATATATTAAGCAATTGGAATTTATTAAATTTTATGTATAAATGTGTTATTTTAAATTTCATAATAAATGTCAAGATCATGGATAGAATTGCATAATTTTTTCTCTTATTTTTTGGGAAATGATAATTTTATAAATTTTTTTTGGTGTGTACATTTTATAACTGAGTCATTTTTATCTTTAAATATTATTTATATTTGTGTTCGAATTATGCAGGAATTGGAATTTTAAGTGCACACACATTATTATTTTAACGATGGGCAAAAATATTTGACAGGCTAAATATGTTTTTACGTAATTACGTAATTTAATGTAAATCATTGGCAAAAAAAAATTTTGTTGGATTTTCCAAAAAATCATAATTTTAAAACAATTTTTTTTGCAACAGGTTTCGGATTAACTTGTAAAAAGCATTAACACACTTAGTATAAATATTTCTTCCGCTGTTTATTGAATTTATAAATTTTTGAGGTAAATATGGAAATTAATTATTGCCATACATTTAAAGGTTTCTGTCTTAAGTATTTTGTATATCGTCCAAATCAGCAATTTTTTGCCCAAATCAGTTGGGAAAAGATTTGGGCAGTATTCGTGTCACAAGTAGCAGTGCACCAGAATTACTTTGAACTTAGTAAATATCTACAGTAATATTACATTAAAAATTACGAAGAAATTTACATTTACTACAACTAAAATATACTCATACACCGTACTTTCGATACACTCAATCTTATTAATTGATCCAAAAACCAAAATTTCGCAATTTCCTTAAATTATGTCGTCCTTCCTTTTGAATTTAAAACATACAGTAAACATTAATTATTATCGATATTACCAGATTACCACCTTTTACCTTAATGATACAATTTGCAACTATTTGCACTGTAAACAATGTTTTGAAGAAGAAAAAAAATTATTATTTATTTTCGACACTTCCAAGAAAAAAAAAAATACGGCGGCAAAAAAAAATTCTCCAAATTTTATTTTAATGATACTTTAAATATTTGTGGTATAAATTCAAAAAAAAATATAATGTTACGTAAGACATTTTTTTTTTTTTGGTTTCTTGTGTTAACCCAGCAGCCATAAAAATATCACTTTGTCTTATAAATTCAAATAGAAATTTATTTGGTCAATGGGTAAAATTTTTAAACTATGAGTGCGATACGCACATTAATATTGTACAGATTCACTCTTGCATAAAAATATCACCATAGCTAAGAAAAAAAACCAAACTTTTTTAAATAAAAAAAGATTTAATTATAAATACACGTGAAATATTTCAAATTTATACCAAATGAACTTGGCCCCATACAAGATTGCGTTAGTCACTTTGGAAGACTAACCATAACAAAAATAAATTTATGTAGAAATATTGTTAAAGAAATCATTGCGCGTCGATGGTCAAAGGACCGTTAATTATGCTAGACAAAACTTGTGAGGTAGACACAACAAAATGTTAATCCGTTATGGTATTTACAAAATAATAAACAAATGAAATTATTTATAGAAATGGTAAATATAAAAAAAGAAACAATTATGTAATTTTCAATATTTACTTTGTTTTTTTTTTTTAGATTTTCGAGATTTGTTAGTTTGTTTGTTGGTAATGTTTGTAGTTTTTGGTCTGAGCGAAACTTTCATTTAAATGAGACAATATTATTTTGTAATTATAAAAATATAAGCTTTTCAGTTAAATAGGCGATGCGTAGTTGTAGCAATTTAGGTTAAAAACTATGTATAATGATTTGTTGATTGATTGATTTTATTTTCTCTGCACCAAACAAATGAAATTTTATTATGTTGTAATTTAGTAATTATTTTGAATAACCATAAAAGTAATTGGGAAAAGAAGAGTCAAATTTATAAATTAATTTTGCTTTGAAATAATCTGCTACATCTTATATTGTATATAATTTAATTATATTTCAGGGCAATTTAATTACTTTTCTGGTGCATTACATATGCTTGATTTTAATTGCTAATTATAATTCATAAGTTACTTAATCTGGAATATCGGGGAAGGGATTTCATTCTAGTATAATTCTAATTTTAAAAAATTAATACTAAAAAAAATTAATATATATTAGCACAATAAGTGAAACGTTAATTTTCCATCACTTTCGTTTGATTCTAAACTTTTTAAACTATCGAATCGATAGTCTCTCTGTTATGAAATTTATGTGCACATTTACGTTAAATAATAATATCGAAAAATTCAATATCAGATCGAACAATGAACGTACAGAAAAATTCGAATTTAATGTACTGTTTTGTAATAAAAAACGCATATAAAATATGTAACTAATATTATTTTAAGAAACCTAATAACCTAATGAAGTTGAAAATAATTAAACAGAACCATGTTAAAATGATAAGTATTTAGCCACATAAAAATTAGGTCAAGTTAAACATTAATTTTTCCACAATAATAATATTATTGCATTTTTTCCAACCAAAGTTCATATGACATTTAAAAATTGGAGTTAAATTCCTCAAAAAAACCAAATTCCATATAATTTTACCAATTTAGATATTATTGAAGATGTCTTTATATTGCAACAAAAGTCAAAAGTTTTAAGATGAGCATATAATCAATATTATTATGTGCAAAATATAACCAATTATGTAATAAAATATTATACATATATTTATATATATATATCCAAAAATATTAAAACATATAAATATTTTTCATAAATTTATATGATTTTTCCATAATAACATATATCATCAATATTGTGTATAAAACGATAAATATGACAATAATGTTTATAAGTCTAGTCATAGATACAAAATGAAAAACTTAATGAATTTGGTCCGCAAGTCGCGCAAGTGCTTTTTTTTCCTTTTCAAAGAAATTTATGTATGTGAGATTTTCGTGTCGATTGTTAATGTTATTATGACCCCAAAGCCGAATAGACATAATATTATTTGCCCTAATGTTTAAAATTTTAACACAAAAATTATATAATAATTTGTTTAAAAAAATCATTTTTTCTTTAGTGTTTTTAGATATGCGGAATCAAAATTGTTTAAATGTCGAAAAAAAAAAAATTATTAATATGTTTTTTATTTTATAGTGATGTCTTTTTTCACTTGTAAAAATAATTGTAAGATTAAAAAAGTATTTAAAAGAAAATATATTTACACGCAATTACCAAGCGTATAACATTTTTTAATAAAGATATTTTTGTCAAGAAAAAAGTTAATTTGATATATTATGTATAATGTATATAATATTAATTAGTTATTGCGATAATAATGAAATTGATGTTATAGTTGGAAAAAAAAGAGATTATACGGTTTTTATATTAAGCAATAGTCGATGTTTTTTTTTTTGGGTAATAATTACAATTATTTTATTTGTAATTATTTGGTAATAAAAAGAAAAAAATATTTATCAAAAAAATTTATTAAATTTCATTATTTGCTTAGCAGATTTTTATGTGGTCGAATTAACGTAACAAACATCCACAAGATGATGATTTTTTTCCTGTGTAATGCATTAATTACTTTAATTATAGTAAACTATTATGTAGAAAATGTAATGCTACGTGAAATATTGTGCTCATCACTGCAAATAGTGCAACACAATTTACAGTAAATTAGGGTTTTTTTAGATGAAATTTCAGTTATAACTTAATGTATTGGAAAATATTTTTGAAAATTATATTTTTCTTGGATTATCGTCTTGGATTCAAAATTATATGCCATTTTTAAACTAATTCGTCCGAATTTCGTAATATTAAGAAAATTATCAAATTCATTTTGCAGTTGCAATTAACTACATATTTGATTATACAATTTTCAATTACATATTCGATTTTATTATATTTTCCTAAAAATTACAACATTTACATCCTTTAATTAAATCAATTTCATTTTACAGATTATTTCTTAAAAAATGCGCAATAATTTCAGCAATATTATATTTATATAAAATATACTAAAAATCTTAACCAAAACAAACAATAAAAAATATCAATTTCAAATTTAAATTATCTCGATAAATCTAAATAAAGAATATAGTTCAAGTTTTCAGACATTTATTTTTTGTTTGATATTTTCAGATCATAACAAAACTAACGAAAAAAAAAATGATTATATAAGAATTTCCATAAACAATTTTTATACCTAACCAATTATTATATACATTTTTATGTATCTAGATTAGTAAAACACCTTTTTTGAATTTTCAATTTTAAATAATCTGAAAAATGAAATCACTGGAAGAAAAAATTATATCATGTCCGAATGTAATAAATTTCTTGTGACAAAATTTTTTTGTTCTAATTTGGTTACAAATGGCATCGATATTTAAATGTTGGTATACAAAAAAAAAAAAATATTATGTAAAAATGAAAATTAAATTCAGTCCATCTGTTAAGATATTAAACTAAATAATAATAAATGTTTGTATCGAGACTTTCTAAATTATCTTTGAAGAATATCAATTTTTGTAGATAAATTTTAGAATATTATTTTAACGAGTTTTTAATTAAAATAAAAAATTCTGTTCTATAATTTATTTATAATTCGAGAAAAATGTTTATTTTTTTTTTAACAAAATCGGTTTTTAGTTTTATATTAATATTTTGATTTTGCAGTAAAACATAAATTTTATAGTTTCTTTTTATTTATGGAATCAATTTAATTTTTTTTTTTAATAGAACTAGTAAACTAGTTTTATTATATTAGCATTATTAAAAACTTATATTCTAGTTTGTTAGATTGAAGACGAAATTTTAAATATTTCACAGTCTGACAGATTTTTTAATGATTTTTCTGTTCGTCGATATAAAATTTTTGAATTAACATAATGTAGTATTATGCACATAGTAAATGTTTAGATAAATTTTTGACTAACAAAGTTGAGATTCTAGAAAAATTAAAAACGACTAGAAGGCGAAAGAAACTTTCGAGTTCGTCCGATATAGTAAGATGATAAATGATATACAGTTGCTCACAAAAGTATCCGGCCACCCTACTTGGTTCAAAATATTTAATGTTTTTCACTTCATTTTCAATTAAGTATTTTTTTTAATATTGGCTATAAAAAGCCTTTGCTAATCCACTTTATAATACTAGAAAAACATATTAGAAAAATGAATTAATTATCAGAAAAACTTACATAGCTGTCCGAACTCATAAAACCATTGACACTAAAGTCGGCCACTAAGTGTGTATGCATACGGGGGACTTCCCCAAAGTAAGTTTAGTTACCAAATAGTTTCCAAATAGTGCGTCATTCGAGAAAAATTCCATTTCCGAATTATGTACTTAATTGTTTGGTTGTCGATTTTTTCTGAAGTATATTTAATTTTGATATTTCTATGATTGGATTATAAATTACAAGACTAAATAATGTTAAAAAATAATAATTATTTGTTTTCTGATATTTAAAACTTAACGTCTTATATTAATTCTACTGAATAAAATAAGTGGCCGGATACTTTTGTGAGCAACTGTATATATTATCTCTTGTTAAGTATTAAACATTCAAGCTTAATTTGAAATTTGAAATTTATTGTAAAATCGTTTTAAATTGATACTTACTGTAATTACTGTAATATAGGCTTTCTTTTAGGGTGTAATTATCTCAATAGAGTTAACCTTGTAACACCTTCAACGCAATAATAATTCCCAATAATAATAATAATTAAAAATCGTTGTATTTTTCTTTCAATTTGAAATAATTAATGGGCGAAACAAATAATAAAATTGTGTTAGTTAAATAAAATGACATTCATTATTTCAAATAATAATAATGATAAAGATATTAAAAATGTTTGTACTTAGTGGGTTAAACAACACAAAAACAAGTAAATTTCAATTTATTGAAGAAAATTTATGCAATCGAAATTATGATAAATTATTGTTAATTATACAAATAATAAAATCGACAAAAGGATAAAATAATATATAAAATATTATAAATTTTGCAACTGTTGCTGTCAATCAAACTTTGATTAAACTAACCTTTACCATTGAATGTAATTAAAATGCCAAAGAGTTTAGCTTACTTGTATTACTATAATTACTATACACATAACATATTTTTTAGTTTAATTCTCTTAGGGTTGGTACATGTTAACTAATGACAGAAATGCTAATTGGTTAGAAACATTCTTACATCTAACTAATGTTATAAATGTTGATTGGTTAATTGCTTAGGAAAAAAATAATTTTTATAAACAAAATTAACTGATCATTAGATCGATTCTCGATCAATGCTGTGACTAGAAGTACAATTAGCTTTAAAAGTACCAAATTAGTAAAAATATTTAGCAAATTTTAAGACTGGGCAAATACATATGAAATTGAGACCAATTTCTGACAACTATTAAATCACTATAATTACTACTATTGTTGCTGTGCTGGCTCATAAGCATTTAATATTTTCTGTACTATAAAAAACATTGATCGGAATCTAGAAATTAGTATACATATATACTAAATTAGAATATGACTTTATATGTAATATTTCGAAAATGATATTTTTCTAGATTTTACAGGCAATAAGAATATTAAACATTCCACACATGGATGGCAAGAAAATCGAAAATTATATATCAAAATTTCAGAAAAATTATAATTGATTAAATAAAGTCAAATTTTTCTCTGTTAAAAAATGTTTACTTTCAAAAAAATAATTGTTCCAGTTACTAACATAATTTAGTAACATTGTTATCAATTATTAAATGGTCATTTATTCAAAAACAAAAAAATTAATCCAGCTGTTATTTTAGATTTTAATCGCAATATTTTTTTCTTTCTACGTTTATGAATTATTAAAAAAAAAAACCTGCCGATTTTTAATGGTTAAAAAAACCTGTCCTCAGGGTTAACGACCAAAATCATAAATGTTTCTTTTAGAGGGCTTTAAAAAATATTTTAACCAGATGTTTAGTGCTGCTTTTCCATTGAATTTCAATTTTCTTATATAAATTATTATATTTAGTTCCGGTCAGATAAGATAAGAGGTGCATTTCATAAATAATAAATTCAATTAACATAATTCGACACAAATTTTGGTTAAAAAAATTTCAAAATTCCTGATGAATAATTGAAAAATGGAAAATTGGTTACATACAAACTAGATACCTAATTATAAATTACTTTTTTTTTCTACAAAATTTATGTAAAAGTTAAATGTGCATTTGATTGTAGTGACACTAAATAAGTAGGTTTTTTCCCGATTTTAACCTGGTAATTTGGTTGTTAAATTTTTAATAACACGCAGCTGGAACGTGACAACAATTATACTATTACTGGGATATTTGAAATTCATTATATGTTTTTCAAAAGTAAACTCATTATTTGTGTTTTTTTTTAAATAATAAAATTTCCGATTTGTCAACAACAAGAATGAATTTTTTTATAGCCTAAGAATTGATGCACAAGTTACAAGCTTACACATGAACTTGGCATTATTTGTTTTGAAATTTTAATAACTAATAAAAAAAAATTATCTAAATAGACGAAAATAATGGATAAGTTGTATTTGTTGTCGTCTGTTCTCGCTGTAAAATGCCAAGAAATATCTATATTTTTATTACAATGATGTCTGGCTAACCTATGTTTAGCCAGACAACATTGTACATCATTTTAATCAGACATGTAATCAGAAAGCCAGACGTCATTGTAGTCGTCAGACATCATTTTGTAATTACTGATTTTGTAGACACTTCGATACACTACGATTGATTTACATTACACAGATTTTTACAACTCATGACCCTCGACAATTTAATCGCGTCTAAGGCAACCGAAAATCAGTCCTTAAAATTTAATATTTTGGTGTAACCAAAATATTTCACTCCGAAATTATGTTCAATTTAACAATGACGACAAACTATGCGCGTTATTCTGGATGTTCACGACAGTGAGAGTTCTTGCTCATAAATATTTAATGTCAACAAAATGATAAAACAAATAAAAAAATCTTAATATTTATTTAGGAAAATTTACAAAACATAATTTTGTATTTTGATTTTTTTAAAACGTTGTATATCAGGTTTTATAAAATACTATCCACCTCCGCCTCCGACAAAAAATACATATTTAAATCTATATACTAAATAAATATTAGTATAATAATTTCAGACTAAAATTCTAAAAAAAATTATACCAAAAAAACTTGAAACAAAAAATTTGTTTATTACTGTAGTAGAAAAGATCCATAATAAATTTCTTAAAATTAGTTTATTTAATTCCTCAAAGTATACAATTTTTGTTTGAAAAAGAACATAACTAAATTGATTTCTGTTTAAATTAAAGCACTTTGTAATAATTCATCGAAAATATAACTTTTTTATTTAATTCACTTAAAAAAAAAAGAATTATTCAAAATTTGAGGAAGAAACAAGTTCTAAAATATTAAATAATTTTGGTAAAAAAATATAAAAATCAATAAATATTTATGTTATCATTTAAAGTTTCTTTTGATTTGATTTTAAGACATTTTGTAAATTATGATCGTTTATATATTGATACTTTTGAATCAATAAAGACATTAAATAATTTTTATTTTCTGTTTTGAAATCGAATGAATAAAAGATTATATTTCTGTGTTTTATGTTGTAATATTCTTATTCTATTAGGAGTATTTCGTAATAAATCTTATCAAAATATTAATATAAATTGTGAATGTCAGTTCCATTTAACTAAACAATCTACTCGGAAGTATTTCTTCCATCAGAGCTTGATTCCAAGTATAAAATTTTGGAGGACAAATTCAATTAATAATTTAGAGATAGAATTTGTTATCAATTATTGATGAAATAAATTCAGAAGATGGAAATCAGTGGTCACACCAAATAGTACAGAAAATCAGTGTGGAGTTGAATAAACTCACTGTAAAAATAACACAGAAGACAACTTTAACGAGATAAATTCGCGAATTTGCATAAAATTTTGGGGAGGGATATAAAATTGAAGAATCTAATATCCAAATCCAAATGTTATATTTCACTGATGTCTCAGGGTGTACGAGGTATGAATAATGAATAAATTAAATTAGTTAATTATAGATTTACCCTTAGACCATCTTAGACAGTATTTTTATTATGAATTAATTGTTTAGTGCTGACCATACCCTATAACTCCTACAAGACAGAACGGAAACTATCCCTGACCATTTTGAATGTAGAACTTATATTTAAGAGTAATACATTTTCGTTCTATTTACAATCTATAGTCACAAGTACATAACAATCCATTTGGAACGCAACAAATCGCAATGGAACGCAACAAATAAATTAAAATTACCAATAATTTTTTTTTTTCATTTTTGTTTTACATTACATAATTATGACAATTTTTTTGAAGTTGACGTCACAAATTGAGGTAGTCTCTAACCAAAAAAAATAAGAAACATGAAATTTTTAATTGGAAAAATATTTAACACGTCAAATATAGGTAATTAGTTTTTAATAGGAATGGAATTTTTTTTTTACATTAAATTTTTTTTTTTCGTGTATTCAAAATCAAAAAGAAATTTTAGAAAGTGAACTAATAAAATGATTACTTATTACTTACATATAGGAAAATTTTGTTGTTAAAAAAAATCAATCATGCTATTTAAATTTGTTACAAATTCCAGCAAAAAAAATATAAGAAAAAAAAATTAATTTTAATAACGTAGTTTAAGAATTTACTCCCATAAAAAAAGCGCAAATTAATTTTTTAATTTATTAAAAAAAAATAATTGTAATTTTTTGCTATTTAAAATTAAAATTGCATATTTAAAAGTTCAATAAAAAAAAATTTGTTCATTAAAATTTCTGATAAAACACCTTGAAAAGGTTAAATAAAATTTGTTTGAATTTTTTTACGGACCTAAACACAATTTTTTTTTTTTGAAATAATTATTAATGTTTACAATTTCACAAAACATACAAGAAAAAAAAAATCAAATAAATAATTAAATATTTTCAATAAATTTGTTTATGATCTCTTATTGATTATCATCATGATTAATTCAATTATACTTTTTATTGATTTGTTAAATTTGAAAATTACAATTGAACATGTCAAAATAAAATTAGTTATTTGTTTATTGGATATTTTTTTTTTGTTGTACATTTCAATCTTTTCAAGATTGTAACATACAAAAAAAGTAAAATATCAATTACAAAATCAACAAATATAAATAAATTTAATATTTTTTTTGTCAATACAATAAAAGCTTATATGTTGTTAACTTGCAAATTTAAATAATAAACAATTAATTTTTGAATAACACCATCAGTTAATTGATTAGTTCATTTTGATAGTTGGTTCATTTTATAATTTTTTGTAAATATCTAAACAATTTGGTTTCATTTCGAATCTACGCCGCTTAAGAAAACATAGACTACCTATCTTACTTTACATTAGGACAAAGGACAAAGGTGACAGACTGAGAAAACTAAGAAATCCTACATCAAAACAGGGAAATTCTCCCATGACTATTAAATTCGGTACTTGTCGCATAATGTAAAACTTTTACAATTAATCCTTTTATATTGCATTTTAATTACCATAATGTCATAATAATGAACTGATTAGATCAATCAATTATGGATCACTTGAAATATTAAACATATTTAAGATTTTTGTAAACAAACTCTTAAATTATCTTCAATTTTTTTTTTGCTCGCATTAAGAATTTATATAAAAAAATATTAAAAGCGGATGTGAATAATTTCAATTTTTGATGCGTAATAATTTTGCTGTGCAAAAAAAAATAAAGAAAAAAGCCGAAAGCAAACTTAATTTTACATAATTATTTATTAAAGTTTAGTAAGCAGTCTAAAAGTTGAAACGAATTTTCATCTGAAATTAACTATAGAGTGAAATCCTTAAAAATGCAAATGAAATATACAAAATATGTTAAAAGTCTGCCAACTACCAGTTAAATTTAAAGTTAAAAGATGGCGGTAAGAAAGTCTTTGTATATTTTTTATCTGATATTGCATTTCCAATAAAAATAGTTTCTTTTTTTATTTTCCCCAACTCAAATTTGCTTCTATTATTTTGGAAAAGGACCTGTTAGCCTTGGAAATGTTATCATTTTCAATAATTCAATAATTCCTATTACAGGATTACCAAAATATTACCCAAGAATATGGAGAAAACCTAAATTAAAATTTCATCTTCCACGAACTCCATACCAGACTTAAATGAATTACGATGTGAACTAATAATAATAATAATAATATTGTTAATAAACAAAAATCATTACTTATTATTATTGTGATCTTAACAAACAATTGAAAGAATAATTTACTCTGTTTATTTCAGTAAAATGATTAATCAGACTATGATCGCCAGACAATATGAGCCAGTTACGTGTGATTCTGTTTTTTTTGCTATCTGTTTCTGTGTTCTTGTTTTTAAATGTATATAGAATATTTTAAACAAATCCGACTTTTTTTTTTTTGGTAAAAATTGCCCCTAGGCTAAAATTGCGCGAGACTTCTGAATCAACAGAAGACGGGCGCATAAGAGAAATACAAAGAAGAAGAAAAAAAAATCAAAATAAACAAAAATGTAGGAGGAACCGGTACGTTTCAAATATATTAATCAATTTGGAACAAAAAGAATTTTCAAGTTTAATGATTATTGAAAAAAAAAAAAAACGAAGTGTAATTACACTTGAAATTATTTTAAAGTGGTTTTATTTTTTCATCATTATACAATATAAATCTAACTACGTTTTGTTTATTGAAAACACTTACATAATTTTAAGTGTTTAGTATTTTTTTTTTAAATTATGAAATAGATGATATTATTAAATTATGTCATAATTATTGAAAGTAAAATTTTAATAAATAATAAAATTGGATATCTCATCATTAAACATTTTTATATATTAGAATTAGAACCTATTTATTTAACCCGCATCAGTACCTCGTATCAATTTGATACAATTTTATAAGTCATGTAAATAAATGTTCGTTCAATTTTTTAAAACTCTCTGCTGTTTTCATGAATAATTATTACTTTGATGTATACTAAATTTGTTATTACCGTTGAAATCCGCAAACTGTCCAGTTATCTTCAATTGTACTTCATATAGATTTCCAAGAAAATTTTACATTTGTATCAAATTAATACGAGGAACCAATTCGGGGAGAGATACAAAATCCCCATATACAAAATCCCCAAACACAAAATCCCCAAAACAATCTGCAAAAGAATTTGTTTGTCCTTTTCCAGAAATCTGCAAGAAGAGTTGGATTCCCTTTTTCCAGAAATCTGCAACTAGAAATGGTTTGCCCTTTTCCAGAAATATTCAAAGAATTGAAAACAACCCAAGTTTATTTAACAAAACTTGGAGATTTTGGTAATTTGGGGATTTTGTAAATTTGGGGATTTTGTGTTTGGGGATTTTGTGTTTGGGGATTTTGTGTTTGGAGACTTTATACCCAACCCACCAATTCGTCTACGAAAATTAGGGACTGATGAGGGTTAAAGAAAATTATGTAATTGTAGATGTATATATGTACATACATTTTTTTTGTATAGGGTTTGAATTAATGGATTTATTATGTTTTATGGTTATTTATTTATTTTTTTGTTGAAGCTAAGTAAATATTAAAATTTATTTTATTGAGATTAAATTAAATTTTTTGTTTGTTCAAATAGTCAAAAACAAGAAATTAAAATATATCTAATAAATCATAAATCATAAATTTAACATTATGTAACAATTAATTCTAAATTGTCATAGAAGATTAAAGAATATTATTTTTATAAAGAAATGTCACCTTCATTCACCTATAGTGCAAATCAATAATATTCTGGAAAAACATGTAATTTAAATTAAAAGTAAAAATTTAACATGTAATCAAATTATATCCGGGAAATGGAATACAAAATATTCTTAATTTGAAAATTAATTATATCAAACAACAAAATATTAAATCCTCAAATGATATTGATAATTTGATGTCGTTTTCTATTGGTGAAAAATATTTGATCGGATTTAATATTTTTTTCAACCAATTCCACATTTCTGCGCATTTTCAGAAAATCAATTCAACATTTTGCGCATTTTCAGCATTGAAATTCCCCAATTATATTTTTTTTTAATTTATAATTATTATTGCCAATGGTATTAATAATTAATACAATTCAATGGAATGGGAATCAATAATAATGGAATTATTTGTAATGTATAATTATGAATTTATTTATATTTAGTTTACTACCATTTAAGTTTGTTTGTTCACATTGTTTGGTGCATGAATGAAAATTAATTTTCCTAATTCCTTAATCCATATATTTGAATATGTAATAAAAGATATCATTTTCAATCAATTTTATACAACATTTCTAAATGTCTAAATTGAAATTAAACAGCAACATTTAACACCCAAGCCAAATAGAACATTAATTGTATTTGAATTGCAATAAATATAAAATTTATCAAAATTACACCTCAACTATAAGTGGAGCAATAAAATGTTTTTTAAGTGTTTTTTATTTTAATTTCTGCTTCTACATTTTTCGAAGGAAAATCCTTTCATTTCCTTTTTACAGTACCAGAAACGCAAAAAAAAATAAAAACAAAGAAGAGGAAATCAAACTGGAAATAAAGTTAAATGTAATAAGAACATTCAACGGTTTACAATTCTTTATTTACACTTCCCCTTTCAAGTTAAATATGATTTCTTTTAGTACCAAATTCTTTCCAATTTTCAAGGTTGCATTTTACTGTTTCTGATCTTTTTCATTCACATGTCTTACATGTTTATAAAAAATTTAAAACTCTAGTTTAAAATGCTACAAAAATTTTCGAATAATTTTCGAATTGGTCATCATTATAAATTGACAATAAAAATAAAAGATTTTATATATTTTATTTTACAAATAATTTAAAGCTGGGATTATATGTATAGTAGATACTAGCTCAAGCAAAAATGTGAGCAGAGTATCATGTTCATTAATTTTTGGTTTCGTATCGTTCACTTTTTGTAAGGTTTTGTTCGTAGTTGCAAGATTTTACGAAATTTTGGGAAACTAGTAGAGTACCAAAAATATTGAACCACAGTGAAATTCTACTTGTTAGAAAAATGAAATTTTAATCTAGCTTTCATATTAAAAAGTAGCGAAAATAAAAACTATATTTGAAGTCAGCTACGATTATTGTTGAATCTTGTTTAATTCTTGCATTTTTTAATTTAAATGTTAAACTCAAATTATGGTCACTATAATCCCACCTTAATACTACAATTCAATAATAATAAAAAAAATTTTGATTTTTGTTTTTGAAATGCATTAAAAAAACATTCTTTGACTTTAATGATGATATGGAAAAATAATTATTTTCGTGCTCAAGGTAGTAGTAAAAGTTATTGCGGAAGACGAGAGTTTTATGCACCATAAGAGATGCAATCAATTCACCTATTCTAGAAAAACTTGTAAACATTTATATATATATTTATATTGTAAAAGTTTATTGGGGTTTGGTTAGCTTTTTTCTCATGTTTTATGTTCCCACAACAAAAATGACAAAAGAAAAGCAAAACATGACACTAAAATTTGACCTTTAACAATAATACGAAAACTGTTGTAAATTTGAATATTTAAAATATATATAATTACTTTTTCATAATTTTTTTTTTTTGCAAATCTATCAAATAAATTTAATAATGTTTGTTTTTTTTTTTTGATGATTTTTGACATTAATTTAATTGCAATTTTTAAATAACCTTCCAACAAAAAATTAACCGAAACTTTTATCCAACTTTTAATAATATAAATTTTTATAAATACCAAAATTTTTTTTGTATTATAAGGAAGTTTTTCACTTCTTGTTAAATAGGAAGTTTTATATATTTTTGTCTTGTTTAAATTGTAATTATGCCAATTAGAATTTACACTTAATTAAATAGTAAAAGGTATATAAGAGAAATTATTATTATTTTTTTGGTTAAAGCATATCTAATGTAAAAGGTTAAAATTTAGTTTAATAATTAATACGGAAGTTTTGATACAAATATTTCATTTCTATATGAAAATTATAAGAAAAATAGGAGTATATAATGTATAATTAAAATAATAAATTAAAATTTTTGATGTGTTTAAAATTTTATATGCAAAATAACAAATTTTATAATTATATAATATTTAAGGTTATTGCAAACATAAAAATAATAAATATTTAAAATAAAAAAACTATTAACTGTCATTACTATAAATTATTTATCTACGGATCCACCATCAATTTTTTAAGATAATTAACTAAAAATTTTTTAATGTTCTTTTAATGTTGAATATATACTGGCGCCTGTTTAAAGTTTTGTTTTTTTTTTTGACAAGGACAATCAAATTATCAGGTGATAGGAATATTTTTATAAGATAAAAAATATTGTAAATTATCGAGAATTGCCATATTTGGAAATTGTAAATTTGTAAGAGTTGTCCATTGTATATGAGGTCTAAAAAAGTTGAACATTTTTATATAGTAAAATTATTCTTTTAAAACAATTTTTTTGATCCAAAAGAATTTACAATATTCTTATAATAATTTCCAAATTATGAAGAATATTTTAAATTAATTATTATAATTAATTGCAATAAAATTAATTTATGAATGATATAAATATAAAACTAATAACAATTTAACTTAAACTCCCTCATATTTTTAATATTTTATAATTAAATGCGTCACGAAAAATTATTGGAATTCTTTAAATCAAACAATTTTTATGATTTTTTAATGGGTTTTGATTTTAAATCATGTTTTTCTACAAAACAAAATTTTTTTTATCATATTTCCCATTTAAAAAAAAAATCCCAAATGATTAAAATTAAAATTTTATAAAGAAAAAGAGCTTCTTCAAAAAAAAATTTATTAACACAAAAATCATGAAAATCTCAAGACCAAATATTGAAAAACTAGTCAAAGATGGTAGCAGTCAGTAAGTGCGCATACACAATTTAATATAACTAAAAAAAAATTTTAATAAATTTTTAATTTTTCTAAGAATTAAATATTTGAAATATTTGTCTGATAAATAATATTAAGATATTAGTAATAAATTATAAAAATAATTGTCAATTAGTGTGACTAAAAGCTTATAAAAATACAAAAAATTTCATTAGAATGAATGATGATTTGTTATTGTGTAAAGCAAATGAACTTTAAAATAAAAATATTTTATTTGTTTATATATTACGAATTCCAATGAAGGACATTTATTTACTATAACAATAAATTTTATTTAATGAAAACCAGATTGAAACTAATAAAGATACGTCAAATCTATAGTCAGAAATATATATTTGCAATTTTTAGATTTTTCTCTACAAAAATTGTAAATTTCAAAATATTTTTCAAAAGAATTGAAAAATTTTACGATAATTTTCCATGACATAATTAATTTTCAGCTAGTTTTTCGGTGAAATTTTAAATTTTTAGTTATTTTTCATAAAAATTTGTGCTTTTTCGATTTCAAATTTTCAAATTTTAAGCTAATTTATGGGCTACTTTATAAAATTTTAATATTTTTAAGTCTATTTTTCACAAAATATTTTTATTTTCGATTCAACCAAACGATGACTACATAAATAAATAGCCGTGTTCAGACTAGATATTGATTGTAGTGGATGATTAAAACTCCTTACCGCTAGTGGGTTGAGTTCTAGTCAATTGTATTTAAAAACTAACTAAGGAATCTTTTGAGAACAATTAGATTACTGTGGGTCAGGTATAATTCTTCAGAAAAACAAAATAGCTTGGATCGAGTTCTGATAAAAAATTAAAATGTTTATTAAAATTCTTGAGTTTATATACCCTTATTTTTCTAATCCCAACATAAAATAAAGTAAAAAATACATCATTTACTTAGAAATATAATATTTTCCTTGATCGTCATAAAATGAGGTCCAACGGATAGAAAATTATTTAAAATAATTCTGTTACAATAAAAATGATCTTTACTAAAAATATTTTACGATCCTACTCGTAATAAAAAAAATCTAGGAATACATAAATTTGCATTGCTCTAGTTACTTAGAAAACTATTAAAATAAATTATTTTTGGAAACATATGTCTAACATATTATGTGTGATAAAAAAGATATATAAATTACAAAAATATAAAAGTTCACGCTTGAACACTACAACTATTTGCAAGTACTAGAACTAGATAGTAATAATGTCGTACCTAAATTCAAATTACTATTAAACATTATTATAAAATCATAAAAAATTATTTTCATATTAAATAGAATTGATTCATAAAAATATATTTTCGTTTTTTCAAATATCCGCCTTCAATTGCAATTATTTTTTATGGCTGAATACGTCATAAAAATTCGGAAAAATAAAATTTATTTAATTTATATATAAATAATAAATTGATTATTAAAATGACATTGAAAATATTATAATTTTCATATATATATAAAAAGATTTTTTTTTATCTTATAATAATATTATCATGTGTCATTTTTAATATTTTTCTATATGCAATATATATATATTTTATTTATTTATTTATTTTTGAAAATAACAAAAATATAATAATAATCAAATAAAAAAAAAAATCTATTTTTGGCGCCATTATCTAGTTTTTCGGATGTACGTCTTAATTTAAAATTTTTTAAACATGTTTTTTTTTTTATGTACATTTTTTAAGATATTTTACTATACAATAATAATTAAAATTTGTCTGAACAGCCTAACAAATAAATAAACTTAAAAAAAAAAACAAAAGAGGTGGTATGTCACCAAATTATGTTTTGATTTTGTAGAATAAATTCTTTTTCGAAAAAGTGAAAGTCCTTACACACAATATAAATAGTTTGTATAATATATTTGAATTTGATGAAGTAGAATTTTCATTAATTTTGGATTAATTAAAAATAGTGATAATGATAATAGGCTTTTAAGTGATAGACAAATGAGTTAAAATATTAAAAATTAATTATAAAAATATAAAATATAATATTTTTAATTACGAAATATTTAATTTTTTTTTTAAACTGGTTTTTGAAAATATTTGAAAAAATAAGTAAGAAATAACCCTAAGTTGTAAATAAATAGGTGTATAAGTATAGATAGTAGAAAATTTTTGTTAACATGTTTCTAAGCAAGGCCATTGAATAAAACCTTTTTGTATTCCCTAAAGGCTAAAGGTATACATTTATATACCAAAAGTTATATTTAGTTTTTGCAGCCGCAAGACATGTTAAATCCCTTTTTCTGATAATTGACAGTAGGTGTTTAAAATATTGATAACTAAAAAAATAAATATTTAACTAAATTCAAAATTACACTCTTTTTTTTTAATAACTTTTGAATGGAAATATTAAAAATTTATATAGTTTCTTGAATTTTTCTTTAAATTACTTTTTATTAAAATTATCAAATTATTATTTTTATACAAAATTTCAGAGTTGTCGTTTATAAATAATAAATAAAAGTATAATTTCTACAAACAAAATTAGGTTTATTTACTTTATATGAAAAACAGTTACGAATGTTTCGTAACTAAAATATTTAGTTACGAATGCTTCGTAACTAAAATATATTATGAAAAACTTATGAACAAATCTTAAACTAGTTCCTTTTTGTACGAAAAGGACTTCTACAATTACGGAGAGGATTTAGTAACACTGTAAAAAAATAGACAACACTAAAAGATGCGCGGTCACTAATCATTGTCCATTCATATTTATAACTTTCTCACAACTCTTCGTCATGTTCGCGTCGATCTTTTGCAAGATTTCTCTCCATAACCTAACTATAATAAAGCATTACAATACCTTTCTATGTCCTTTCATTCAACGGATAAGGAAAACTAGTGAATTTTGACTTATTTCTTTCTTTTTATAGCAATTTCAATAAGGCCTAATAATAATGATTGTTTGATATAAATATTATTAAATAATTGGTACTTAGCTAACCCATTTTTATCATTATATCCGCATTAAAATTCCCTTTGAACCATAATTTAAATCAATTTCTTATATCATCCAATATAGAATTTATAAGAATTTATATTCTATGAATAATTTCATTTAGATTTCTATTAGAAAAAATTATAAACTCTCGAAATCCACCCACAATGAAAACAATTCACCCCCACTATAATAATTAATCCGGATTCCGGATCTTTAACACAGCAAACACAATCAAGCAAAACAAATTTTAATTAAAAAAAAAAAAGAAATATTTTCTAATTAAAAATTGATTTGTTTTTTTTTTTTTTAATAAAATTTCAATGTGAAATGACAAAGAACATTTCAATTTTACTAAAATGAAACGACCAAAAAAAATAAACTTTAATTACAAAAATTTCAGAAACTATAAAAAAAAAATTAGTGATTCTAAAAACAAAAATTTTTTTTTATCACGAAATTGTTTTCTTGAATTTCCCAGTGATTTACATTTATCACCACCAAATAAAAGAAAGAAAGATTTCATTCTAAATAATCTAATCCGGTCAAGCTAAATAAATACCCAACAAAAAACAAAAACCAGCGACAAGACAACATATAGCCTCAAGCAAAATATCTACAACAATAAAAATTTAACTAAACCAAAAAAATTATCATCGTCTGATATGGTTGTGTGCTTCTTCTTCTTTAAATATCAGGTGTTATCAGGTGTTTTCATATTTTCATATAAATGGACTTTTATTTCTACATTTGTAATTGCAACACACATAAAAACATATGCGAAAAATTAACAATGTATTTATTTATTTTTTCGCTCAAATTCGCTTAATTTTTCGCTGAAATTTCGCTGAATTATTTTTTTACTGAATTATTGTGTTATGTATTTATGATCGATTATATATTTTTTATTTAGTTCTGTTCTTGATGTTGAATAGATCGGTTCGGTTTTCAGTTGCGGTTAACGGAACGATTTATTAATTAAACAACATAAAAGAAAATAGAATTTAAATTTAAATTAAAAAAAAATAAAAATTTCACTAGTATTTTTTCATAATTTTCTTCGTTTCGTCGATTTCTTTTTACATAGAAGAGAAAATTAAAATAAAAAATTGTAAGTTTTAGTAAAAAGAGAAGAAAACGAAATTTTTAAGTGAAAATTATCGACAAAAAACAATAAAAAAAAAAGCGTGTTAAGAAATTTTTCGATTTTATTAGTAACACGGTTTAGTAATTAAAAAAATTTCTGTTGTTTGGTAATTTTTTTGGCGGTACCATTCAAAAAAAAAAAGTTAGTAAAAAAAATATTTTGGTGTTTTGCTTGTTTAGCAAAAAGATTAAAAAAAATTTAAAAAAAAAACAAGTTTCTTTTTTTTTTAATATATTTAAAAAAAAAAATCATAAAAGTCTTTTTTAAATAAAAATGTCAAACAAGTTTCCTTTTTTTTTAATGTGATATGAATAAATTTTATTTGAAGAAAAAAAAAAGTTTTAATTTAAAAATCTTCAAAAACATATGAAAAAATCATTTTTATTTTAAATAAAATTATAAATAAAATAAAATATTTTTGAAAAAGGATTTTTTAAGGAAGTTTCTCATTTTACATAAATTACCCCCAAAAAAAAAACATAAATAAACAAAGTAAGAAATTTGAAGAAAGTATTTTTTTTTTATAATTGATAAAAATTATGATAGTAAATTAAATTATATTTCGTTGAAATTTTTAGTATTTATAAATATAAAATTTGATTGAGTAATGAATTGTCGTCAATGAATATTTTTTTTTCCGTAGAATTTTATGACTGACTTTGACTATACTACTGACCGGTATTACCAAAAAAATATACAAATAGTTAAATTCTTAGTCAGACATTTTTTTTATGCCGGTTTTCTATAAATGGTATACTCATTGGAATTTTTTATTAAATTGATTCTCTTATAAAAATTGAGACGAATTCAAAGAAAATAAGAAAATGAATAATAAAATTTTAATCTGTAGGATAATCTTTTATTGCAAATTAGAAATGTAAAAATTATGCTAAAAAGGAATTACATATTAATAAAATTGAACATTTTAAACTAAAAATAATTAAAATTCTCGAATAAAACATAGAATATTTTGTTTTATATTAGTTCAGAAATTAATAGACTTAAGCGACAAACCTGACAAAAATTAAAAACTGTAATCAAAGACTTTAGCGGGAAAAGACTTAAGCGAGCTACTTGACTAAAAATATAAATAATCCAAAGACTTAAGCGAGAAACTTGACAAAAACATAATAGATAATTTCAATATTATAGATTATTCTGCAGTATACAATATACGGTATTATTTTATATCCGTCTCCTTTCCTTCATCAGGAAAGGAAATTGAAAAAAAAAAACAACCAAAAATAGAATAATTATTAATTCTACATTAAAAATAAATTTGGCAGGAATTTAAAAAAGACGAAAATAGTAATAATTATAATAATAACAAAAAAAACTAATGATTATTTAATATTAATATGCTAACTACCTTAATGTTAACTAGGTCCCATAATACAAATTTATTACCTAATTTACAAGTCATCAAAAGAAAGTTTACTTATTGTAAAAATGTATATTTAATATTTTCAACTATAAAAGAACTTGTTCACTTTCAAAATAATAAATTTAATTATATAAATATTAATAAACTATATTAACAAAAACGGGAATATTGATTTAATTATGAAACTTAAATAAGTGGAAAATTTATAGATTTTTTTTTGTGAAATTTAATTAATTTTTCATAACAAAAATAATTTTAAATAGTTTTAATTTTCTTCTTCTTGTTCCGTTGGCACAACAGCCCGATGTTTGCTTAGGCCCCATTTTTATTGCAACACACAATAATCGTATTATAGGCCGAATTCTATGTCAAAGAGGTTTTCCAAATAATTTATTGTAATTTCTTCTTAGTCAACTTGGCATATATTTTTACTACTGAACTGATACTCAATTAAATTTAAGTCAATGACCCAGGACATAAATACGCCATAACCACACATTAAACTATCAATAAACTTTATTCTACTTTCTAATGTTCTACTTCCTATATAATATCTAAATAATATTATTAATATTTTAAATTATTTTCTTCCCTCAATTAGCAACAAAAAAATATTTAATTAATTTAATTTTTATTTATTTTTTGTGAAAAATACTAAATAAAAATTATAATATTTAAATTTTTTTATTACCTTGACCTTTTTCTTTAAAGTCTCGCATAAAACAAAAAAAAAATATTGATTTTTATATTTTAGTAAACATATTTTTTGTTGTGGTGAACCATTTTTTTTTCTTATTCAAATTAATGTTAAGTAATTTTTTTCTATAAAAATTATCTATCTAAATTTTTTTTTTTACTATCAATAAAATTATAAACAATTTAACTAAACAAACAGTAAATTAGATTTAATTAATGCTTATGTAGCTGACTAGAAAGCCAAAAGAGTTCCCATAACCAAAGTAGATTCGTAACGAGTTAACGTGACTGGTACAGAAAAAAAAAAGAATATTTCACCCCTCAAAAATATATAAGAAAAAAATCTTCTAAAAAAAACCGAAATTTGAATATTAAATCTTTATAAGTTTTTAATGGGATTTAAATTATTTGGATTGGCGTGCGCGATATCACGGATCGGTACAAAACGATAACATAACAAAAAATTATAAATATATAAACTTCTATTTTTTTTTAATTATTCATGAATTTAATAAAAAAAAAAAATTAAAAATCAGCAAAGAAATTATAAACTGGTTATCATCTTCTATAAAAAATATAATATCTAAAATGTTTCATAAGAACCACGATTAAAAAAAAAACACAATATTTCAAATCTAACAAAACAACAAAAATTTTAATAAAATTCTTCAAACTTTTTTTTTTTTTAATAATTTAATATTAAATATTTTCTAAGAGTAATTATGTATTAAAACAAAATGTAATTTTAAGCTTCCGTACTTTTCTGTCCAACAAAAATGTAAAAAAACAAAACAATTTAATTAAATTTTAAATTTCGAAGGTTCAATTACTTTTTTATTTGCACAAAAATTTCAACTATTAAAAAATGTATAAATAAAAAAAATTTAGATTTTTTTCTTAATTTTATCAAATTTACAAAAAAAACAATAATTAAAATATTTAATCAATAAATTATATTTAATAAATAAATTTTCTAGTTAATATTCTGACTAACGTTCTTATGTCTAGCAAAAATTTTCGAAATTATTTCTATTGTTTAAAAATGTTTCAAAATTTTTTTTTAATAAAATATTGCAAAATTATTATTAATGATTCCAATTTTTTTTTTTTGTGATCTAAACAGAATTTTTATGAGATGCCACTGAATTCTTTTTCCCCTGAATTTGGACTTGGAAATGGTATATAATGGATATATTTCAACATAAAAGTCAATATAATATTTACTAAACTCAAAACTTAGATCTTGTCGGCTTACAGAGACTGTTCAATTTTTTAAGAATAACAAAATTAATTTAAATAAAAAGTTTGCTTTAATTTCTAATTTATATTGAAAAACTTCGAAAAACTAAAATTAATCAATTTCTTTTGTGCTGAAATCAATTTTTTATGTGACATGACATAAAATAACAAAAATATTGAATATTTTTTTAAAAGTTTATATACATATAGTGAAAGTTTTATAACAGTTTTCATAGTAGTACAAAAACATATAAACATAATATGTAATAAGAAAAAAAAAGAGAATTTCTTATAAATTAACATTTTTAAATTAAGATTTTTATAATCGAAAAACTTAAATATTTGATTTATTGAATTATGGAATTCCCTCCAAAAAAAGAAGGTAGATGTTCTATTAAAAAAATTTTTTAGTAATTTGTCATAATTTATAAAAATTTCATAAAATTTTCTAAAGATGTTGACCTCAATGAATTTTTATTTTGGCAAACATAAATTCATAAAAAGAGGTCTGTTAAAAACAAAAACACATCAATAAAATAAAAGAAATTTTACCTATCTAAGATAAGTTTGAATTTCAACGAAATTTTTATGGTAATAATTGATATTAGATTTAATAATTTATACATCTACCATATTCTATTGTAATTGTCACTTCCCTAAAGACAGAATATATACTTCCACTTTTTATTTGATAAAAAATCAAGTTTCTGAAAGTCGAGTTCTATTATTTGAATCAGACTTCTTACATTAATAAATTATTTTACTGAACTCTTCTGCATTAGTAATCTGTACTGATTTCATTTAATCGATGTTTCGTTATTGCACCATAAAATATGGTTTTTAAAATAACAAATTTAATGATTAAATACCCACAAAATTCACTCTATCTATAATCATAAAGAATTAAATGTACATAACACAATTTTAATATTAACTGATAGAATATTGATTGTACGTATAGCATTTAAATATATTTTTTTCAAATATTTTAAAATATAAAATACTTCAAATAGTTAAAAACTTATATTTTAAAAGAAATTTCACATTTCTAATAAAGTAGAGAAAATTTTTCATATAATATTAGGTTCAGAGATCAAAAGACATAAGCGACAAACTTGACAAAAAAAATACATAATTTATAACAAATAATAATTTTAATATTAACATTTTTTATAGTGTTAAAAACCTACAGCCAAAATGTATAAATTTACAAGAAGAATTAATAATAAAATAAAAAATAATATATAACATAAATTTTCTTTAAATCACACCAACATCATAAGCAACAGCAAAAAAAAAGGCAAAAAATATATATTTTTTTTTTGTTAAAAGTCAGAGAACAATTTGCATTAATTTTTTAATAAAATAACAAAAATAACACTACCCAAACTAATAAAAGTGATCATAACACAAACAACAACAACAACAACAACAAAAGATTCATGTTAGACTTTCTGTCTTCGGCTGAACTTTAAAAGCTTTTTTTTTTCTGTATCATTTTTTTTAGTATTCTTTCTGAATGTAATTTTGTGTTGTTTTTTTTAAGAACTAAAAACGTTAAAAAATTTATTACAATATTTTAATTATTGTGAATTAAATTTTATATTCACAATATTTAAAAATGTGTTTTTTTTTTGGATAAAATATTATTGTGTTGAAAGTATTGAAATGTTTCCCATAAAAATTTCGCATAAAAATATTATTGATAGTAGGTGATAACTGAATGAGTCATATGAATCTTTTTTGCACATAAAATTCTATTTTAATATTTTGAATTCAAACACCCCAATAGTTTTAAATTATTTGGTTAATTTAGTTTTACAATTAAGACAATATTTGTTTAAAAATTATTCAAAGACAAACTAAGTAAAATCTACCCATACAATTTTTTTACAATGACCTCGTCCTCTTTGCAAAAACTCAAAAGAAACACAATTTATAACAATTCGTCTTTTTTCTCCAAAGAATATCATAATTTTCACCTATTTATAATCAATATCAATATGATAGAAACGATTAAATATTTCAACTCTTTTATTTTAACTAGTTAACACCAACTGTGACTATATTTTTAATTAATAAACAAATAAAATTTTATGATTTATGATAAATTTTGAATATCCAAAAATCAATAAACAAAAAAAAAACTATTTACCATTATAAAAGAAAATCAATCTAAGACAAAAACTTTTCTATTCTTTGAAAGTTGAATGAAATTTTGTCCTAACTAAAACACTTTTGTGTATCTGAAGAAAAAAAAGTTTTATAATAAATAACAAATTGAAAAAAAAAAAAAATAAATAAAATTAATTTAATTATGTAACTAAAAATTAGTGATTCAGCAAGATAATATTGACAACACAAATAGAATAACTTTGGGTATTTAATTATTAAATTAATTACGTTAAATCGAAAAGATTTGCTTTTAAATGTGAACTTATTTTAGTTAATTTTAAACAAAATTTGAATTGGTTAAAAAGTCGACGTTTGTTAAAAGTCCATTCTACTAAACCCGCCGTAAGCAAAAGTAATGTCCACTATAATTTCACCTTCAAGATCTTTTTTAAAAAAAATTTAATTTTTCTGATTAGCAACAATAAAATTAAATTGTGAAATTAATTTTTTTTTTAATATTTTAATAAATATATGTGAATGTCTAATAAAAATGATATACATAATTATAAATGACCATTGCGTGTGATGAAACGATAAAAAATATCGTTTCTTTTGCAGATTTTTTTAAAGACCCCATTACAAAAAAAAAATTCTCAGAATAAAATATAATTTTAATTGGTGTTATTTAGCCTCGTGTTCTAAAAAGCACAAATATACTCTGAAAAAATTTATTAATTAAATTTTAGAATCTCTAAACTAAAAGAATCATATTTCTTTCAAGGATTTTTCAAAATTTAGTTTTATTTATTGTATTTTCTGGCCTTTTTGCATGGAAATTATGAGAATTGATTTCATTTTATACATCGTTTTCATGATACCAGTATATTTTGCAAACAAATTATTAATTGTAGTCAAAAATTATTAATTTAAAAAAAAATGTATGCAAAGATGTACAAAGTTCGTCGCCTAACAATTCTGTTTTTTCTATTGAATTGAATTGAATTTTATGATTTATGATAAATTAATTGAAAATTAATTTAAATTAAATTGTTAAAAGAAAATCAATCTAAATATTTTCTAAATTTTTTAATAAATAGTATTCAAATAAAAAGTGAACATTTCTAATTGAAATTTTATTGGTTAATTATTACTCAATTAAATTTATAACTGATAAATTTACTAATTGGCTAATATGTAGATTAAAGAAATTGATTATTTGCATTTAAAACATTATTTCTTGTAAATATAATTTTATTGGTTTCTTGAAATTTCATTAATGTTGTTTTAATACAAAAAAAAAGAAAATAAATTTATAAATCAAAAATAACACGATACCAAAAAAACCATTTTATAATTTAACAAGAATTTTATAGTCTGGGAATGTTTTTTTTTTTTCAATTTTGCTGGATAAAAACTAAAGAAAATTTTAAGAATTTTTATATACCCAAAATTTTTTATTACATATATAAGATTAGAAAAATGGATATGGAACGTGAATTTCTGTTAATTTAATTTTATTATATCATTTTATACCTTTTATTTTATTTAATTTTTCAGTTATTCTCTATTGGTATTTTATTTTAGAGTAGCTCAAAAAACTTAGATTAAAAGTTAAAAAAAAATCGCAAAAGACAAACAATTTTTGTTTTCCTGTGGTGCCTGCAGATTTTGTGTCTTTTTTGTAAATTCGTTACAAAATTCTTTCCACCCTAATTATTTATTATTATGGAATTTTTATATAAATAACAAAAATAATATTTTATGGTTCATTGAACGATTTATTGGCATTTAATTTATATATTTGAGAATGAGATATAAATCATTTTTATAATCAATTAACTTTTCAGATCAACATTTTTTTTGCTTCTCAAATTTAAATTTTTTTTTTTTTTGGGTAATTATTTATAAATCAATTATCAAAAAAAGAAATATGTTCATATACTAAATAACTAAATAAATTATATATTAATATAGAAATTATAAAGAAGTTCGTCGTGTAAACAAAAAAATAATAATTAAATTGTATGAACAAAAAGTGTTAAGCGATGAAATTCATATTTTAGTTTGTTTATTATTTTCATATTTATTGACGATGAAAATAATTTCAAAATTGGTTTGTTTACTAATGAAAATAAAATGTTTTTATTTAATCAATTATTATTAGATCATTAAAATGAAATAAATAATTTCATTAAATTGGATAAACAAAATGAACATTTATAGTATAATATTAAATATTATTAAAGTTTTAGTTAAATTTTACTAACTATAACGATTAGTTTGTTAAATTTCGAATTATATTAAAGACGAAACTTTTTCCAATATTATTATTGCATTTTCCCAAAATATTACAAAATTATCAAATTTGTCAAGTTTTCTATAAAGTAAGGACTATCGGTTTTTAAATTTCAATAATTCTTAAATGCAATTTAAATAAATTATGAAATATATATATATAAAAGAATCTTGTTCAAAATTCTTAAATTTCCAAATAAAACAAAAAAAAAATAAAATAAATTAATTAAGTTTCAAATTAGGAAAAAAAATGTTTGTATCATAAAATAAAAAATTCCGACAATATAAATCTGCAATCAACAGAAAATAAATTAACTTTATAATAAATTACATATTTTAATGTATTTTTATATAAAAAAAACTCCGTGTGAGTAATTTATAGTTTGAAAAAAAAAAAAATAAACAAACAAAACCAAAAATCTTATAAATAAATTCATTACAAAATAAACAAGCAAAAACAGAAAAAATCGATTATAATACCAGGATACCCCCTAGAATATTAAATTTTATCATTAACATAGTTACTACTAATTCACAAAAAGAATATGACTTCATTCAATCAAAAAAATAAAAATATAAAAAAATTATCATCATCATTAATAAAAACAAAAATTACATAAATCTAACCTAAGTACGGAATTTTTACGAACCTACCTCAAAAAAATTATATTGTCTACAATAACAAACAGAAAAATTGTAATAATTCGGGTATATAATCTTATAAGTGAAACAAAGTTCACTTTTAACAAAAAAAAAACAAAAATTGTTGATGAAAACATAAAAATCAACACTTTAACCAAAACGAATTTGAAATCAATTAATCAAAAAATATTTTTTTTTACCTTTAATTTAATTTATTTATTTTATATGTTTTTTTTTTTTTGTTAATTTACAGATGAATGATACATGGCATATACCACGAGCATCATTAAATGGCTCAACAATTGGTTCATCATCGAATAGTAGTAGTAAATCAAATTCAAATCCGCCAACTGTAACAAGACTTAATTCACGTCATTTAATACGTAATAGCAGCCAACAAGAAATAATTAAAAATTTAACCGCAACACAATCAATATCAAATTTAGGATTAAATATTAATAATGATATAAATAATAAAATTGTTACTAGTCGAAATAATAATAATAATATTGATTTAATTCAAATACATCGAAATGGACGACAAAATAGTCAAAAGGATAATGATTTATCAAATAATAAACAATATTATGATGTACATCCAAGTGGTAATGATAATAGAAAAATTAAAAAATTAATGATGAAAAATAATGATAGTGGTGGTATTAAAAGAGGTTCAAGATCATCACAAGGTTCGACTGATAGCCATAATAGTTCAATGGTAAATAATATAATTGATTTTATTTAGTATTTTAAGAACTTTTTCAAGTTAAATTTGTAATTTTTTTTAAAAACTAAACACGAAGATTTTTGCAAAAAGACTAATTTGATTTGAAAGAACTTCAAATTAGCTTAAAAATATTATTTCATATTTTAATTAATTTTTGTTAAATTATTAATAAATTTCTACATATATTTTTTTTTCTTTATATTTAGAGCGGTTCATCTGGTTCATTACTTTTGACTGCAGCTAATTTAGAACGATTTGTTGCTATTCATAATAAATCTAATTTACAACAATCAAAATTATATCAATTACAATATGGTGGACAATATCAAACAAATATTACATCCTCAGCATATTCACAAAATCCATTAGGAAATGTTAATGAAATTGATATTGATAATAAAAATCAATCAATTAATAATAATAATAATATTAACAATGATACAGTACTGTCAATAAATGATCCAAATTTAAATTTTATTAAAACCAAAGATGTTGATACTATATCAATAGCTAGTTCAACACATTTCACAATGGTAAATGGTGTTGGTGGTCCACAAAAAAAAATTCGTAGTGGTATTTGTAGTCGTGGTCATCAAATTACTGTATTAATATTAACAATGAGTGGTTTCTTTTTAATTGGAATATTATTAATGGTATATTTAATGGAAAGTAAGTAACAAAAATAGAAAATTCTAATTAAATTTTTATTAATTATAAATTATTTTCCTTTTTTTTATTTTTAGTGCGTGCCAGAGAAATGCCACAGCAATAACATTTCTAAAATCATCAAAATTATAATTTGGTTTTAAAGATAGTAAAATTAATCAAACCAAAAAATGAAAAAATTATTGGTCAACAACAAAAAATTTATATTTGACCTGTCCGCACTGATATTAAAAAAAAAACAAATTTCAGACATTTTGCTGTCTGGCCTAAATATATATATAAAAAAATATAAATTTATCTAATTACACAAAAAGTATTTTTTTTAATTCTTATTAAATTTTTAAGAATTTTTATTATAATTTTTTTTTTATTAGGGCTCAAATTAATCAGAATTTCTTTTAATTTGTTAAAAATAATGAAAAAAAACATTTAGTTTTTAAGTATTCATGATAAATTATTTAAAAAATTATATATAAATAAAAAAAATTATTAAATTTAACTAAAATTTCCCATTTTATAAATTATATTTAAAAGTTAAATTGTTAAAAAAATAAAAAAAAATTAAAAAAAAAAATGAAATCATTAAATATTTGTCAATTAATTTCGAAATTTTTGTATATTTAATATATACGAAAGAAAATAACCATTACTACCTAATTAATTATTATTTTAATCATTATTATTACATATTATCATTAAATATCTTTTGGTATATTTTTGTATTTAAAAAAATAAAATTTAATATTATTAAAATATACCAAAAGAGTATTTTTATTAGTAAATACATTTAAGTATTATTTCCTTGTGCAATTATAATAAATATTTTCTTCAATATAAAAATTTAATAAGAATTTTATTAAATTTATTTGTTTTATTATTAATTTTTAATTATATTATTTTATTGTATTTATATTTTAAAAAAAATTTTTTCAAATATATTTCTTTAATTTTAATTTAAAATAATAAAAAATTCAATAAATGAAAATTAAAATTATTATAGTTTTTTAACAAAAAAAAATCGAAATTGAAATATTTTTCATTTTATTGTCCTTTCATGGAATTAAAAATATATTGATATTATGTAATAAATGTGAAAATTAGTTGAGAATTATATATATATAAAGAAAACTTAATTAAATTAGAAACAATATTTTTCTCTTTATTATTTATCCCTGTGATATAATTATTTGTGGAAAATTTATAAAAAAACAACATGAAATAAATGAATAATTTATAGTGATTTATGTATTATTTTGCAGATGGCAGAGAAATAGGAAAAATAATAAAAGGTAAATCTACAAAACATAGTTTGGAAATATACGAAAAATTGCATTAATAATTTTGAAAAAATTAATGATTTAAAAATTTAGTATTATTAAGTGAAATGAAATTTCCATACAAAATTAATAATGCGATTCTGATTTCTCTGTGTTCAATTTAGTATGTTCTCAATTTGTCAAATTATTTTATAGCTCGAAAAATATTTATTTATATACTTTTCAAAGTTATTTGTGTATAAAAAAAATTTCGAATTTCGAAATTAGAATTTCATTCAATACTAAATTTAAATTATTTATTTGTGTTTCAGTTAAGTATTTCCTCAATTCTCAATATGTTGAAAATATTAAATTCCCATATTCAAAGTCATAAATTAACTATTAAAATATGAAACAAAAACCTTATATAATTTCAATCAAGTCATAAACACATATAACAATCAATAAATTTTATGATTTTAATAATAATAAATTGTCTTTCTTCATAGAATTAAATTATCATAATTTGAAAAACTTGGCACACGAAATTTATAATCATTGAATTTATTTTTAAAACGTAATTCATAAATATTTTACATAAAATACAATTTTTTATTGAAATAACTTGTTGTTAATTTAATAAAACAACTTCTTTAAAAATCATTTTTTGTTTTATTAAACAACGGAAATATTTATAATTAATTCGCCCTCATTTGATTATTAATAAATTAATATTTTTGTCTAGATTTAATTTAAATTAATTGAATCCCCACCGATTATATAGAATTAGGAAATTATTATAATATGTTTTTGTTAATCATTTCAATTTTTTTTCTTTCATAAGCAAAAAATAAGTAGCAAATTATAAAAAATAACGAATAACAGAGTTCTTTGAATTTTGAAGACGAAAAAAAAAATTAATTGATTAGTTATGCGGCAAATTTTAATCGATTTATATCAAAAGTTTAAAGAACCGGTCTAAATTTAATTAAAATGGTAACAAGTTGCTAAGTGGTACGATAATAATAATATTAAATTTAAGATTAGGTAATGAAAATATGAAATAACAATAATTATTAAAAACTCTTCAATTTCATTCAAATGATTGGATTTTGATTTGAAAATTATAAACGGGCAGAGGTCTTTGGTCTATAATTAATATTAATTAAGCTTTTTTAGAATTATTTAGATTTTTGTTGACAGACTAGAAAATGATTGAAATATTTATAAAATTCGCAAAATTTGAAGGTTTATTTTATAGAGTTCAACGACTAAAAAAAAGAGCCTCAAGATATTAAATAAATAATAATTAAAATGTTATATAAATATTAAAGCAAATTAGATTTTGGCTTTTGCGGCTTAATTAGACATTAAATTTCTAATAAGAAAATTTATTTTTCTTTCGTTCCAATCAGTTAATTCCTTTTATGAAAATATTAATAAAGACATCAACCGCTTATTGATTGCCAAGTGACTCATAAATTTTCTGATTGCCCAAAGTATTAATTAACCACTATCCACTATGTCTTAATTTAAATTAAAAACTAGCTTTTGTGGTATATAATTAAAAATTCGGCGAAGTTCTTAATTATATACTAAAATTTGTAAAAATAATATCTATACATATATAATTACTATAAAGATCACTTACCTCAACTTCTTGTAAAGTTTGAGTCCATCTATAATGTTCTAAATTACACCCGTTTCCTTCATTCGGTTTTAGTTTTTGCTTTTCAGCTTCATCCATTTCTTCATCAGCATCAGCACCGAGCGGTTCAGAAACATTTGCAGCAGAACTAGTGCTAGTTTTGTTTTCGACTTTTTGTTTCCTAACAAAAAAACATAACACTTTAACGAAAAATGAAATTAAATTAAATCCTTACTTTGCATCAATTTCTTTTTGAATTTGTGCAGCTTCTTCATCAGTTACTTCACTGATACTTGATTGACTTTTTGCCTCTTCTTCCTCTTTTTTCTTACGAATTGTTTCTTGCCGTTTACGTTCAGCTTCTTCTTTCTCTTTAACCTTTTGCAAATGAATTTCTCTTGATTTATCGCCTGCCGTACGGAATGCTTTAAGCAAAGTCTACTCTCCAAAAAAAACAATAAAAGAAAAGAATGATGATTATTCATTTTACCATAATGAAAAATATAACCTCTAAATTTATATTTATAATTACCTTTTCCCATTCACCGTCTTTTCCACCAGTAAAGAAATCTGTTTTTCGTGATAAGAAATTAGCAATGGTTTCTAAAAGCTGAAAGATTATAAGAATTTATTTAAGGACTTTAGAAGAAAAGAATTCTTGAACGACCCGGCATAGTAAAGTTTATTTTGTGAACAAAAACTTACATCTAAAACACCACCTGGATGTTTTTCAGCCATTGCCAAAAGCATACCATCAAATTGATCTCTTTCACTCATTTTAGTTAATTTTATTTAAGATAATTTATTGGTAATTATTTTTAATTGTAAATGAATTTTCTAGAATTCAAATTGAATTGTTGAAAAACGTAGAGTATATGTATAGTAAACAAAAAGTTTTTTTGTTATCCTAGCAACCTGTCAAATAAACAAACTGTCAGTTCAATTGTCAAATAAAATTGCACATGTTTCATATACTAGTTGTGCCATATAAAACATTGAGTTTAATTTGAAGCGCCATCTATTTATTTTCAACCAAAACTATAAGTTTATATCGTAAAAATATCGGTTTTGATATATGCTAATTGCAAAGTTTCATAATTGCTCCGAATATTTTTATAGAATTCCAAATTCCACATTCCACAATTTTTATTTTGTAGTATAAATTTTTTTTCTCAAGCGCCACCTATTTATTTTCGAGTAAACCTTAAAGTTGATATCGTAAAAATATCGGTTTTGATATATACTATTTAGCAAAGTTTCGTAATTGCACCGAATATTTTTATGTAATTCCAACTTCACATTCCACAATAACTAGGAAGCTTCCTTTTCTGTTTCTATAAAATAAAATTTAGTTATTGTGGAATGTGGAATTGGAATTACATAAAAATATTCGGTGCAATTACGAAATTTTGCTAAATAGCATATATCAAAACCGATATTTTTACGATAGCATATCAATTATAAGAAAAATATTCGGTGCAATTACGAAATTTTGCTAAATAGCTTGATATATGCTATTTTTACGATAGCATATCAATTATAAGGTTTGTTCGAAAACAAATAGATGGCGCTAGTGAAAAGTGGAAATCTATTAGATGGCGCTTGGGAAAAATAGAAAAATTTGTTTTCGAGCAAGCAAACCTTGTAAAAAATAATATAATTTATTATTATAATTTATATTAATTGATATGATATCGTAAAAATATCGGTTTTGATATATGCTAATTAGCAAATTTTCGTAATTGCACAGAATATTTTTATGTAATTCCAATTTCACATTCCACAATAACTAAATCTTATTTTATAATTTATACAAACAGAAATTAAAATAGGGGATTTCCAAAATAGTTAGAAAGAAAATGTGACTATAGTTTACTTAATTTATCATTATCATTTGTTAATCATTTTAATTAAAGATTTTCAAATTATTAGAGTATACTTCAATTCTAATTCTATATAGTTCTTTTAATACTTTTAAATATTTTTTACCAGTAACCACACTGCTACAGTCTCAAGTGTCTCTGAAAACCGTTATGAATGGCACATCCGAATTAGATGTCTCATCCCAGCAAATCACAGATGCTGTATGCTACTACTATGTAGTAAATCTTACAATATTTTCAAATTATTCCGTTGTGGTTCTATCTTTATTATATAAGTTTCTATCTTTATTATAAAATTATTCTTTTTTAAATTAAAATAATTACTTCTTGATGTCTCTTTCCTAATTTTTGTTATATTTGGACTAAGACAATTTACAACTCTTATCCTCGCAACAGTAGAAATCATAATCTTCATCGGAGACCAAAAAATTTAACCCTCATAAATCAAAGTCTTCGTTTATATCTACTGTAATATTTCATCTTGTATTAACTTTTATTATATAGTCTTTGCTTTCACATTTTTACTTTATATTATTATGTAGAACATAATTAATTGATAAACTATAATATTAATAACATTTTCATTAACAAATTTAAAGAGCTAAATCTTAAAATATTTTAAATTAATTAAATTTTAAAATTTATTGAAAAAATCAGTAAACACGAATATAGGTAAAAATTGAAATATATGCCAGATTAAATTGTGATTAATATTTTTTGTAGATTTGTAATTGTAATTATCATTGAATCATTACAAAATTTTCCAATTTTAATTTGAAATTTTTATATATCTAAAATACTAATCATTTATTATACCAGATTATAACAACCAAATTCTCCTTGATTATTGAAGTCCCTACATTATTTTCTAATAGTCTTTCATTTAAGTATATCTACTTAAGTATAAAATTAACCTAATCGATAAAAATTTATAATATCCCTTTTAATTCTTCAATAAAAAGATGAACATTTTATATTTTATATCATAAATTGCAAATCTAATATAGAATTTATATAAAAGTGCCAACATACAAAAATAATCAATAAAAAATCTTTAAGATTTCTAAAAAAGAAGATTAATTGTTTAAAGATTTAATTTATATATTTTTTTATATAACTAAATTATATCGCATTTTATATGATGTCCTTTTTTCTAATTGGAATTTTTTTTAATTGTGAATATAAAATGGCTATTAAATTATTAAATATCAAATAAAAGTTCTTGTATGTAATTTGAATGAAATACAAACACTTTTATTTTTTTTATACTTTACTTTAAATTTAATGTTAAATGATTAGATAGTAAGCTTTATTATTCATCTATTCTTCTGACTTTATCATAAAATTATGCAAATATTAAAGCAACATAAAAAAAAATATTAAGGAAATCTATTTTCCCCATCTGTTTATAAATTTCTCTTATTTGACATTGAAAAAGGTCGTCATTTTTGAGTATATCCTTTAAATATTTTTCTCAATATTTGTAAATCTTTTACATGTAAACATAATAGTACAGCATGGTATAATCAAACCATTAATAATATATGTTATGAAAATAATATGAGTATGATTTTCTTTGGCTTCAAAAATTAATAACTTTTATATGACAAATTACAATGTACAAACTTTTAATATAAAAATTAATAATAGAGTTGAGATTGACTTATGATTATCTATAAAATTGATTATCTCAATGGTGCAATAGTCTACAATTGTGGTCCTTGTATTTGTCGTGATATTTTATTGCAATAAAATATAGTCAGATATTGTCCTTTTTTATAAGATGATGGTAAAATTTAAATTCAATAAAAAAATTTCGATGCATTTTTTTAAGTAATTAATGAATTTTAAATATTCCAGTTTTACCAGTTATACCAGTCTTTATACCAGTTTTCAATTGTAGAAAAAATCATATTTAATATATTTATTTAATTAAAACTTTTCTCTGATTAGAAAACAAATAATGCCTTACCATCTTTTACCAAATCAAATTGATTTTTTTCCAAATCAATTTGTCTTTTCTTAAATCAAATGTGTCACTGGTCAAACTAATTTCATGTGAAAAAAAAGACTAATTTTACTTAGAAATTACCATATATAATATTTTTCTGAAATTTTCATTAATTGTCTGATTGAATCTGGTCACCCTAAATATCTTATATAACCAAAAATTACACTATATGAAAAAAAAAAGAGAATATTATTTTTAGAAAGATAAATATTTATTTAAATTTTCAATATATATTTTCTTATCTTTCCATTTCCAAACTAATATTTAAAGATACTCAATATACCATTACGCATGATCAGACCATATACATATATATTTTTTTAAAATGCACTTTTAGTTACACAGATACGAAAACCTTTCTCTAAAAATCTCCTTTTTCTTTCCCTTACCCCACCAATTATTTTCCCAATCAAAAAATTCAAAATTAATATAAAAAACCTGAACTACATCAACAAAAAATTTATTTTACTGGGTGCATTAAGTAAAAATTTAGTAAAACTACCCTTTTTTAGATGAGTTTTTGTGTCTATGTATAGTATACCATCAAGCATTTCTTCCTTCTCCGACCAAAACATTGAGAGTATCTTCTTATTTGTGTACGTGTTTCGGTTCTATACAAACTTTCCAAAGAATGATTTTAAAAAAATATTTGTAGCAACAAAATTTATAAATTCTCAAATTCAATTCGAATATTTTTTTAGAGTATAGAATAGTCAGTTTCATTCGGAAATCGGAAGAAATAAGTCGTGCTTTTCTTGATAGATCTAATACCACAAATTGACTAACAAAATTAAAATAATATATAGAAAAAAAAACATAAAAATAATTAAAAAATCTTATAAATTTTTTTTTTCAAAAATTATTTTGAATTCTTATATTAAACATTTTATAGGTAAACTTACTTTAAGTGTTACTTTGTGTTCCCCAGATCATACACAGTGTTTGTATATCTTCATATATAAAAAATTATAAAGTAAATTTTTCAATTAAATACAGAAAATTCTGCGCAAAAAAAAAACAATAATTTCACTGTGCGAATTCTCATAATTAAAATATTTACAGTGTGTATAAGAATTTTTTTGGTTTTTAATTAAATTAAAAAAAAAAAGGATATACTCGTATATAAAGACAATTTTTCTTTACAGTGTATTTTAATATAATTTTTCATTTGAAATAAAAAACAAATATTATATTTCATTATTATTTTTGGTGTAGATATAATTTTTTTTAAAGTGTTAAAAGGACAATAAATTTAAAGACAAATTTAAAAGGATTTAAAATTATTTTATAAAAAACTGATTAAATGTTTAGAGAAAAGGTGTGAAATTATTTTGAATGATTTTGTAATTTTATGATTTTAGAAAAATGTAATTTAGCTATAAAATTCTGATATCCTTTTTAATTATATAACCGATAAAAGTCCTTCAGGATACAAAAAAAAATTGTTCTCTTTCGTGTAGGTGGTTTTTAAATTTGTTTAAGCATTTAAGGACTCTAAAGAGATCTCTACTCCATAATGTTTGTGTATCTTTTGTAAATGGTTTTTAAAGAGCTAAACATTTCGAAATCTTATTTCTTTTCTTTCTTTTTTTTTGTTATTTTCTTTCACTCAACAAAAATCAGTCAATTATTGTTCCCTTTAGAATATTATATTATGTATGTTTTATTGTTCATTTTCTTCTGGTTTATGATTTTATGTATGTGCTACATAAAAAACATTATTTTTTTTCACATATAAATGAGTTTTTTTTTTTTTCAATTTCGGATTTTATTTTCGTCTCTAACATAGAAAAAAAAATATTTTATAAAAATTACACTCTAAAAAATGAAGAAAATATTGGCAAAAGAGTGATCCCTGAAGGTGGCTTAGTTTTATTAATACTTACCATATTCATAGTATTTGAACCAACAACATTTTGTAAGTTATTTTTAAGGATAGTTATTTTTGAAGACTTTACATACGTGGGAAAAATCTATATATAGTGGGGTAAGATCATAAAAAGTGGAGTAAATTGACTGATTTTATTGATTTCGTTGTTTTATGATTGGACAATGTTAGCTTCAATTCAATGACTAATTTTAACTTATAAGCGATTAAAACATCTTTTATTTACAGAACTGTAAACTTTAACAGGTCAATTTAGATATTTTATAAGTGCTAGTAAAAGTTGTGCTAAAATTTCTGGTTATACCTATATAAATTTCTAAGAATAATTTGAACAAAAATTAATAATAAATTTAATTTATGATTTAAACGTGAAGGTTATGTAATTTGCTTAATAATCTAATTGCATTTTTTTAAATTATCAAATTGTTCAAAAATTAATTAATAGTGTTGTTTTTCATTCAATTTTAAATCACAATTTGACTCTGGGTAATTATCATTTGAATTTTTTCTCTTATTTCCATTTTACAATTACAAATATTTTCTTCTTTAAATGCTGATTATTTCCTTTTGTTACATATGTAGTACATATATACACAAAAAGCAATTATATTAAGGATTAATGTTATTCAAAGATCCACAATCAAACTAAAAAGAAATATTAAATAATCAACAAAAAGTGTTATTGAACCAAATAAAACAAGACCCCAAAAAAAGACAGTATATACATTAAAAAATTTTTTTTTTCGTTATTTGCCTCTTATCATTATTTTTCTCATATTCCATTCAAAAATTAAAATCGGAATTTCATAAGTTTTTGGCCTGACATGGCAAAGCAATTCTATTTTTAGATTAATTTTTTGAAAAGATATTTTCAAAGTTTAATATAAAAAAAGAAAATACACACATGAAAAATGTCTGACTTGTCAGGGCCTTTTCTGTTGTTATAGTTTTTTTTTTTTTTGTAGTTTCTTTTTGGCTGACGTATTTAAGTTTTTTATCTTAGCATGAGGTTTTACTATATATACAATCATATGAGCTCTGTCCACACACTTTCAAAAATAATGATAAAGTTGACAAAGAAAAGCAAATCCGAAAAGGAATTATATATATACGTATATTTGATAAAAGGGAATTAACTCTTTCAGATCTAAAAATATAGTTTGTTAATATTATCAGAATAGTTCATATAATTAGACAGTTCATTTTATATCCCATTAAAAGTATTTTTAGTTTATTTAATGGTAAATAAAATTAAAGCGCCACACATAAAATTTCAATGCTTTTACAACATATTTTTTATCTGAACTCTGAACATACCTAGTTGATAAGTATATGTAATATATGTATATAGAATAGAGTCAAAAGAATATCTAGACTTGCATAACTATTTTTTGTTGTTGTTTTATTATTTTACAATATTATACAATTTTTTATGTTACTTTACACTAATGTTGTATTTGTATTATAAATATACATAAATTTGTAATATAAAAATCATGTGGAGAACTTGAATGCAAGGCCACGGTTATCGTCGTATTTTTACCCTACATTTTGTTTTTGTTTTATTAATAAAAAAAAAATTAATTATTACACAATGAAATGAAAAATTATAGGAGTAGTAAATATTATTAAATTTGCCATTAATAAACTAGTTTTTTTATTATTTGTGTAATGAAATTAAAATTGTTAACTTTTAATTTACATATTTACATAATTTTTTTTTTTCTAGACATAGTCTGGGTTTATGGTAGAATTTTTAGTTTCCGAATTTATGTTAAAATAATATTGAGTAGATCTTATAAGTTAGTTAATTAATATTTTTGTTAATCTTATAATTCAATTAAAATTATGTTAAATAATGGTTTAGAAATGATTCCTTATTTTTTGAACTTACTTAAATTTGAGTTTAAAAATTTTTTTAGGTAACATAATTTGTATAAAGGATGTTGAATTCTAGAGAAAGTACTAAACGTTTTCAACTAAGAACGATTCGTCAGTGAAGTGACATCATTTTTTTTACTGAGATAGTGTTTTGGAAATATCCTTAATTTATAATTTTGTTAAATTTAGTACTTTGAGTTATTTTAGATATAGTAAAGAATTTCATTTTCGTAGAATTATGTTTTCTATAGTAAAAATATAATCAACTATTTACCGAATGTCACTACATAAATATTTGAAAATTTAGTATTCACTTAAGTATTTCCCATATTACAACATACTTTTAACACAAATTTTATTTATCATTTCCAATAAAGCTGAAATATTGAATTTTTACCAAAAAATTAATTAATAAATATTTTAAAAATAATTGGATACGAATTTTAATTACATTTCCATTTGAAATGACAGCTTTGAAGGATAAATAGAAATATGTTTACTACATAAATAAATAAATATACTAATTATCTCTTACCTTAATGTCTGTTTTATACCAACCATTAAGTGAACAGAAGTAAAGTGTTCATTTAATCTTAAAGACTATACAAAATCTCATAATTATGTACTTAAATAAATCCCCTTTTTTCTGTATATTTTCTTTGGTGTATTATGCACTGAAAAATATATCCAAATCGAATTCATTTCAGGAAAATTTATAATATATTATTGTAATTTAATACATTTTACTTATTAATTTAATATAGTAACAAATATGGTTTTCTTCTTTAAATTTTAATAAAAAATATATTTATCAAATTTCACTAAATAATCATAAAAACAATTATTACGTTGTCAAAAATATATTTTTTTTAAATTTTATTTAATTTAAATGAAATGTAATAATTTTTAAAATATGATTTAAGGATTTTATGTTTCCTATTCTTTTCAGTTGAGTAATTTGCTTGATAATTTTTTTTTAATAAAATATAAAATTTTAGAGTTATTGGTGTATTATTGCTGAATTTTTTTTAAATTTAGGGCATTGCACAAAATTAATAATTTTGACCGATAACAAAATGAACTAAAATGAATACAATAAATTTATGAAAAATATGTTAAAAGTTATTAATCTTAAACCATAAAACTCGACAAGTGTATGACAATTCGACATTTTTATTGACGATATTGACAAATTGTCTTTTTTTATATTTCAGAAGTTTGCAAAATACATAAAATCGAGTTATAGTTCATTTAAAAAAAAACTTTTCACTTGTCGCTTTTCAGTTGTCACATATGTGTACATATTTCTATTTATATCAAAACTAACTCATTTTTAAAACAAAAATTTTATTACAAGTTTGGTAAGAAATATGTGACAATATCACGAACTACGATAATTTTTAATGAAACACATTTTTATTCATTTATCTGAATTACAAGTTAATTGTTTTCGAATTATCACTTGTGACGAAAGATAATAGATTTGTTGAATCATCACACTTATCAGAGTAGTAAACTTTTGTAGAATTATGGATTTTTATGAGACCGGTTAATGGTGGACATATTTTCTAGAATTAAACTATAAATTAATTTTAAATTTGAATCTAAAAACTCCATATATGTAGTCCATATAAACTTTAGAGTAAATTGTATAAGTGTAAGTTTGAAACTTTATAAAATTACTAAAAAATTATCATGTATATATAATTTTTTTTATTAAAATATTAATCAACCCTAAAAAATGTTGTAATCTCTTTTGCAATATTTAATAATAAAATTTATATTTGTTAGTTTAATTTTTGACAAAAAATTATTGTACGTTAAAAAATTTACACTTGTGCAATATGTTCTTTGAACAATATTTAAGATTGTTTTCAATATCATATAAGGTATGATTCTTTTTTACATTGTATAAATGATTATTGAAAAAGTTGTATATTAATTTTAATAGTTTATTTGTATTGTAGATGAAATTATAATTGCAAATTAATTATATATAATTAATAATTATCGTTTATATTATAATTATTTCATATTCAAAAATTAAATTAATTATATTGCTCTTGGTTAATGTAGGAAAATTTCTATTGCGGGTTTTTCTATCAATATTACTCATTTTTAAATATTTAATAAAGAAAATATTCTTTAAAAATAGTAATTAAGTATAGAAATATTTGGTTTAAAACCGTATACAATTTAATTTTACTTTTAATTTTACTTTATAATAATATTCAAATATAGAAAATATTATTAAATAATATTATGTTGATTAACAGACGGCGGTAAATAAATAAAAAATACATATAAAGAAATATTTTAAACTGGAAACAATTATTAATTAAAAATATGGTTTTAATTTTGAAGAGTTATATTACTAAAAATATGTACATATATGTCTCATTATTATCTCATATAAATTTTTGCATGCAATTTAAGTTATTTTTCAAAATGGATCTATATAAAAAAAATTAACACTATTTTAAGTAACTCGGTTTTTGTTGCTAGATAGCATAAAAACTAAAGTTGACTTTATCCTTTGTGACATTTTCTATTCAAAGCATTATAATAATAAGTAAGATATGCTAAATAATATTTCGAAAATCAAATATCGTATGTATAATAAAGTAACGATACGTGGGTATACTAAACGAAATTTCCAACTATACGTGGAATACTTTGAGATTTCCTTTTTTAAAAAATTCTTTGGCTTTTGTCCAAATTAACCATGTGGTCTATATACTAATTGAATATAAATAAATCTAAGAAACAACAAAATTATTTATAAAATATTTTTAAAATTTATAATAAAATTATCTGTTATTTATAAATCATAAAATTTTTACTATAAAAAATTCTTAAGAAAAATAATGTGCTAAAAATATTTACATTTTGTATTTTATTTATATAATTTTGAAAAAAATAAATATAAATTTGATTCTTTAAGAAATCTTTTAATTATACATATATCCCAAAGAAAACTAAAACTCACTTGAGCATCAAATTAAATTTTAATATATAAATTAATAATAAAAATAATATTTTCATCAAAATAAAATTATAATTCCAATGAAACATAAATAAATTATTATTAATGACAAAAAAGGAAATTTATAATATAGTTTGGTTCAGGTTTAAGGTTTCTTATTCAATTTATTTTTTTAAAAAAATAAATAAATAATTGAAGTTTATTTTTATACCTGGAATTGATTCAGTAAATCGATATTATATTTATTTATTATAAAATTATATCAATTTTAAAATAATAAATATAAATTGACGAACATTGAAGGTCAAATCACAGTAATTAACTCGATTTAATTTATTTATATAATATTTTTTTTTTTTAAATTACATTTTATATCTTCTTCTTTTTTGAATATTGATTACTGCAGATATGAAATATCAGACTGTACGATCATGTTTAAGATATTAAATACATTGCAATTTATATTATATAATTATTATGTGTATAGTAATATGTTAAATAGAATTTTCCTACTTATAATTGGGACTTGTTTTTACAATCTCAAAAAGCGTAGAAGTTTCAATTTCATTCAAAATGGCCAAACGAAAAAAAAAAGGATTATTTAAAAATTGTTACAAGAAACGTAAAATGTGCCAAATATTTTTCGACAATTTTGTCATATTTGAAAAATTTCTTATTTCATATAAATATATCATGAGATGACAATGTTTTCCTACAGTTTTAGGCAATCTTTGGGAAATACATATGTACAAAATTGATCTTTTCCCAAATCTAATACTAATTTAATCATTTTTCAATTCAAATCAATTTCGATCTTTGAGAAAAATCTATGCTTTTAGTTTTGGAAATAAAAAAACAATGTAATTTGTAATCAGATGAAACTTAATTTTAAATAGACATATTTTAACTGGAATTGCATTTCTTTATCAAATTTAAATATAGGTAAACGTAAAATGTAATAAATTTATATTTTTAACTTATTTTAATTACCATTACAATACTAATTGTTGAATAATGTAATTAATTAAAAAAAAATTATAATTTATTCACTAAAATAAATTTTCTAATTTGCATTTTCCCATGTTTATATACAATAATAATTGTGAATATATTAATTATGCAATAATTGTCGTATTGTTGCTTGACAAATTACTATCTTTCATCCAAATACGTTCGAGTTATCGCGGAAATTCTTTATATAGAAAATATTTGACCTTCCAAGGTTAATCTATTACGATCTTTTTTATGCAACTATGAAAATTGATATTCCATTTTTATTTATCAATTCGAATTTGCGGTTATAAGAATCACTATCAAGTTTCATTGAATATTTTTTTCTGATGAATTTCAATTAATTGAAAAGTAAAAAACACTATTTCAATATTTTATTGATTTTTAATCAGTAAAAACCTACCAGGAAAAAAAAAATTGTTATCCCATAATCAGCAGATTGATCTAAATGGAAAATTATTTATGTATGTATAATATGGTACGTTAGAGATAATGAATAGAATGCGTTGCGTTTATAATTAAATTGATGAATAATATACATAATAAAAATAAGTTTAAATGCTTTGCACAGTTTGACGTCATTGATTGAGCAAAATAATTTTTTTAATTGAATTGAATTTTTCAAAAAAAAAAAAATAAAACTAAGTCAAAAGTTATAGCACATTTTTCACATCAACAAACCTAAAAAACAATATAAAATTATGAAATTTTGTTGTTTTACTTTATTCTCTTCCTGGGGGCATACATAATATTTACAGACAAATTAAGGTGTTGATCATCCCATTTACCATTAGACTAATTCAATTCAATTTATTTTTATATATATTTTTAGTCAGTGGCGGAATTAGAAATCGTAGGATAGTATATGGCCCGTAAGCCTGCAGATTTAGGTCCTCAACAATCTAAAGCAATAAATTCGAACTTACATTCTTTAGTTTTCCACGTTAGTTAACATTTAGATTTAGATAACTATATTTATATACTTTTAGATAATTGTTGGATAGCAAATTAAAGGTTAAATGACAATTACCATTTAGATAACATACTCTTACATATGAATATTATATAAATAATATATAATAAACAGTGTATCTATCATATTATTAGCAATTAACTTTTATTGAACAAATAAATACTTTATAATAAATTTTTTTTATTGTTTTTAAGACATCACGGTTTTGGCCAACTAATTTGTAGATCCACTACTGATTATTGTCTGAACGATTATTAAGGAAATAATAAATATAACATTAACAATATCAAAAATAGTTTTGTAGAACATATAACATCGCACGATATAGCATTAAATTGATAATAATATTATGAAACTTTGTTTGATATTTTTTTAATGAAATTATTTCAATATTACATATAATTATTAAATTATAAAATATAGATGATATGTACAATAAATTGTTTCCAAGGTTTCAAAAATTAGTTTAGAAAGAACTATAAAAATGTAGAATTAAATAATTTAAATTATTCAGGATTAAAAAATCGCAATATATTCACAATTTTTTGTTACTTTTCCCAGTCTTTATTGCCTAATCTTTTATCTATTTTTTTTAAAAATAAATTTCACTATACCTTAAGAAAATCTATTATACCATTTTAAGGATTGTGATTGGTTAAACATGCTTCAAATAAAAATTTCTACTTTTAATGGAACGAAAATAACTGAAGCTTATCTAAACTATTCTTTCTCTATAGTTAATAAAAATATAGTCATATATCCTGCAAAAAAAAACTTTCCATGTCTTCGCCTCTTTAAATTATTCATTCAGTAAAATTTGTATATATTAATTTATTATTTTTATATCGATTTTATTTTTATATTGCAAAGGTCGTACCTGTTGGCTACTTCTCGGAAAAATTTAAAACAATATTTATAAATTTTCCCATCAATAAATAAATTATAAGTAAAATAATATAAATAAGTTTTATATTATTTATGGTTAAATACTTTTAATGTGAGTGTGGTCGTCATTATTTTATGATAATATCATATTATATATAATATACTATTATTTTTCTAGAGTTGTGAAAAGGAAAATTGATTTTTTTTTGTATAATAAAATTAGTTAATGACAAGAAAATGCCACTGATTATAGAAATAATGAAATATATTATCATAAAAATGATTAAACTGTTTGAATAAATTAATAAAAAAATATAATTTTACCATATAATTTAGAAATTCTGTTTCAAAGTATTTATAGTTTAGTTTATATTCAACAATTTATGAACACCAATTTTATGAAATATTTTTGGTAGACCAGCTTGAAATTTTTATTATTATACAAATTTTAAATAATTTTTTAAATATTCTTCTCTCTACTTTTTACTTTTGTGGTAAAATAATACGTAAATTGATCTTAAATTTTTATGATCTTATTAAATTGATTTTAATTATTTTTATTATTTAAAATAAATTATATCCAATTAGAATAAAACACATACAAATTATAAATTGAGAATTTTAAAATTCTAAATTAGGGATGTGTCGTGTATAAAATATCAAATTATGTATTTTGGTTTTTGGTATGTGACAACAAGTTGAAAATTAAATTTTAAGATTGCCAAAAAATTATATGATTTCCGTTGTTATCAAAATTTAGACAAAAAATGAATGTGTAGAAATTTAGTGATTAAAAAAATGTGATTAAGAATACTGACTAGTCTTCGACTAGACGATTTTTTTTATCTATTTAATCATAAAAATCTTTGAATAATGAAAAAATATTCTGCTTCGTAAATTAAAAAAAAAAAACTAAAATTAATATTTTTTTAAAAAAATTGTAATAAAATATAAAATAAATAAAATAACAAAATTCAATTTTTAAAATAAATATTTCAATATAAATTTTTATCTCAAATTATTCATAATATTAATTGCCAGAGCTTTATGTGATTATTAAGTACATTTTTTGTCGATTAAAAAATAGCGGGAAAAAAAAATAATTAGAAAAATATGCAGCAATTAATTTGTTTACTAGAATTAAAAAATAAGCTAAAAATCTAACAAATTTTATGACTTGTTGGGAAAATTACTAGTCTACATAAATTTATTTATTCTTTTTAATTTAATCTCGTTTAATACTAAACTCGCCAACATTTATCGATTAGTTTTTTTTTTTTAAATGTATATTAAATGTATTATATTTAAATATTTCTATTTCATGAAAATTAATTTACGTGTAATTGATGTTATGATGTTATGATGTACATAGATGTTATGTAGAAAATATAATTATTTTTATGATTTAAAATATTAATGAATTTAATCTATATTGTTGATTAATTTTTCTAACACTTCTAGTACAAGGAATTTATGAAGGATATTTAAGTATTTTAGATAAAATTAGATACATGAATATTTAATAAATTTTGGACTTATAATTTATAAATAATTTATTGTATACTTTCGTTCTTTTTCTTCTTTTCACATATCAATCTGTATACAACATATACTCGTAATACTTATAATATTACATTAGTAGAAATAACTAAACCGCTAAAAATATTCTCGTTGAAATATGTATTAATTTTTATATTAAATTTTCTGTTAAATAATCAATTTTTTTATGGGTTTTAAATTGATTGTGAAGCAATATGTTCTACATAATTTCTCAGAAATTTTTCATATAACTGAAATTGTTCCTTCAATTAAAAAAATATCTATATTTAAGCTTTGAAAAATCAATATTTAATTGATAATAAAATATTGAACATATTTTATAATAAATTATTAAAAACTTCATTGCTTTTTGATAGAAGCTACCTGCACTGTAATTAAGGTTGTTAGCATTATACAATATTATACCTATAATTATTAAGGTTATTTTTAAAAATGGTAGTGGGGTAAAATATATTTATAATTAGCTGTTATAATCAATTTTGCATAAATATCAGCATAAATTTTTGTAAAATATGTACAACAAAACTGATAAGGCAAAACTTATAAATCAAAATTTTTTTGCAAAAAAAAAATTATTTTATAGGTCGCAATTTATGTCTATTTTTGTTTATAAAGAATGTGACTGTCAGTTAATAATATAAATGTAATTTAATTATAAATGGAAATTATTAATTCAAACCAAAAATTCTTTTTTATTTATAATTTCTATTTCTATAATGTTTCGTATATAAATTGTATTTAAAATATTTTTAATTTTCAAATTTCTTTTGAATTAAAAAAATACGAAAAATTATTCTTAACACAAAAATCTCATTTAGTTTTACTGGATGTTCCAATTTATAATTTAAATTATATGTGTAAAATACTTATGTATAAATGTTTCTAAAAAATTCTACATTTAATTATTTTTTGTAAAAATAAATTATGTAAATTAACCTTTTTTCTAATTTTTCCTTTTTACCTTTTCAATTGCAATATTATTATATATTGAATTATTAAAAGAAATCCTTTAATTTTACTTATATATGTACCACAGTCAAACTATCAACAATCTAACCCCCAATTTTCCTATTATATAACCAGAGTTGGTGAAAAATATTTGAAGTTCTTTGATTGTCACAGTTTTATTTATTTTATTCAAAATTTTATTGTCAACAAAAATATTATGTTTATAATTTTTTTTTCATTAATTTTGAATTTCGTGAAAAAATTATGTCTGGGATTTGTTGTTCAGAACCCTAGATAATATGTCCAATTAAGATAATATTAGATTAATTTCATCCTACAGTAAACAGTAACAATGATAATAAATACAAAATTAACTAACCCAACGCTTTCAGGGGTATTGCCTATGTATGTATATGATTGATCTTGTCCAACCTCAACTCTGTAAACATATTAAAAAAAATTAGCGAATTGAATAAAAAAAATTATGACTTTTTTTTTTTTTAATAATCTAAAATCTCTTTTTATTTTATATTAGCTCAGTTTTTTTCCAATCGTTATATTTTTAGAATTTATGTTGTTTTTCAAGATCATTAACAAAAATTATTCCATTTCATTATCAGTCAATGAGTAAAAAAATTTCCAATTAAAAAAAAAATAGAAACACCCTGTAAAATTAAATTCAGACAAAAAATGAGTTAATAAAAGTACTGAGAAAATTTTATAATAAAAAAACTTTTTTATATGACAAAAACAAAATAATTTCATTTTAAATTCAACTCATTTAAAATTTCTCATTCGCGTTTAAGCTTTCGGTAAGTTTAGAGCTGTTTTTATAAATTCTTCCAACAAGAATAGAACACATTTTTTTTTTCTAAAAAAAAGTTAATTGTTTTTTTACCAGCGTTGAATTAAAATAATAATAAAAAAATATATATAAATTAATTTATTCACGCACAAATCTCGTGTTTCTTTTTTTTTTTTTTTTTGAAATATTTCAAATATTTAATTTATGGATTGTTTATTTATTAAATTTCTTGAATTTTATTTTTTTTTATATCAAAAATTTCTTTCAGATTAAATATATTTTTAGTTTGTTCTATGTTGCATAACATAAAAATTATAATTATTTATTGCAAAATCAAAACAAATAAAAAATATATAATAAGTAAATGGCGTCTTAAAATTAATAATTATTTTATTTAATATTTATTTTTGTGTTTATAATTATTTCAGATAACTTTTTAATTTTGTGGAGTGCTTCCGAATCGATAATATGATAAATTAAAATTAAAATTTTTAATATCGAAAAAAAAAAACTATACTTATTTACAAACAATTTTTAAAGCATTTAAATCAAAATATCAAATAATTTATCATAATTAATTAAAATTATTAATTTATCATAAGTGTTTCATATATAAGTTTGTGTATCCTTGAATCCTTAAAAACTGCAAATTTTAATTAAGTGAAAAACAAAAAAATAAACATTTAAAATTTAAATTATTGTATAAGGGTTCGGTAAACATATAATGGCCCCTAAAAATACAATTATTGAATCTGGATCTGATGTTGATAAAGATAAATGTATAAATAATATTGATGGTATTGAAGAAATTATTGTTAACAATAATATAAATGCTGATAATAGTATTGAAGTAAATAATGAATATACTTTAAATACTACTACTACTAATAATAATAATAATAATTATAATAATAATATTAATGAAAATGAATTTAATGAAAAATATAATGAACAACAATTACCATGGGAAGGACCATCAGCACAAGGATTATATGATCCACAAAATGAACATGAAGCTTGTGGAGTTGGTTTCATTGTTGCCATTGATGGCAAACGATCTCACAAGGTAATAAAAAATATTATTTTTATTATTGTTAAATAAATAATGTATAATTTAAATTTATATATTATGTAGATTCTTCGTGATGCCCAGACCTTGTCAGAACGGATGAAACATCGTGGCGCTTGTGCATGTGATAATGATTCTGGTGATGGTGCTGGTGTTATGTCAGCAATACCTCATGATTTTTATGCCAAAGAAATGTAAGTATACAGAGAAATATAATAAAATTTATCATAATTGTTGAATTTTTTAAATTATTAAATTTAAATTAATTTTTAAACATGTACATACATGTAATTAAATTTAATTAATTAATATTATATACTTAATAGGGTAATAAAAACAGAATATATATAAAAAAAATTTAATTTTATTATATTTTCAACAAAATCATATTAAATTTTAAACTAAAATAATTTAATACTATTTTTTTAGTCTAATTTGATTTAAAATTCTTTTCAGAAATTTGTCAGAAAATTTAATTACATCTATTTATGATAAACAGAACTTATATAAATGTTGTTTTATATATAAAATTTTGCAAAAAGTTAACCCAAAACACAGACAATTTTGTAGAAATGAATAGACTTCAAATCAAAATTTGATGTGTCGGGAATCATATACAAATTCATGTAGAAACTAAAATAAAAATAAATTTTGCAAAATATATTTTAATAATAGAATACTTTAGTTATGCATTTTTTAAAAATAGATGGCGTCAAAATACCTCTAAAATTTCATCTTTTAGACTTGAACTTGATTGAAAGCTTTTCAAGTTTATCTATCTATAAATATATCTACTAACTGAAATTGAATTATTAAAATTTAAACTTGGACATTCTGAATTAGAGTTAGTTAAAGATTATAAACTAAAGTTTACCAAACATCAACATGTCGACTTCTAATGAATTACTAAAAAACCAACAAATTTATATTTTTGAATTTTCATAATGGCAGACGATAATTTTCTGAGATTATTGCGCAATAATTTTATAAAAACAATAACAATATTTATATTTGCAATTATATATTTGTTTATTTAAAAAAAAACTAGACGACTAATTTTCGACTTTGTTCCCTCATCCATTTAACATTTTAATGTTGTTCTTATTTTTGGCAATTTACCATAAATCTGTCATATCTTCAAAAATTTTAAACTCTGTTAAGTATTTTATCTCACTTTTAAATTTACAAAATATAATTGTAAAAAAAAAAAAAATTCCGATATTTTGCAAAAAAAAAAATACTTTTGATTTAAAATACTCTTCGTAAAAAAGCTCAAAAAATGTTTAAAGATTATTGTAAATAATTAATAAATTTTTTTATATGAATCACAAAAAGTATTTATGCGTTCTTTGAACTTGGCATTCTTTTTTGAATATTTTTTTGTCGCTTATACATATTATCGCTAATTTCATTGAATTAATTTATATTTAATGCTAAAACATAAATAATTAAAAAGTTGTGATTTTTAAAATCATTTCGTTATAGCATAAAAAAATTTTCGTGATTTTAATTGAATTTAAATTTTATTTTGGTGACGTTTTTATATAAATTAGCATATAAAGATGTATATTATGTTTTTCAATGAGCGACAAGTTACTATGAATTTCAAAAACGTGTTTTTCTATTTTTTTACTTTTAATCTAAAATTAAATTATATTTAAACAAAAATAGAAATTTGTTTTGAAATATTTTAGGGAGAAACTGTATAAAGGTGGAAGTATATTAGAAAGAAGACACATGACTTTATAATAAGCAAAACAAAAATATTATTGAAATCATTATAGTCCTTTTCATATCGACTAATTAATTACTAAGATCGATTAATAATAGAATGCTTGCTCAGCTAGTGAAAACATGTAGTTGACTAATTTGATGCCAAACTTCAAAAATAGATTAAATAATGTTTTGTGAGCTAAATGGCAAAAAAACTCTACTCAAATATTTTCCATTTCTCAGCTATACATAATAAGATTAACGCATATAGCTTTGTGTAAGCGAAGTTATTGCCACTTATAGCTTCACCTTTAATATTTCTATATTCAAATAAATTGATTAAGATAAAAAATCAATTACATATCCTAGAATTGTAAAGTTTTATAAATTAATCAATTATACTTAAAAAGGAGTATTTGATATTTTATTTTTAATATTTAATATTTTGAAATTTATCAACTTTTACGTATAAATTTAATCAGTTATCGATTTAATTCCACAAATTTCATAATTTTTAATTTTTAATGTCAATTTGTTAGTTTTTGTTATAATAAAAAAACACCTTTTAATCTCAATTAGCTAATTAATTTTAATTTAATTATATTTGACCTATTCTGAAGTTTTTTATAATGTACGTTATAAATTAAAGCTGGTTCATTATATCGAAAGTTGTTATCATTTCAGAAATTAATTTTTTTTTTTAAATTGTTTTGAATAAATTGAAAAAATAAATTAGATTTATGGGGTTTTTGTACGATTATAGGTTGGTTCAATACTTTCCTAATGGAAAAAAATTATATTTATAATGGAAAAATTCTACCAAATATTGTGCACCAATGTACATATGTATAAGGAGATCTAATTTATTATTTAAGAATTTCGTTTTAACAAACATTTCTTCATGGCTATTTATGGAATATTTAAACCAGTTTATTTATATATATTTTTTTGCTAATTAACACAGAATTCTTTGTGCAAAAAAGTCTCACATTTCATCAATATGTATAAATTTAAAGTCTGTTGAATATAATCACGATTTATTATCATAGATGTATTTTTTTTATCAATTATATAGAAAATGCTAATTTAATATGTTCACAAAAAAATAGTAAATAAATTCGTCATGTTACAAATTTAATTGAAATATCAAAAAAAAATATTCATTACAGGGCAGCAGAAGGTGTAACATTACCACCATTTGGTAGATATGCAACTGGTATATTTTATTTAGATGAGAAAAATCGTATTGATACTGAAAATGAATTTACCAAATTGGCTAATAGTCTTGGTATTAAAATACTTGGTTGGCGTAGTGTACCAATAAATTCATTAGCTATTGGTAAAGTAGCTAAAAGAAGCGAACCAATATCAAGACAAGTATTTGTTACTTGTGATTCAACTGATCCTGAAAAATGTGCAAGAGAAATTTTTGTTTTACGTAAACGGGCAACACATGAATTAACTAAACCAGGTCGTCGTTTTTATATATGCTCATTATCAACAAAAACAATTGTTTATAAAGGTTTATTTACATCTGATCAATTATGGGATTATTATACAGATCTATTGAATCCGGAATTTGATACATATTTGGCATTAGTTCATACACGTTTCAGTACAAATACATTTCCATCATGGGAACGTGCACATCCATTACGTGTATTAGCACATAATGGTGAAATAAATACATTACGTGGTAATGTAAATTTAATGAGTGCCCGTGAAGGTGTTATGTATAATGACATGATACCGGATTTAGAAAAATTATTTCCAGTTGTTGAACCTGGTTTATCAGATTCTGGTTCATGTGATTGTGTAATGGAATTTTTAACAATGGCTGGTGGTCGTACATTACCAGAAGCTGTAATGACAATGGTACCAGAAGCATGGCAAAATGATTTAACAATGCCACAAGAGAAACGCGATTTCTATCAATGGGCAGCATGTATTATGGAACCATGGGATGGACCAGCATTAATATCATTTACAGATGGACGTTTTATTGGTGCTGTATTAGATCGTAATGGTTTACGGCCATCACGTTTTTATATTACCAAAGAAAATATATTGGTAATGGCATCTGAAGTTGGTGTATATGATATTGATCCATCACAAGTAACATTAAAAAGTCGTTTAAAACCAGGTCGTATGCTTTTAGTTGATACACAAGAGAAAAAATTTATTCAAGATATTGAATTGAAAACAAAAATTGCTAAATCACGTCCACATTCGGAATGGCTTCATCAAAAGGTAAATTTCAAATGTTAATAATAATTTCATTTTTATACAATTTGTAATTGGCTTATTAACAAAATATAATAAAAAAGTAAAAAAAAGAAAAGTAATATACTAAAATCTTAAATTTAATAATAATTATATATTAAATTAATTTCCTAATATAAAATTCTATTTTTATAATCCATTCCATGTGCAAATTGGTTGCTTAACCAGATGGTAAGGTTAATGGCGGCATCGCGCTTTATAAAAATATATGCTTTTTTTGATTTTGGATTCTCTTTTAATATATATATTTTTTTGTATAACATTCTGCATGCTTGTATGTATAACTATATAATCAATTTTAAGTTGTGACGTTTTTTAGGCTATTTTTGGATAAAAAGTAATGACATATAGTAAAGTTACCAAAAAAAAATACGAACTCAGCATGACAAATTTGTACAATTTAAGTTTATTTACTATACACAACAGAAGATGATATTGAATTACTAATTCATAAGACATAAATATTTTTTTCATTACTTAAATATTGTATTACATATTTTACGTACTAAATTTGTCCTGCTAAGTACATATTTTGTCATAGTGAAAATACATATATGTACATATGTATAATGTATACCATTACTTTTTCCATTTAAATTAAATGGGATTTTTTTTTATATAATTTTGCTTAAATATATACATAATATATGAAGTATATATATAAAATAGTTTTGTAATATTACATTAAATATAGATAACTATGGATGAAATACGTGATGCTGATACAATGGCTAATGGTAAAGCATGTAGTGTAATTAATGGTATTAATGGTCATTTAATTCCATCTGATGAAAAGGGTATTTTCGATCCACGACTATCATTATTTGGATATACAACAGAAACTGTTAATATGCTAATAGTACCAATGTTTAAAAATAAGTAAGTTATTAATAGTTATCAAACAATTTAAATTTTCCAATAATATTTCAAATTTATAAATATTTAAATAGAAAAGAAGCTCTTGGATCTATGGGTAATGATGCACCACTTGCTTGTTTATCAACATTTCAACCAGTTGCATATGAATATTTTAAACAATTATTTGCACAAGTTACAAATCCACCAATTGATCCATTTCGTGAAAAAATTGTCATGTCATTACAATGTCCAATTGGTCCAGAAGCAAATTTATTAAAACCATCTGCTGAACAAGTACATCGAATATGGTTAAAAAATCCAATTTTGAGTATACCAGATGTACAAGTATTAAAACGTAATCGACATCGTGATTGGAAAACAAAAGTTTTAGATATAACATTTCCATTTGCGGATGGTGTTGAAGGTTATAAAGATTGCTTACGTGAGATATGCATTGAAGGACAATTAGCAGCTGAGAAAGGTTATCAGTTATTAGTAATATCGGATCGTAATATTGGTTCAGGTCGTTGTCCAATTTCATCATTATTAGCACTTGGTGGTTTACATCATCATTTAATCGAGACCCGACAAAGAATGAAAGTTGGTATTATTGTTGAAACAGCTGAAGCATCTGAAGTTCATCATATATGTGTATTATTGGGCTATGGTGCAGATGCAATTTGTCCATATTTAGCATTTGAATTAGCTGGTGCATTAAGAGATGAAGGCGTTATTGAACGTTCAGTTACTGATAAAGAAATTTATCAATCGTATTCTCAAGCTATTGAAACTGGTATATCAAAAGTTATGGCTAAAATGGGTATTAGTACATTACAATCATATAAAAGTGCACAAATATTTGAAGCTGTTGGTTTGGGACCAGATATTATTGAAAAATGTTTCCGTGGTACTCAAAGTCGTTTGGGTGGTGTTGGTTTAGATATTTTGGCAAGTGAAGGTTTAGAACGTTATCAATTTACATATTGTAAAGTATCACCAGATATTAAAATTTTACGTAATCCTGGACAATATCATTGGCGTCATGGTGGTGAAGGACATATCAATGAACCAACTAGTATTGCTTATTTACAGGAAGCTGCAACCAAAAATAGTCAAAATGCTTATGAAAAATTCAAAGAATCAACTTTACAAAGTGTTAAACAATGTACATTGCGTGGACAATTAGCATTAGTAACTAATCAGAAAAAAATTAATATTTCTGAAGTAGAACCAGCTAAAGAAATTGTCAAAAGGTATAAAACGTTGGAAGTGATAACAAATGAATTTAGTAAATGTAATATTCTTTCTTTATTAGGTTTGCTACAGGCGCTATGAGTTTTGGAAGTATTTCGTTGGAGGCACATACAACTTTAGCTATTACAATGAATCGTATTGGTGGTAAAAGTAATACTGGTGAAGGTGGTGAAAATCCTGATCGTTATTTAGGTAAATCGAAATATTACATTAATATAAACGAAATTTTTAATTTAAATTTTTTTGTTAATAATTCACAGAACAAGATCCTGTTAATAATAAACGATCAGCAATTAAACAAGTTGCATCTGGACGATTTGGTGTAACAGCTGCTTATTTAGCAAATGCTGATGATTTGCAAATCAAAATGGCACAAGGTGCAAAACCCGGTGAAGGTGGTGAATTACCAGGTTATAAAGTAACTAAAGATATTGCCGAAACTCGACATTCAGTAGCTGGTGTTGGATTGATATCACCACCGCCACATCATGATATTTATTCTATTGAAGATTTAGCTGAATTAATTTATGATTTAAAATGTTCAAATCCAAAAGCACGTATAAGTGTTAAATTAGTATCAGAAGTTGGTGTTGGTGTTGTGGCAGCTGGTGTAGCAAAGGTGATTTTATAACTAAATTGTATAAATTAAATTTTAATTTACCCATTTTTGATTTAATAGGGAAAAGCTGAACATATTACAATTAGTGGTCATGATGGTGGTACTGGTGCAAGTTCATGGACCGGTATTAAATCAGCTGGTCTACCATGGGAATTAGGTATTGCTGAGACACATCAAGTTTTGGTTTTAAATGATCTACGATCAAGGTAAATTATTTAAAGCATAGTTTATATTTTCATTTTCATACTTTTATAGATATTTTTTTTTATTGTTGTTAATGATCTTTGAATCACTCTCTGATCACCGTGTGTTATTCAGATCGTGATGTGTTGTGTTCGCATTGTTTATTTGAGGAAATAGCAAAAAAAAACTGGTTTTTTAAAAAAGTAAAAACTATAATTCCGAATTATAATACGGAATATGCTTGCCAAAAAATTTGAAAATTGTAAAAGTTTATTTAATGATCACTTACACGGTGGGCAGTGATATTTTACTATAGTTTTATGAAAGGATGAGGATTTGATACCAAAAGTTTGAATATAGAAATCAGAAATTTTCGCTTTCGGATCTAATAATAATATTTGTATAATGTTCCACCTACGTCTTGATCCCGACAAAAATATATGTAACCTAAGCCTTTGTGTGTGTGTTGTGTATTATTACCAGACAGAGCTTGGTTTTTAATTATAAAAATCGTAATTTATTTTCGTATTTATATTCTTAAATTCCTAAGGTTTAATTAGTCTGAACGTATTTGCAAGTTACTGGCTACGACTAAACATGCTTTATGTTATATAATTAAACAGCTCGCTAGGGAGTTCATAGAGCGAATTAATTGGTACTCCAAAGTCCTAGAGCAAGTTCAGTTGAAGATTAAGTAGCCCCCTACTTATTTCGGTAGCCAGTAACTTGGAAAAACTAAGTCTAATTGAGCCTTTATCATAAGAAACTTATAATTTCAATTTCTATTTTATTATAATCAAATTATAGAGTTGTTGTTCAAGCTGATGGTCAATTACGAACTGGCTTTGATGTTGTTGTAGCAGCTTTATTAGGTGCTGATGAATTTGGTTTTAGTACAGCTCCATTAATTGTTATGGGTAAATATTATTTGAATTTCCACATTGTAAAAATATGAATTTTTATTGAAAATGTATGTTTCTTTCCTAGGGTGTACAATGATGAGAAAATGTCATTTAAATACATGTCCAGTTGGTATTGCAACACAAGATCCAGTTTTAAGAAAGAAATTTGCTGGTAAACCAGAAGATGTTGTTAATTTCTTCTTTATGTTGGCAGAAGATGTAAGTATAATTTATTTATTTTTTGTTACTGTATTGTAGACATTATATACATAAATTTTTTTATTTAAACAGATTCGTCAACTCATGGCTAATTTGGGTATTAGAAAATTCCAAGAATTAATCGGTCGTACCGATTTACTTAAAGTACGTAGCGATCGTACTATTAAAGCAGCAACATTAGATTTATCAATGCTACTTAAAAATGCACATGATTTAAGACCAAATACAAATATAATTGGTGGTTCAATTGCACAAGATTTTAATTTAGAGAATCGTGCTGATAATGAATTATATGCTAAATCGTTAAATGTTATTAATGGTGTTGAATCATCAGTAAATATTATCAGAAAGATACATAATGAAGAAAGAGCATTTGGTTCAACTCTAAGTTACCATATTGCTTGGTAAATTAATTAATATTATATTACATTTAAAATTTTCCACATGATTTAAAATAACTTTTTCTTTAGTAAATATGGTGAAGCTGGTTTACCAGAAGGACAAAGTATTAATATACAATTAGAAGGATCAGCTGGTCAAAGTTTTTGTGCATTTTTGGCACGTGGTGTTAATGTAAGATTAGTTGGTGATGCTAATGATTATGTTGGTAAAGGATTATGTGGTGGTACAGTTGTTATATCACCACCACCAACATCAACATTTGAATCACATTTAAATGTAATTGTTGGTAATGTTTGTTTATATGGTGCAACAGAAGGTAAAGCATTTTTCCGTGGTATTGCATCGGAACGTTTTTGTGTAAGAAATTCAGGAGCAATTGCTGTAGTCGAAGTAATTCTAAATTTTATAATTTAAAAGTGTTAATCTGCAATCATTAAATCTTTATTTTATTAGGGTGTTGGTGATCATGGATGTGAATATATGACCGGTGGTATTGCTGTAATACTTGGTTTAACAGGACGCAATTTTGCAGCTGGTATGTCAGGTGGAATCGCTTATGTGTTTGATATTGATGGTTCATTTAAACCAAAAGTCAATGCAGAAGGTGTTGATTTATTACCACTTAAAGATCAAAAAGAAGTTACATTAATTCAAGAACTGCTTCATGAATTTATTGAAAAAACTGGTTCAATTATTGCTAAAGATATCCTTACAAATTGGTCAACATCACAAGGTAAATTTGTGAAAGTATTCCCTCGAGAATATCAGAGAGCATTAAAAGCACTCGAGGAAGAGAAACTACAAGAAGAAATTGAAAATACAAATAAAACATCCGGAGCTATTGAAAATGGTACAGTTGAAATAAATACGCATGAACCACATATTCAAGATATTGAAGAAGCTATTCGTGATATTGAATTGGAGAAAAAACGTGCCGACAAAATACTTGATAAAACTCGTGGTTTTATTAAATATAAACGTGAATCATCAATTTATCGTAATGCTGCAGAACGTCAAAATGATTGGAATGAAGTATACAATTTACCACATGTACGAAAAACATTACAAGTACAAGCGGCACGTTGTATGGAATGTGGTGTTCCATTTTGTCAATCAAATATTAATGGTTGTCCATTGGGTAATATTATACCAAAATGGAATGATTTAATATTCCATGGCAATTGGAAACAAGCATTAAATCAATTATTACAAACAAATAATTTCCCTGAATTTACTGGTCGAGTTTGTCCAGCCCCATGTGAAGGTGCATGTGTTTTAGGTATATCAGAACCACCAGTAACTATTAAAAATATTGAATGTGCAATTATTGATCATGCTTTTGAAAATGGTTGGATTAAACCGGAAATACCTGAAAGTCGGTCAGGAAAAAAGGTTGCTATTATCGGTTCGGGTCCTGCTGGTTTAGCTGCTGCCCAACAATTAAATCGTGCCGGACATTTAATTACTGTATTTGAGCGAAATGATCGTATTGGTGGTTTATTACAATATGGTATACCAACAATGAAATTATCGAAAGATGTCGTTCAACGTCGAGTTGATTTAATGGCAGCTGAAGGTATTGAATTCAGAACAAATGTACATGTTGGCAAAGAACTGAAAGCAAGTACTCTTCTCAATGAGTAAGCACAACAACCAGTTATTTAATAAACATGTTTATTTTTAAATCTATATTTTGTAGTTTTGATGCTATTGTATTAACTATGGGTTCAACCAGACCACGAGATCTTGATGATAATATGTCAAATCGTGACTTGAAGGGAATACATTTTGCTATGGAATTCCTTGAATCTCAACAGAAAAAACAATTGGGCGGACGACAAGATAATATTTCAGCTAAAGATAAAGACGTTATAATTATTGGTGGTGGTGATACAGGATGTGATTGTATTGCAACATCATTACGTCAAGGCGCTAAAAGTATTACAACATTCGAAATTCTTCCAACACCACCAAATACCAGAGCTAATGATAATCCATGGCCGCAATGGCCAAAAGTATATAGGTAAGATTTTTTTTTTAAATTTGAACATGACGCGTCGATATCAAGAATGTTAAGAACCAATTTTTTTTTAAATTTGATTGAAATGGTTCTAATTTAAAATTTTGTTACAATAATATTTTGAATAATTATTTTATTTATAGGATCGATTATGGTCATGAAGAAGTTCGTGTTAAATTTGGTAAAGATCCTCGACAATACAATACATTGACTAAAGAATTAAAGGGTAAAAATGGACAAATAACTGGTGTAAAAACAATAGAAGTTGAATGGACACAATCACCGAATGGACAATGGTCTATGAATAAAGTAGAGGGAAGTGAAAAAGAATTTCCAGCTGATTTAATATTATTGGCAATGGGATTTTTAGGTCCAGAAACATCAATTGCTGATGAATTGGGCTTAGAATTAGATAATCGAAAAAATATTAAAGCAGTTAATGGTTCTTATGGTACATCAAATCCAAAAGTTTTTGCAGCTGGAGGTAATAAAAATGATTGACAAATTATTATATTAAATTTTAATATTATTATTATAATAATTTAGATTGCCGAAGAGGCCAATCACTTGTCGTATGGGCTATAACTGAAGGTCGTCAAGCTGCACGACAAGTTGATACATATTTAATTGGCCGTCCAAGTGGTCTACCAGGACCAGGTGGTGTTGTTGATCCAACACGAATGCCATAAATTAATAATAATTATAATAATCATTTAATTATCTCTTCCTTATTATATAAATTTTATATATATTAAATAATCATAATTTTTTGTTAGAAATTTATTATAAATTTTTTTTTTTTATTAATTATATTATTATTATTAAATTTTTATTAAATTCTCTTCTAGTTAAATGAGTTTAAAATCAATTTAAAAATGTATTAAAATAATGAATTTTAAAATTTATATAAAAAAAATAATATATTAAATAATTTCCAATAAGTCAGATTTGAATGAGTTGAATTTATCACAAAGGATGTATTTATCTTTAAGAAAGGAAAATACTATTTCAAATGTTCGTCCTTGACAAAAAACCGATAAAAACAACTCATTAAAATTTGGCAAATTTTTGTTTTGTTTTTTATGTGATTTTTCATATAATTTTATTAGTGCTTAAATTTATGATTAAAAAAAAATAATAATATAATTTTATTTTGCATTTTCTTTTTGAAAAAAAGTGATAATTCAGAAAAAAAAATATTTTATATTTTTATGTTTTCATTTTGTAGAAATTTATTTTTGAATAAATAAAAAATTGAAGAAAAAATATTTTTTCTTTCTAAATTATTATTTTTCTTAATAACCAAATGAATTATTGTTTAATTTTTAATTTAGTTTTTTTTTTATTATTATATAAATAATCTTAAATTTCCATGAAAGTTTTTCTTTTACAATATAGGGAAGAGTATATACATATAGAGTATAATATAATAGTATAATAGACAGAAAATTATGACGATTTAAGAAAATGTCAATTAAATATATACATAGATAAAAAATTTATTTCCATCGATTCTACAAATATAAATAAGACAATAATTAAATTTTAAGGATATTAATTTTTAATTTAATCCAAATTTTGGATTAAAATACAAAAATGAAATATCAATTTGATTCATTTTTTCAAAAAAAAACAAGAAAAGGAAATTTACTTCTAGTTATTAATATGTTAATAATTGAAAAACTATATTTATGCTTAAACTATATCAATGCAAAAATGAAAAATTATTAAAATTGTTATTGAAATTAATTAAATACATATATAAAATTATATTAAAATTGTTCTTCAAATATATATATAAAAATTATTTAATCAAAAATATAAAGAAGTTAATTGGATATTTAATTGATTATATATAAATTCAAAAATTAAAAGAATAAAAATATAAAAATATTATTTAATGTGTTATGGTTAAAATTTTATGTTAATTTATTTACGAGTATTATAAGGTAAGTATCAGTCGTGCAATATATGATATAGATGACTGTTCATATATTTTAATCTGTTGGTCCAAAATCTGTTGGTCCAAAAATCTGAATTAAAGAGAATGTCCGACAATTGTAATAAAGACTATTTTTTGCAGCATTGAAAATTATGTCTTGATTTAAAAGGGCATCAATTATTTTTGAAATCTATAATGCAGCACAGTAAAGGTCTAAGTTCAGATAATAATGAATTGAATAATATATAGTTTATATACCAAGTAAAATGTTATATGATCTATTTTCTATAAAGTAAAGGGGGAAATACGAAGATAATAGTTTTTCTATATTGTTTATAAAGAAATATCCTCATATCTTTGTTTGGTATTTGGTTATCCTCAAAAATATAATTATTATTTAATAAATACAATTTTGCAGAAACTATTGCCATATATATACTTATGATAAAGTTAAATGAAGTACTTTTGTTGTTGAGTTAAATTATAATCTAAGTAAAATAAAACAACATTAATATAACCCTTAATTTTTTAACCGAAAAAGTATAATGGTAAATTCTGTATAGAAAAATTTACTTTGATACTAAGTCGCAAAATTTTCTTTAAAAAAACGATTGAGTTATATTCTGAATAAATTGAAGAAGTAAATAAAAAACGTCTATACATATTTTAAACCGGTAATATTGAATTCGATTTGGTAATTTTCCACTTTTATTTTCCAAAAAATAAAAAATAAATTATCTCGATTTTTCTCTATACGTTTTTTGTTTTTATATCGTCACATATAAAATGCAATAAATTTTTTATTAACATATCCCACGCTTTGATTTTTATAACTATGTCAAGTCCAATTAATATTTTAATACATAGTATGATATGAATATTATACGTACATATATGTAAATAAACTCAGCTGGTTTTTTTAACAAGTTTAATTAATTCAAACAATTAGAGTAAGGTAAGGTGAAAATTATAATAAAGTCTCACATCTGTTTTTTTAAATATATTTTTAGTTGTTAGTAAAGAGGAAATGAGTTTGGGAAAACTAAAAATAAATTTTTTAATACATTATTAACGTAGGTGCAGGAAATTCCTTATACCATACCCAGTATCATAAATTATAATTTGGATAAGAAATATAATATAGAAAGGTTAAGGTACTATTATTATATTAACTTATGTATAGCGATAACGAATCAAAATTTATGAGTAAATATAGAATATAGGTATATGGGTAGTGTGGATAACCTGCAATTACGAGTACGTTATATTTCTCCCAATTTACAAAAGAAATATCCTTTTTGAAAACAATTTAGTTAAAACATATTTTTAAAACAGCTGATAATTGATTTTGCGCAAATCCTAAACTGAAATACCAATGCTTCTCAAATATTAAGGATTTTGAATTATCGTATTATATTTTTGATAATTCCATTAATTGTTTACTATAATTTAAGAAATAGTAAAAATGATTTATGGCAAGAGAACTCGAAATAATTATTCGCTACAATATCCTTTGCAATAACTCCTGACTATTACTAAATTCAAATATTATCTAAATAATGGCATTATGCTAGCACTCAATATTTATATGTAGGTATTTTATGAGCTACTAGCACATACTATTTTGTATTTGAAAAGCACTGATCTAATTAATATTTTTAAAATTGTAGATGAGTTTTTTAATAAAATATATTTATAAATACTTTTGCGCAATATAAAGTTTTCTCAATTTCTCAACTTTACTCTTATTACCAATAAAATTCTTTTACAAAATTGTTATATAAAGTTAGATAAAAGATCCTTTAGCACCATTAGTTCAGATGAATTTTGTTCTTGCATGTCATCTTAAACAATAAATAATTTTTTTTTAGTTAAATAAATTTTTGTAACAAAATTTCTTAAAATATTAATTATAAAAAGTAAATAAAGTTTAATTATATATTAACAATTTTATAATAATTAAATTCGTCATTATTGTTTAATTATGATTTATAGATAAATTTTATATTTGTGTAAATTGTTGTTTGCGGGACAAATACAAATTTAATTAAATCAAATACTTTTATAGTGCTATAAATATACGTATTATTTGCTATAGGTAAATATTTGCTAACGTTAATTAAATTTGAAAAAATATTATTATAAAAACCTAGTATTCTATATAATATGTAATATAAACCAGGACAGAAAAATCTTATATGTAGTAACCGAAAAATATATAATAAATATTAATTAAAAACAATATAAAATAAATCTTCATTATTTGTTTGTGACAGCAATTAAAAGGCTTTTAACACCTTTGTGTAGTTTATTTTATTAATTAAATCAGGGAAAATTTATTTTATAAGATTTAAAAAAATCAAGTGCATATTATAATTTTACAAGAAGTATAAGCAGGAATCTACGATATTAAAATGGGCAGAAATTTCAATGTTTTTGAAAGAAATTTCAATGTTTTTGAATATTTGAAAATTAAATATTTTAAAGTGCTTCGCGGCGATGTCGATATCTAATTCTTCGGATGGTCTTGTATTGGTAACCATCATTTCCTAAATTATGAGCTGGAGCAGGCTCTTCTGCATCTGCAGGCGCATTTCCAGATCCTTCTTGTGGTGTTAAATAATTATTTTGTGGAGTTTCAGGAGCTTGCCGACGGTGTCGATATCTAATTCTTCGGACTGTCTTGTATTGGTAACCATCATTTCCTAAACTGTGAGCTGGAGCAGGCTCTTCTGCATCTGCAGGCGCATTTCCAGATCCTTCTTGTGGTGGTAAATAATCATTTTGTGGCATTTCAGGAGCTTGCCGACGGTGTCGATATCTAATTCTTCGGACTGTCTTGTATTGGTAACCATCATTTCCTAAACTGTGAGCTGGAGCAGGCTCTTCTGCATCTGCAGGCGCATTTCCAGATCCTTCTTGTGGTGGTAAATAATCATTTTGTGGCATTTCAGGCGCTTGTCTTCGGTGTCGATATCTAATTCTTCGGACTGTCTTGTATTGGTAACCATCATTTCCTAGACTATGTGCTGGACCAGGTTCTTCTGCATCTGGTGGCGCATTTCCAGATCCTTCTTGTGGTGGTAAATAATCATTTTGTGGAGTTTCAGGAGCTTGCCGACGGTGTCGATATCTAATTCTTCGGACTGTCTTGTATTGGTAACCATCATTTCCTAAACTGTGAGCTGGAGCAGGCTCTTCTGCATCTGCAGGCGCATTTCCAGATCCTTCTTGTGGTGGTAAATAATCATTTTGTGGCATTTCAGGAGCTTGCCGACGGTGTCGATATCTAATTCTTCGGACTGTCTTGTATTGGTAACCATCATTTCCTAAACTGTGAGCTGGAGCAGGCTCTTCTGCATCTGCAGGCGCATTTCCAGATCCTTCTTGTGGTGGTAAATAATCATTTTGTGGCATTTCAGGCGCTTGTCTTCGGTGTCGATATCTAATTCTTCGGACTGTCTTGTATTGGTAACCATCATTTCCTAGACTATGTGCTGGACCAGGTTCTTCTGCATCTGGTGGCGCATTTCCAGATCCTTCTTGTGGTGGTAAATAATCATTTTGTGGCATTTCAGGCGCTTGTCTTCGGTGTCGATATCTAATTCTTCGGACTGTCTTGTATTGGTAACCATCATTTCCTAGACTATGTGCTGGACCAGGTTCTTCTGCATCTGGTGGCGCATTTCCAGATCCTTCTTGTGGTGGTAAATAATCATTTTGTGGCATTTCAGGCGCTTGTCTTCGGTGTCGATATCTAATTCTTCGGACTGTCTTGTATTGGTAACCATCATTTCCTAGACTATGTGCTGGACCAGGTTCTTCTGCATCTGGTGGCGCATTTCCAGATCCTTCTTGTGGTGGTAAATAATCATTTTGTGGCATGTCAGGCGCTTGTCTTCGGTGTCGATATCTAATTCTTCGGACTGTCTTGTATTGGTAACCATCATTTCCTAGACTATGTGCTGGACCAGGTTCTTCTGCATCTGGTGGCGCATTTCCAGATCCTTCTTGTGGTGGTAAATAATCATTTTGTGGCATTTCAGGCGCTTGTCTTCGGTGTCGATATCTAATTCTTCGGACTGTCTTGTATTGGTAACCATCATTTCCTAGACTATGTGCTGGACCAGGTTCTTCTGCATCTGGTGGCGCATTTCCAGATCCTTCTTGTGGTGGTAAATAATCGTTTTGTGGCATTTCAGGAGCTTGCCGACGGTGTCGATATCTAATTCTTCGGACTGTCTTGTATTGGTAACCATCATTTCCTAAATTGTGAGCTGGGGCGGGTTCTTCTGCTTCTACAGGCGCATTTCCTGGTCCTTCTTGTGGTGGCAAATATTCATTCGGTGATTCATTTTCATTATTTAAACCTCTTGTTGCCACTACACCTAAGATGACTGCAACTACCACAATATGTATTATTTTCTATAACAATTATAAATACTCAAATAAAGACAGTGGTTTATAAATCTAATTTCTATATATCTTACCATTGTTATACTTTACTCAGTATAAAACTAATCGGAATGATTCTTTATACTAATTCGGTTTTCTATTTATAATAAAACAAAATGAGGAAATTCAATAATAATCAATCAAAAATATATAGCATAATAAATTATTACTAGTTTCTTGTTCGAGTTGGTTTTCGTGTGTTACTAAAGATGTGATTTTGTTTATAATTAATATTTTTTTGAAGTACCATCTTTACAACATTTGAAGTGACTATTAAAATATTATTTGTGAATAAGCATAAAACAATTATGCGAATATTATTATTCTATGTATTTCCTATATGCTTTATTTGGATTGTGTATGAAAAATATTTTGTGATAAATGTTACCTTTGTTGTTTTTGAAATACAACTAATACTGTCTAGTCTCTAGTACTCTAGTATTTCAATAATTATCAAGATTTCATTCATTATTTTTTATTTTTCGTACAGACTGTAAAATATGAGCCGAAAATCTAATGAAGGGAATTCTCACATTACACAACAACAAAATGTTTTTAATGAAAAATTATCAAATTGGTTTGAAGATTTTACAGGACATTCAATAAAAAATTTTACATCAATAAACCGATTTACAAATTGGTTACACAGACCAATTGATGCAACATCATTGGGAATATTTCGTATACTATTTGGTAAGTTTTATTTTTCGCATTGATATAATTTTACATTTGATATAATCCAATTTTCATTCACTAAGGAATTTTAATGCTTATTGATATACCTGAAGAAAGAGGTGGTGGACATTTAGATGTTCGATATGGTGAACCAAAAGATTGTCATTTTCCATTATTTAATTCAATGCGTCCGTTAAGTTTACCATTAATGGGATTAGTTTATTTTATAATGTGGATTGGTGCACTTGGCATTGCATTAGGATATAAATTTAAATGTTCCTGTTTAATGTTTCTAATACCATATTGGTATATATTCTTATTAGATAAACCAGCATGGAATAATCATAGTTACTTGTATGGTTTATGTTGTTTTTTATTTCTATGGACAAATGCAAATCAATTTTGGTAAGGATTTTTGTTATTTACAGTCATGTTAAATTAAATTGTTCATTTTATATAATTCAAATTGGTTTTTCAATTTGGTCTTTTTCCAAAATAAACTCAAATCTTTGGAAAAGGTAAAGGACTAATTTGATTTGCGAAAATACCAGTTTGAACTAAAAAAAATTGGAGTCTAATTCTAAATAATAATTCTATTTTTTTTTTTTTATAGTTCGATTGATTTTAGTGGATCAAATGATAATAAACGGAAAAAATTAGTACCTTATTGGAATTATTTCCTTATAAAATTTCAATTTTTTATACTATATTTTATAGCTGGTTTAAAAAAATTAACAATTGAATGGTTATCTGGATATTCAATGACAAATTTAGGATATCATTGGATATTTATACCATTTCGTATAATATTAAGTGTTGAAATGATTGAATTATTAATTATACATTGGTTTGCAGCAATTTTTGATGTATCAATAGCATTTTTTATGACATGGAAAAGAACTAGAATATGGGTAACACCATTTATGATTAGTTTTCATTTAATGAATTCAAGATTATTTACTATTGGTAAAAATATAAATTATAATTTTTCTTAATATAAATTGATTAATAAGAGTACTATATATATTTTTTTATAGGTATGTTTCCATGGGTTTGTTTAGCAGAACTTCCATTATTTTATAATTTCAATTGGTTGCAAAATTATAAATTGAAAATATTTCAAAATAAAAAATCTGAAAATAATTATGATAGTCAACAATTTGATAATAAAATATTGAATTTAACTAAAGATGAAAGTCAATTTATTCGTCACCGAAAAACTACTATAAATAATTTAAAATCTGAAAAGGAAAAATTTATAAATATGTCGGAAGATAATAGTAATTCATCAATAATTTTACAATCATTACCAACATTAAAACAATTATTACGTACATTTATGATATTATTATATTGTATTATACAATTATTTTTACCATATTCACATTTTATTACAAAAGGTTATAATAATTGGACAAATGGTTTATATGGTTATTCATGGGATATGATGGTATATTCATATGATACAATATTAACATCAATTAAAATTATTGATAATAATAATGGTAAAATACATTATTTAGATCCATATGCATTTTCACATTATGATCGTTGGACAAAACATGCTGATATGGCTAAACAATATGCTAAATGTATTGAAAATAATTTAATTATAGATTATGAAAAAAATCCAAAAACGTTATTAACATCAAAAAATTTAACAATATATTTTGATGTATGGTGTTCAATGAATCGACGATTTCAACAAAGAGTATTTAATCCAAATATAAATATATTAAATGCAAATTGGTCACCATTTAAAAAAACAAATTGGATATTACCAATATTAAATGAATTAAATTATATGAGACCAAAATTAAATAAAATTACAAATGATGTATTATCATGGTCAAATCATTCAGATGTATTATTTATAGCTGATTTTCCAGGATTAATATTAGAAAATTTTATATCACCAGATTTAGATAATGTAACATTAACAGTATTAGCTGGTGCTATAAAAGTAAATCATAAAAATAATACAATAGAAGCTATTAGTTCTGGTCAAAGTTTAAAAGTTAATACAAATGATATTCATAGTGTAACAACAATTGGTAATATACCTTCTTGTTATATGTATACATATATTAATAAAACAATGAAAGATTTAAAAATAACAATAAATAATTTAGAAAATAATAATAATAATAATGATAAATGGTTACCAATATGGGATGAATTTTTAGAACGTTCTATAAATTATCGTGATTTCTTTTATCATATTGGTAATTCAATAATGTTTTTAATTTATGGTGTTCCAATGCCAATAAGAATTCGTGATTGAGATTAAGAGTATAATGTTTTGTATATTCATTAAATGTTATATTATATAAAAATAATAAAATTTATTTTTTAAAAAAATTTTAAATTTAACGTTTAAATTGTCTGATTTAAATGATTTATTAATTTAATTACCGATTTTCAATTAGTTTATATTTCAATCAAAAAAGTAAAATTAGTTCGAAAGTAAAAGAAAAATTTGTTCGAAAATAAAAGATTAAATTAATTTTCCAAGTAAATTTACAATTGTCCATTGCTTTTTGGTTAAATAAAATATATATATAAAAGTAACTTAAAAATGAAATATAAAATTTTTATTTAAAAAAAATATATTTTTATTATTTATTATCGTTTGGAAATTCTAAAATTTATATAATTACAATTATTGTAATTACCAATTAAGAAACCTTAAATATATCGTAATTTAAGGTAGAACAATTAAATAATTTTCAGATTTTGTTTCTTTTTTTGGTAATATTTCTTAAAATATAGTTTATAATTAGTTTATAATATTAATTTGCAATTCATAATGAAATATTCTTTTATACAGTAAATAACAATTAATTACAAAATTAAAATTAATATAAATTTATTAATAAATTTGTACATTAATTGATAGTATATTTATTTTTATTTTGGATCACACTTTTTATTCTTATTTGATAAATAAATAATTTTATATTTAATTTATAGATGTAATTCTTTCTGAATTTAATTTATTTTGTGTATCCCATAATTTTGCATAAAGACCATTTTTTTGTAATAATTCATTATGATTACCACGTTCAGCTACTTGACCATTTGCAAGTACTAAAATTTCATCAGAATCCATAACAGTTGATAAACGATGTGCAATACAAATACTTGTTCGACCTTCAGTTGCTCTGTCCAATGCATTTAAAATATTCTATAAAAAAAATTAAATTAATTTTAGATTTTGAAAATAATAAAAATTTCATTACGTTTTCGGTTATTGAATCTAAACTACTAGTTGCTTCATCAAATATTAAAATTGGTGAATTTTTTAAAATTGCTCTTGCAATTGCAACACGTTGTTTTTCACCACCCGATAATTTTAAACCTCTTTCACCAACTTCAGTATCATATTTATTTGGCCACTGTACAATTGAATCATGAAGATCAGCCATTTTTGCAGCTTTCTCAACATATTCTTGTGATTTTGATAAATTACCATAATTAATATTATGTCTTATTGTATCATGAAATAATACCGAATCCTTAAAGAAGAATAAATTATTTTTAAAAGTTGATTGTTATAATTTTAATGTAAATTTACCTGCGGTACAATTGCTATTGCTTTTCGTAAACTATCTATATCAACATCTTTTATATTTTGTCCACCAATTAAAATATCACCAGATTTTGGTTCAAAAAATCTATATAATAATCTAACCATTGATGATTTACCTGAACCAGAACCACCAACAAATGCAATTTTTTTACTAGCTGGTATAATAAAATTTAAATTTTTAAATATTGGTTTACCAGTTTCATATTGAAAATCAACATTTCGAAATTCAATTGTTGCATTTTCATTACCAATTGCCAAATGTGGTGCATTCTTTTTTGATTTTACAATAGGATCAACATTCATTAATATAAACATTGATTGCATATCAAGTAATGCTTGTCTAACTTCACGATAAACGCTACCCAAAAAACCTAATGGTATTGATAATTGAAATAAAAGTCCATTTACCATTACTAAATCACCAACAGTCATTGTTCCTTGTGCAATACCATTTGCTGCCATTACCATAATTGTACTTAATGCAACACTAAAAATTGCATTTTGTCCAAAATTTAACATAGCCAAACTAGAACTAGTTTTAAGACTAGCAAATTCATAATTTTTTAAAACATTATCATAACGTGTTGCTTCATATTTTTCATTATTAAAATATTTCACAGTTTCATAATTAATTAACGAATCAACAGCTTTATTACCAGCTTCATTTTCAGCTTGATTCATATAAACACGAAATTTTGTTCTCCATTGTGTAATAGCTAAAGTATAAGCTGCATATATACCAACACATCCCATTGATACACCAGCGTATGCAGCTCCACACTACAAAACAAATAAAAATTAACATAATCTAGAATTATTTTTGAATTTATAATTTATACTTTAAGTCCAAGAATACTTGAAACTAATAGCAATTCAAAAATAGTTGGTACAACATTGAAAACCATTGCAGATAATACAAAATTTATACCACGAGAACCACGATCTATTGTCTATAAATAAATAAAAAAATATTTTTCTGATTTACGATTTTTCTACAAAAATATTTACCTTTGATAATGCACCAGTCTGTCTATTTAAATGAAATGCTAAATCTAAATTATGTAAATGAAGAAAAACATTTGTTGCAATTTTCCTAATAGAATGCTGTGCCACACGGGCAAATACAGCATTTCGTAATTCATTAAAACCAGCTGCACCAGCTCGTGCAATACCATCTAAAAATAAAATAAAATTACATTAAAATATTATATAAATAAAGAGAATAAAACTATTTACATCCAATTAAAAGTGATGTTGTAACAGCTAATGCAGTTTCTGGTGCTGAATTCATATTTAAAACATTTAAACTATCAACAGCGCCTTTAAACAAAAATGGAACACAAACATTTAAAACTTTTGAGCCAACCAAAAGACCAAGTGATAATGCAACTCTACAAAAAAAAATAATTAAAAAATTTTTATATAAATTTTTCAATTTAGTAACAAAAAAAAATATTAATATAAGAAAAGTGTATACCTTTTTCTTACCAATGCATCATCTTTTGGCCAAATATATGCCATCATTGCTTTAATCATATCCTGTGCAGTAACATCTGGTACATTTAGTTGACCTAACGAATCTCTTGCTACGAAAGAATTTCCAGGATGAAAACAATATCGTAAAGGCTGCTGTTGCCATTTACCTACGAAGGGTATTTACTATTCTAAGTAATATCCCTTTGTGAGGGTATGGTCACACAACAAAAGCCAAAATAATAAATATGAAGGGATAATGATAGTAATAACAGAAAAAAAATAATAATAGGATGGATGGATGCAAGAAAAAGTATAAATATAAATTTACAGAGCAAGAAAAAATGTGATTATTAAAAAAATGGCAATATAATATTTTTTTAGATTATGAAACTTAAGAAAATTATTATATTAACTGATTATTAACTGTGATACTTTACAATGTTAAAAACGTGTAAAATTTTATATAGAAAAATCTATATAATATTCAATTTAAAAACTTACAGTTTTTGATTATTATAAAATTTAAATATTTATAGCCGTTTCATCATACCTGTTTTTCGACGTTTCCTTCCAAAAACATTTCCCAATATATTACCAGTCGATGATGTATTTGATTTTTTCGTTGCATTTTGTTCATCATAATTTGTTATTACAACTTTATATCCAACATTTTTTGTACAATAAAACTAAAAATTCATTTATTATAAAAAAAAAGAAGAAGAAAAGTAATAAATTTAACTAAATTAATTTTTTTTTTATTTATAAAAATTTATTTAAACATTTCTTAAGATATTTTTGACATTCTTTTATAAAATTTAATACAACTTTTCCACTTTCTGTTAATTCATTTAAATGCTCTAAACCATATACAAATTTTTCATATTCATTTATTTTATATAATATTAATAGTTTAGTTTCATTATTTATTTCATTTTCATATAATTTACTATTACCAAATGCAATTTCATTTAAATAATTTGTATAATGTATATTACATTTAAATAATATATATAAAACAATTATTAAATTATGTGATATACCATCATCATAATTTATAAACATAGAATCATTTAAATTATGTTCACGTATAAATTTAAATTTATTTTTATGTATTTCATTAGAATTTATTATTTTTCCATTTTTAATTAAATTTTCAATATCATTTAAATTAAATTCAATATAATCATAACAATTTTCTTTTATTATAAAACCATAATCTAATAAAAGTTTGTAATTTGTTAAATTACCATAACTAATAAAACATTGTTCATATTTTTTATATTTTAATTCTGTATATAATTCATAAAAACAATTATCTGGATTATTATTTATATTATTTATAGAAATTAATTGGCTTTTTGTAATTGCTTTATCTGAATGATTTAATAAATCTAAAAATGGTGCTAAAGCTAATGATGGTTCATCTTTTAATAAATTTTGAAATTTATTTGTTGATTTTGTTAATAAGATTATTTGTTTTGGATTTATATAAATTGAACGTGAATTTATAACAAAATATGACCATTTAAAATTATCTAAATTTATTATATTGGGATATAATAACATTTGACAACCACATGGACAAATTTTATCTTTTAATAAATTTATTAATATATTATAATTTTTTTGAATATTTTGATTTTGTTCAACAATTTTTTCTAAAATTATTTCTGGTAAAAAATTTAATTCATTTTTTGAACAAAAATATGGATTTGTAAAAAATTTTGGTAATATATTTAAGTATGATTTAATAATTGAATTATTTAAATGTTTTTGATATAAAATATAAAATGATAAAAGTGATTGAAATGATAATTCATTTTTTGTTGTAATATTATCGATAGAATCAGAATTTATCATTAAATTTAGAAAATTTGTGTCATTTTGTAAAGTCCAAAGTGTTATTAATATTTTAAATGGTATTTTTAATAATAAATCAGATTTATTTAAATTCTGTTTTGAATAAATACCACGACCAGTATCATGAAAATATTGTGGTGTTAAATAATTTTCATTTTCCCATCCAAATGTACTCATATACTTATATAAATTTATTATATTATCTTTATCATTTTGAAATGAATTTAATGAATTATTTGAAATTATTTTTGCTCGTTTGATTCTGGAACGTTTGGTTCTTCCCATTTTGTAACGTTTTTTATTTGTTTTAAAAATTTCACTTGAAGGTTCAACTTTGATAATACAAATTGTATTTGAAAATTACGTAATTTAAATCTGTGCTTTCCTCTCGAAATTGTTTTTTTTTTAATATTTTTTATTTTAAAATATCGTCCAGTGGTTCTGGAAAAACAGAAATTATATTATTTTATATTTTGTTGTTGGTTAAATAAACATGAACAATTTGTTTATTTTCATTAATTTTTTTTTCAGTAAATTTTCCGAGGGGAGAGCACGAAATGTCAAAAATACTTTCTTCTTTTTTTGGTTCTTTTAAATATAATAAAAACAATAATTTACTTACCCGAATTGAATTGAATTTATTATTTGTAATATTATATTTCAAATCGTTAGAACAATAATTAAAATTTCTCGTTAATTCTTTAAATATTAATAAATTTTTTTGAATACCACATTTAAGAATTCTCGATGCCATAATTATCTAACAAACTGAATGTTTCCAAATTGTAACATTTAATCAGCTGATATGGAAATTTATTGACAAAACCACACAATGCTTGATAATTTTGACATATTTCGTGTTGCCATATTAATTTTTTTTTTGAAAAAGAATGCCATGTAACTCACAAGTGTTACAACAGTTACTATCATCCGTTTACTCTCCTACAACAATCCACTTACTAACCCACAAACCACAACCCACAACCAACAATGAACTGTCGCCATTAAATTTATAAAGTAGTAGAAAAAATATATTTTATTTCTCCACGATTCTCCATTGATATTTACAATATGCCAATATTGACAACACTAAAATATTAAAATAATATATTTTCCATTTTTTAATCTATTATAAATAAATAAAATGCGCCTGAAGTTATGCAATTTTATTTCTATATTTCTTATATATTTACTAATGATGGATTTTTAAATTCATATCAATAATTATATTTAAATAAAAATGCATAATTTTATATTAAATATGAAAATTAAATTGAAATGCATAATTAAATGTATATGTATGGTATATGTAAAAATATGCATTTCAATATCTATGTAGGTAAACACTTATTAGAACAGTTTTATAAAAACAACTTCAACAGAATTTAAAATATACATATTTGTAAAAGTTTTCACAAAGTTGGTCTAATCTAAGTGAAGTTATTTACAAATATTTATTATTAATTAACGAATTGTATGATGTGACAATAATTAATTAAAATTATTCTATTTAACTTTAATAATTAGTTTATGTTCCCAATAAATTTGATTCTGAATAAGTAATCTGTTGTACAAAACTATTTCTTTGAAATAATAATAATTATTATTTGCAAAATGTATTATGTAGTATAATTTTAAATATTTACTATGATATAATCAAATTCTTATTAATATTATCATTATTTGTTAGTGGCATTAAAATGAATTATTAATATTTAAATTAATTATTGAATTATGTATAACTAATTTTATATATTTATAATTTTAATCATAAAATTTAGATATACATTTATAAAAATTATGTTTTGTACCACAAAGTTTATATTATGTTATATAATTTATTTGAGATCATATTTCTATAATGTCTGATGAAATAAAAATATATAAATAATAATATAAAAAATAAACAAATATTTTCTATTTTAAATATATTGCAAATTCATTTTAATTCCATTTTAAATAAAATTATTGATGTATATATAATATAAATATATATATAATACATTGGAAATATTTAAATTGTACAATCATCTGCAATATTTATTTTAAATGTCCATGCATAATTTAATCCATATTTATCTATTAAATTTTTTGGTGGAAATTTTACAGTCAAACTTGATTTTGAAAAACTCCACTGAAATATAATAAGATTAAATGAAATTACAATTATAGATAAAATATTTTTTTTATATATAGTTTACCTTAATTGGTTGATCTTGAAATCCTAAGAGTGTAATTTTACTTTTACCATCAACTTTTCCAGCAAATGAATATAAATCAATAGTATTTGTATCATAAGGATAATCAAGTATCATTGCATATACATTTATTCTATCAGAATTTTCAATTATTTGTTGTGTATACCAAACACCTTTAGTATTTGTATCATTTTGATAAATCCATGGTTTACTACCATAAATTGCTTCACCATTCTTTTTTAACCAATCACCCATATCTCTTAGACGTTCCTCAAATATTGGTAATATTGTTCCATATTTTGTTGGTCCAATATTAACCAAAACATTACCATTACAACTAACTGTTGTAACGAGTTCTACTTAATTTTAATAAATAAATTATAATACTCATAGTATATTATACAAAATAAATTATATACATATATAAAAACAGACCTTTTATGACTTCCTTTGACGTCATATAACCGTTTAAGTGTACATCGAATCTTTGACCCCAACTTGTCTTATCTAATGTAAATGCATTTTCCCACTTATGTGCTAAGAGGATACCTAAAAAAATAATATAATACTTATATATTAAACCCTCAGAGGAAAAAGAAATTATATCATTTGACCTGGATTATAACGATCGGTACATGTGTAAAAACCACCATGTTTACAAGTTGCGTCATTTCCCCAACGATCATTTGTCACGATGGTATCACGTACTGGACTTGAATTGTATAACCAAGCTAAAAATTCTGTTGAATTCCAATATGATGATGAAGCGTCCCAATCGCCATCTGACCATAATATATCTGGTTTATAAACTTCAATTAATTCATGCAATTCTGGTAATAATTTATTTATAACATAAATATTTTCTTTAAAATTTTTTTTTTTATCATTAATGTACATCCTATTAAACCATTCAAATAATGAATGGTAAAGTCCAAATTTTAAATCAGTATATTGACGAATATTGGTTGATAGTTCATCTAAATAAAGAAATAAATTTTTTTACATATAACTAAATTTATATTTTAGCAAAGTCGTTTTATATATATACCAATAATATCTCTGTGTGGACCAACATCCATTGAATTCCAGCTAAATGATCTTGTTGATGGCCATAAAGCATAACCATCATGATGTTTACTAGTTAACACTACATATCTAACATATAAACATTAAAAATAAATTATATAAATATGATATAAAATACTTTGCTCCACTATCTTTAAAAAGTTTTGCCCAATGTTTAGGATTAAAAAGTTCTGCAGTAAAATCATTTGCAAAATCTTGATAAGAAAATCCAGGTTTATAATTCTTTTCCATAAATTCAATATATTGTTTATTTTTATCATCTTTAATTATAAATATATTTTAATTATAAATTTTAAATACAAATAATTGTTTTTTTTAGAATTTCTACACGTCAATTTAGTCTTCAAATTATTCTTATCTCTATCTCAAAATCATCATATTTATATAGAATTTAGAAAAATTACGAATTTGATTTTGGAAAAGACCAAATTTGATCTTGAAATATTACTTTATATACCTACTTAATATAATTTAAGTTTTTTATTAAAATTTAATACTTTTCCAATTTGTCCAAAACCATTCACTACCAAAACTTGGTACCGAATAAACTCCCCAATGTATAAAAATTCCAACTTTAGCTTTATCATACCAGCTTGGTAATGGTCGTTTATCTAAACTAGACCAATTTGGTTCATATTTATAAACATTTTTTGTTTGTACAAAATTAAGATAATCACAAGTCAAATATATAAAATATAAAAAAAAAAATTTTATTAACATGATTTTAATTCAATTGAATAAAATCAACTAAAAGTTATAAATTGAATTAATGCTCACTTTGAATAGCTTTCTTTATATAAATAAAACTCTAATAAAATATCAGAAATATAATTAAATAAAAAAAAATGATAACAATTAACAATAACAATTCGTTGGTACCCAGCTAGCACAGAATGCATTAAAAATTTATTCAGAATATAAATAAAAATTGTACATTTTACAAATGTATTTAAACCAATTTTAAATGACAATTCAATGTATTTCACGAAATGAATTCTAAACATATTTTAAATATACTTTTTGAATTTTAACATAAAATTGATTTTTTTAATTACTTATTAAATAAAAATAAAACAAACTTAATTTTACTAATAAAAAAAATACATATGTATAACAATTAGTGAACCAAAGATACAACGACGAACTAAACGCCTGGCCAATTAGAATATACGTAAATCATATGCTGCTCGCACAATCACGGCGTAAGCGTCAAACGACATGTCGTTGTCGTCGGTTTAGAATCTATTTCTAATTTTGTTAGAATATCCGCGTTCAGCAGAGAAAATTTATCGAGCACTGCAAAGCGCCGCACTAGATAGAGCAGCAAAAATTATATTGCCGTTCAGTAGAATTTTTCAATAAATATCCTCTCTATTCAATTTTCTTTATTGTTTTGACATTTTCCAGTGTTGGTAATCGCAAAAGTTGAAAGTTGGCCAACTTTAAGCTTCGCGTTGCATTGCTTTGCTTTGCCGACTTTGCATTGTGAATGAAAGTACTATTTTCATATATAACTTTTTGTATTGTGAATCAAGTATTAATCAGGGGGGCTACTATGAAACTATTCGATCGCCGCGCATATCGAATATTATGCGCAAAATAAGAATGCGATCCGCGTCGAATTACCCTACTATGGAAATTAGATATCGAACAACTTTTTTGACGCTTTATCCGAGACACATTTACAAAAAACATTGGCGCTTTACCAATTTTTATAGGCGCATTGCCATTTTTATTGGGGTATTTAGAATAAAATGATCAGCTGATTGTTTAAAAACATAATTTTTGACATTTATAAATATAAACAAGAAGTTTATTTTGGTAAACTTAAAGTTATTAATTTAATTTTGAACTAAAGAAAGTAAAAAAAAGTATAAAATGGATTTATTGCATTTTGCTTTATATCGAGGAGCATTTAAAATTTTTTTAGCGATGTCGTCATTTTTTATTAAATAAATACTCCACTAATAACAAATTGTTTTGAATTTGTTGAAACCCGAAAATAAAAAATTAAAAAAATTTCTTACTTTTATTTAAACTACATTTATTGTTTTTTTTATTTAATATAATTTATTTACACATTAAATAAATATATTTTTTAATTAGAAATGCTTACATTTTAAAATAACTACCGGAAATAAATATCCGTCATCAATTTTGCTGTCGAATATAAATATTCGATCGCGCATAAAATGCGCAGGCGCGGCAATTTAACGTTCATGGTAAGGCGGATCATTCGACAGACGTCGAATATTTTTATTTCATAGTAGCAAAATTCGATAGGCGCGGCGCGCGCATTTTTTTCATAGTAGCCCCCAGCTGATATGGAAATTTATTGACAAAACAACACAAAATCCCTCTAAGAAATTAAAGCGTGCCGTTTTTAGCGGCACAAAAACGTACCCCCGGCTGAGTAATTTTAGTACATAAACGTACCGCTTATTCGGCATAAAAGCGTACCGTCTTGGCGGCACGAAAACGAACCGCATAAAGGCCGCTAAGAGCGGCGGGAGTATATTTTATAAATTGACATATATGTTATGTTATCGCCAGTCGCCACCACGTGTTTTCTTACTAGTTTAATTTAAAACGAAAATAATTAATGATTATTAATTTTTTAAAGATATGGATGTAAGTTCCTGAAAATAACAGTATAATATTACTGAATAATAATTAATGTTTATTAATTTGTTAAAGATATGGATTGTTATAAATAAATATATTTATAAAATGTATATATTTTTGTTTTAATTTTTCCTGTTTTTGTTTTTATTTTTCCTGTTTTGACTACACATTTCTCTTACAGAAGGTTCAGTTTTCGCGTTACGTTTTCCTGCCGCAATGGCGGCATGAAACCGTACCGCTTTTGTGTTACGAAAACGAAACGCTTAGGCGTGCCGTATTTCATTTTAAAATTCTTGTTCCCACCTCTGCGAAAACGTACGGTTTCCGTGCCGCAAAGGCGGTACGTTAGCGGCGTCTTATATGAAGAAATTGTGTCGCTGGTGGGACGTTTTCGTGCCGCTTGTCTTAAAGGGTATATGCTTGATAATTTTGACATATTTCGTGCTGCCATATTAATATATCTGAAAAATATAAAAATAGTTTTGATATCAAATTCTATTAGCTTTATTTTGCACCAGAACACAATAGATATCATGAAGAATTCTACATGTAAAAGTTTCAATCTGCTACTGCTAAAATCTGCATTTACAATAATATTATTATAATTCTTATTATCATTAAAAATTGTCAAAATTTATTTAATATCTGTGCGTTCACGACCAATTTACTTTTACTTTATACTTGCACTCTTACAGAATTGTATGGAAAATAAACTTGATGGAAACATTTTTTTGAAAGAGAATGCCATGTAACTCACAACTGTTACAACAGTTACTATCATCCGTTTACTCTCCTACAACAATACTCTTACTATCCCACAAACCACAACCCACAACCAACCGTGAACTGTCGCCATTAAATTTATAAAGTAAAGTAGTAGAAAAAATATATTTTATTTCTCCACTATTAAATAGTTCTATTTTAATTATGTTTATCTTTATTTAATTATTTTATTTGATATTTACAATATGCCAATATTGACAACACTAAAATATTAAAATAATATATTTTCCATTTTTTAATCTATTATAAATAAATAAAAATGCGCCTGAAGTTATGCAATTTTATTTCTATATTTCTTATATATTTACTAATGATGGATTTTTAAATTCATATCAATAATTATGTTTAAATAAAAATGCATAATTTTATATTAAATATGAAAATTAAATTGAAATGCATAATTAAATGTATATGTATGGTATATGTAAAAATATGCATTTCAATATCTATGTAGGTAAACACTTATTAGAACAGTTTTATAAAAACAACTTCAACAGAATTTAAAATATACATATTTGTAAAAGTTTTCACAAAGTTGGTCTAAGTAAAGTTATTTACAAATATTTATTATTAATTAACGAATTGTATAATGTGACAATAATTAATTAAAATTATTCTATTTAACTTTAATAGTTAGTTTATGTTCCCAATAAATTTGATTCTGAATAAGTAATCTGTTGTACAAAACTATTTCTTTGAAATAATAATAATTATTATTTGCAAAATGTATTAATATGTAGTATAATTTTAAATATTTACTATGATATAATCAAATTCTTATTGTTATAATATATCATTATTTGTTAATAGCATTAAAATGAATTCTGAATTAATTATTGAATTATATGTATAACTAATTTTATATATTTATAATTTTATTTCATAAGAATTTATATTTACATTTATAAAAATTATGTGTTTTGTACCACAAAGTTTATATTATGTAATATAATTTATTTGAGATCATATTTCTATAATGTCTGATGAAATAAAAATATATAAATAATAATATAAAAAATAAACAAATATTTTCTATTTTAAATATATTGCAAATTCATTTTAATTCCATTTTAAATAAAATTATTGATGTATATATAATATAAATATATATATAATACATTGGAAATATTTAAATTGCTGCAATATTTATTTTAAATGTCCATGCATAATTTAATCCATATTTATCTATTAAATTTTTTGGTGGAAATTTTACAGTCAAACTTGATTTTGAAAAACTCCACTGAAATATAATAAGATTAAATGAAATTACAATTATAGATAAAATATTTTTTTTATATATAGTTTACCTTAATTGGTTGATCTTGAAATCCTAAGAGTGTAATTTTACTGTTACCATCAACTTTTCCAGCAAATGAATATAAATCAATAGTATTTGTATCATAAGGATAATCAAGTATCATTGCATATACATTTATTCTATCAGAATTTTCAATTATTTGTTGTGTATACCAAACACCTTTAGTATTTGTATCATTTTGATAAATCCATGGTTTACTACCATAAATTGCTTCACCATTCTTTTTTAACCAATCACCCATATCTCTTAGACGTTCCTCAAATATTGGTAATATTGTTCCATATTTTGTTGGTCCAATATTAACCAAAACATTACCATTACAACTAACTGTTGTAACGAGTTCTAATTAATTTTAATAAATGAATTATAATACTCATAGTATATTATACAAAATAAATTATATACATATATAAAAACAGACCTTTTATGACTTCCTTTGACGTCATATAATCCATTAAGTGTACATCGAATCTTTGACCCCAACTTGTCTTATCCAATGAAAATGCATTTTCCCACTTATGTGCTGAGAGGATACCTAAAAAAATAATATAATACTTATATATTAAACCCTCAGAGGAAAAAGAAATTATATCATTTGACCTGGATTATAACGATCAGTACATGTGTAAAAACCACCATGTTCACAAATTGCGTCATTTCCCCAACGATCATTTGTCACGATGGTATCACGTACTGGACTTGAATTGTATAACCAAGCTAAAAATTCTGTTGAATTCCAATATGATGATGAAGCGTCCCATTCGCCATCTGACCATAATATATCTGGTTTATAAACTTCAATTAATTCATGCAATTCTGGTAATAATTTATTTATAACATAAATATTTTCTTTAAATTTTTTTTTGTTATCATTAATGTACATCCCATTAAACCATTCAACTAATGAATGGTAAAGTCCAAATTTTAAATCAGTATATTTACGAATATTGGTTGATAGTTCATCTAATACCATAAAGAAATAATTTTTTTACATATAACTAAATTTATATTTTAGCAAAGTCGTTTTATATATATACCAATAATATCTCTGTGTGGACCAACATCCATTGAATTCCAGCTAAATGATCTTGTTGATGGCCATAAAGCATAACCATCATGATGTTTACTAGTTAACACTACATATCTAACATATAAACATTAAAAATATATTATATAAATATGATATAAAATACTTTGCTCCACTATCTTTAAATAGTTTTGCCCAATGTTTAGGATTAAAAAGTTCTGCAGTAAAATCATTTGCAAAATCTTGATAAGAAAATCCAGGTTTATAATTCTTTTCCATAAATTCATTATATTGTTCAACTTCTTTATCTTTAATTATAAATATATTTTAATTATAAATTTTAAATACAAATAATTGTTTTTTTAGAATTTCTACAAGTTGAACAATAATTTAAGTTTTTATTAAAATTTAATACTTTTCCAAAGATCCAGAAACCATTCACTACCAAAACTTGGTACCGAATAAACTCCCCAATGTATAAAAATCCCAATTTTAGCTTTATCATACCAGCTTGGTAATGGTCGTTTATCTAAACTAGACCAATTTGGTTTATATTTATAAGCATTTTTTGTTTGTACAAAATTAAGATAATCACAAGTCAAATATATAAAATATAAAAAAAAAAATTTAATTAACATGATTTTAATTCAATTGAATAAAATCAACTAAAAGTTATAAATTGAATTAATGCTCACTTTGAATAGCTTTCTTTATATAAATAAATATAAAACCTCTAATAAAATATCAGAAAGTAAAAATAAAAAAAAAATTATAATTCGTTGGTATTTCGATTTTAAAACTGATTGTGAAAACAACAAATCATCAACAAATGGTGTACAAATCACAGTTTACCATTTGTTAAAACAACACCCTTTAAGCGAACCGTAACTCACGAAGTCTTTTGTTCATATATGAGTTCGTTTACGAACCGCCTGCAGTTCGTATGCGAACCGGAAACGTAAATGTTATATAAGGCTTGTCCCTAAATTAACGCGTAATGGCGTACGATTTCTGTCAAAAATTTTACATTCCCATATATTTTGCATGATACGCTCGATGCGCGATGTGCACAGGTAAGATACACGAGCGTACCATACAAAATATATGGGCATGTAAAATTTAAAAAAAAAAAAAAAAAACAGTAAAAAAAAAAACGTAACGTCAAGACGTCGTTAAAATCGTTCTATTTACTAAATCGGTCATAAACATTTCTAAATCATATTTCGAAATTGGTAATAAATAATTTATTTTTCTAGAAATAAAAAATATGAAAAGTTAATTTTTAAACAATAAATAATTATTTCACGGCTTACTTAAGAATTTATATAAATTTTTGTTTAATTTATTATATAAAACACTAAATTACTTATTAATAATAATTTCATTAGCTATATTTTAAACACAATATACTATTACCAAAAATTATGTATAACTAGATGGATGTTTTCATATATCTGGTAATATATGAAAATTCAATTTCTATATTATAAATTGTAGTACCCCATTCACTCAAATTATTATTTTTACTCAAATGCTATTGAGTTATTTATGACCAATGACTTAAAAACCAACAATCAACGTGCGTTCTATATTTGAAGAATAGTACAGGCGTTTGGGTATTTTTGGTAATATCGATAAACAAATGCATGGAATATTTCATGATTATACAACTAAGAATAATATAGTACTTTTTAAAATGAATTAAGCATATAATTATTTTAATCTTTTAATCTTAATCTTTTTAGAAATATTTTAATCTTTTCTAAATTGAATTAATAAATTTTTCATTTCAATTCACATTTTTTCAAACTAAATTAAAGCTAACCAAATTTTAAATATAGTTTTAAAATTTATGAATATAATATTGTATAATCAGAAAATATTATTAATTTATTGATTTGTTAAATATATTGTATAATCATGAAATATTCCATGCATTTGTTTATCGATATTACCAAAAATACCCAAACGCCTGTACTATTCTTCAAATATAGAAGAAACTATATTTCCTTTAGCTAAAATTGAAAATTAGAATTTATTTATGAATTAGAAAATTTTCAAATGTGCGAATACCAACAAAACTATTCATAAGATTATGCAATACAATCATACATATGTATGTGCGAAGAAAAAACAAAAAAAAAACGTTTTTTTATATGAAATGAAGTTATTGCTTTGAATATAAAAAAAATTCTCTAACGAAAATAAACGCACGTTGATTGTTGGTTTTTAAGTCATTGGTCATAAATAACTCAATAGCATTTGAGTAAAAATAATAATTTGAGTGAATGGGGTACTACAATTTATAATATAGAAATTGAATTTTCATATATTGCCAGATATATGAAAACATCCATCTAGTTATACATAATTTTTGCTATTACTATTATAAAACACAACATTCTTCACTCGCTGTTTACTTTTATGAAATTATAAAGTTTATTAAAATGGCGTTCGTTACTTATCCGGTTTGGTTCGAATACGGTTCGCCAAAAACGAATTCGCTTATTTTTCTTAAAGGGCAAAATAATAATAATACATTTACTTATAACTTAACTTCCGGTTTCTTCTGATTGGTATTTCTTAACATTCTTTATGTTTATATTTATGTCTGTTAATTCTTACAATTATGTTCTAAAAATAATCATGTCATGAGTAATTTAATATATTTAAAAGAAAATTTATAACATTTAAAACTTTGAAGCCATAGAAAAATAAATTAAATTAAATTATTTTAATATTAATTTCATTACCTATATTAGATAAGCGAGAGTGAAGAATAATAGTAATGTTTTAATAGTAATGAAAAATTTGGATTGAACAATTTTTTTCACAAATTCTTCCAGCTTTAAAAATCTTGATATTATATGCGGTTTTACCAATAAATTTGATTTTGCTTTTATCAGTTAAAAAATTAAATTTATTTATTAGTTAGTTAGTTAAGTTTATTAATCAACAAAATTATACTTTATTATACTTTAAAAAATTTTTTTTAATTATTTTAAATCCTAGCAATAGTAAAAAAAAATTAAATAAATAAATACAAATCAAAATTTTCTAACCTTTTTCCTTTTTATTATATATTTTTTTTTCGAATGTATAATTTTTAAATATTTTTATTTCAAAATAATATTAAAAAATTGAAAATATCAAATATTATGGGTGATCAAAAAAGATTTAATCAAATAACAATTTTTTATGGACCAATACAAATTAAAGATGTTTGGGCACATAGACCAAAACGTTTAAAACTATTAATAGGTAACAAAATAAAATAATGTTTAAATTAATTTTTAATATATATATGTAAATATGTATAAAAAAATTAAAAATAATTAATATTTTTTCTTCTATATACAAAAAAAAAAGATCTTTTATCAAACTTTGGTTTTAATGTTAATGCTGAACCAATAATCAATCAAGATTTTTTAATTGTAAAATTAAACAATATTAAAATATTTAATTGTCGATTTTCATTATTAAAGTATATAAAATTTATTTTATTTTATTTAAATTAAATTTTAAAATGATTTTAATTAATTAACAATATTTTCTTATAAAAAATTTCTATTTCAAAAAGATTTTTTTATGAGGAAAAGGATGATTATATATTACAGAAAATTGTTTGGGCAGCAATTGAAGCTAGAGCAAGATTTTTTGTTAGAAATAAACCATAAAAATTTAATATTTGTATTTACAATACTCATATAATATAATATACACGTTTACAAAATATTTTTTATTTTATAATTTGAATATTATTTTTATAATATTATTTTTATAAAGCAAAAATTCACAAAAAATAAATATGAAAATTGATAAAAAGAAAAATAAATTGTTAATTATATTAAATATTTTATCAAATTTATCATAATACATAACTTGATCTAATTATCTTTTTTATTATTATTATTATTTGATAAACCTAATATATGTGTAAGGAAATTTTTCGTTACTGTTTCAGATTTAGTATCTTGTTGTGGTTTAGCAACAGATTTTTTCTTAGCACTACTTTTTTTATTATCTTTGGCTGCTGTTTTTTTATCACCACTTTTGCCTTTTTTAGCATCTTTAGCGCCGCCACCTCCAGCTTTCTTTTTCGGCTCTACATGTGGTTCTTTTGGTTTATAATCATAACTTGGAACATCTCCAAATATGTCATATAATAAACAATACATTTCTTTCATATGCTGTACTTTATTACCAGTTGCTGTTGATGCTGAGGTTTGACGGGTAGCAAGTCTGTAATAATAATAAAATCTGAATCAATTATGTCTCTACCACATATAGAAATGTGAAATTAAGCACAGTTGTAGTAGAGGAAGGTAAATTAATATCAAGCATTGAAAAATGATTTTAAGGGAAGAAATAATTTTTTTTTTATGAAAAAGTAAACGTGACTAAAATTAAAATAATTTAATAACTAGTTAGTAAAATAATATTAAATATCGTTCACAAATTTTATTTCCTCTTCATTTCGCACTTGATCAAATTATCATAATAATATCAATTATCCCCCTTCCTATTTATCCTTAGCAAAAAAAAATACAAATTTTATGAGAAATTCGGATTTAAATTATTATTTTAATTTTTCACGTTTTTTGCCAAAATAATATAATATTTTAATTATTCATAAAATTCTTATATATAGTTGAAATTTAAAATATTTCTTTTTGAAATGTTAACATTAAAAATTTTATATATCATATTTTAATGTTAACATTTCAAAAAAGAAATATTTTAAATTTCAATATTTAGACGTATAATTAATTTCAATTTATATAAATATTGCATGAAATTTTATTCATATTTTATAAACAAAACGGAAATATTTCAAATATTTTTTAAATGTATAAATTTTTGCTATAATAAAAATTTGATAAATTTTCTTTTCTAATTTTCATTATCATATTTTTGGCAAATATATTACAATTAAGAAGAAAAAATTTTTTTTTGGCAACATATATAATTCTCATTTGTTTGATATTATCTTTTGCGCCCAGGTGATAATAATTTCAAAAATTAATTTCTTAAAAACTTTTTTGTGTTTTTGCATAAAATTTTTATTAATAATAAGTTTATTTATTTTGTTTTAAAATAATTTCAATGTAAAAATTATCGTAAAAGATTTCAAAAAAATATATAATTATGAATGGATTTAGATATGAGGGGCCAAAAATTATTATACTCGTATATCTAATATTAAGAAATCAAAATAATTTACTTTAGCTTTTAGATATATGTTTGCTTAATTTTAAGTGTTTTTTCTCCCTTGTTAAATGAAAATTGTCCGTAAAATTAAATTTTCCTTAATACAATCTTTTACATATGTTTTCAATTTTATGTAATAATGTAAAGTGAATATTTTTTATTTTATTTATTATTTTGGCAAAAATTCATTAAAAAATATTTTGTAATTATTGAAATTATTATATTATTATTTATATACAATATAATGTAAAAAAATATATTTTTGATAGATTTATGTTGCAATGCTAAGTGATGAAGTAATTAGTTTTAAACATTTTCAAATTTCAATTATTTATTTTGGCAATTTAAAGCGCGCGCTTAATTTACATAAAGCTATTCAATATTTTCAGTATTATTTTATTTTTTTATTGAAAATATTTTAATAATTTAAAATTATTCATTATACATACATATACATACATATATTTATGAGTATTCTATCAAGGAATAATTTTAGTTATAAGATTTTGAAGGATTTACAGAAATTTACAGAAATTTAAATTATATTAAACTGTTGGTATAATTGTAGCTGGAATAGAAGAAATATTTTGCTTCTGTGGGAAGTTAATTCATAAAAGACATCAACACCCAGCATTGCACATCGTCAAACCATCGAAAACATGGAATATGTGACTTCTGGTTTTAGTAGAATTATAGAATTTCATATATGTTATATATTATAGAATTTCATAAATAGTGAGCTACTTGAGACTAGTGAGCTACTTGAGACTAGTGAGCTACTTGATAATTGATATTACAATAAGTCGACGACCAGATTGTAGTGTTACTGGTAATTTAGTTATCCATAAAAATTTAATTCAACTTATGTTTAAATTTTATGATTAAATATAAATTTAATTATATGCGCTATGTAAACTTGGAAATTAATTTGTGTAGATATAGTAAAATAGTATGATGCTATTTATGAATTATGTCAAAATTAAAATGAATTGCTTTATTAATGATTTTATTTTTAATATTTCGTGTATTTATTTATAATTTCTGATACCCAATATTTAAAAAATTTGTTTCTATATGTTAAATTAAGTTATTTTTAATTTAAATTATATTCTAATTTATTAATAAAATTCATATTTTATTTATATCTCATTTATTTTCTTATTTAAATTAGTTTTCACACTCTACAGTCTACACAGTGAATATTAATTGGTAATTAAAAAACTTCTTTGGTGGGAAATTTAAATTAAATTGAATTAAATTAACCAAAGATTATGAAATTTAAGATTAAGTTCCAATAAAATTAAAATTTAGATTTAAATATAATAAATTTTATATTATATTTTCTACTTTATTTGAACAAATATTTTTCAAATAAAAAAATTTACTACCTATGTGTTAAAAAAAATATATACTTTCAATAACAAATCATCAAAATTTAAAAAAAAAATATTTTTAAAAATAAAATTTTATTGTTTTGAATGTGCAGAGAGAGAGAGAATATCTTTACTATAAAAATTTGTTTTCAAAATTCATAATTGTAAACTTTGTTTTTTTTTTCTACTATATTTTCTTAAAAAAAAACCCCCAACTTATATTAATCGAATTTTTTGTATTGAAAAGATTTTTCAAGGATTCAAATAATCTTTAGGTTAAGTACAATATAACAAGTCATTTGAAAAGAATTTCGAGCACTTAGTTGGTTTTTTTTGTGTTGCATATACATATGTAAATTATTTTAAATATATTTTTCATAATTTATTGAACTTTTTCAAAATTCGAAACTTGCTGTTTTTTTGAAAAATTGCCAAAATTAAAGTTTTCTGCGGTCTGCCATTCACAAAAGTAACAACAACAAAATATAAGAAAACCTCTTTCCCTTGAAACTAAATTTGTTCTTGTATATTCGTCATAATATTATTTAATAGTGTTTGTTTGTTAATTTTGTTATTATACATATCTATACATTATTATATGTATTTTTAATCTTGTAGATATTTTGAAATTATTTATTCATTTTCTTTGCCAAGAAAAAGAAAAGATCAAGAAAAACGACGAAATTTGAATAGAAAATTATTTCAAAAATGACAAATGCAAAACAATACAAAAATAAAGTGTAAAATAACAAAAGTTTTTTTTTTTTTTATTTTCAAATCATGGACATATAGAAAATGTGATATTTAGTAATGAGTATGTTTAGAGTTCAATTTTTATAAGATTACTTTAATTAATTAGGAACATTATAGTCAAACATTTTGCTTCAACGTATAAATTGGCGATTCTGATAGATATAAACATTAAACGTCGAATTATATGATAGGCAGAAAGAAATTTATTGTAATGTTTGTACCATCAAATGGAAATTCATATTTAAAATTGTATCGAACGACATACTTGATCCTTGATCCTAAACCTAAACGAAAGCATTCTGCGTAACATGAAAAAGAGCATATATAATCCCACTTTTTTTTTTATCGAAGTTCATCAGCAATAAAATTAGACATGAATGTTTTATATACAAAAAGGAAATCAATTAATTCGATACATTTACCCCACTATCCATAGAAAAATGAATCAAAATATTTATATACAGTGCGCGACTAATAATCTAGCAACAAAATAAATTTCTATACAAAAATTGTCTATTTATTTGTAATATCAAAACAGAAATTTATTTTTATATCAAAATTAGAAATATTTATTAGTTATTTATATCTTTTTAAAGTTTTGTATATACAAAAAAGTAAAATTTACGATGCTTCTCTCTCATAGTCCCGAAATGAAAATGTTCAATTGAGATGAAAAAGAGTTTTTTTTTTAGCCCAGATATCAAATGATTAAAATAAATTTAAATTTTTGTTGTTTAGTCGTTAAACAATCGTTTTTAGTGATATTCATAAATTTTTTCAAAACTATTTTGTAATAAAATTTAATTAATATACGACAAATTAATAAAAATTCAAATTATAAATAAATATTAATAAAAATATAATATTAAAAATAAAATTGTAATTAAATATTCAATTACAATTACAATAATAATAAAATTATAAAATTGATCGTATCTAAATAAGGATATAAAAGATCTTTTAATTACTGATTTTATAATAGTATTTGTTTGTGTAAATTAAAGTAAACACATAAAAAAATCTTAAAATATATATAAAAAAAGTGAATAATTTTTATTAAATAAATTAATTAATATAATAATTAAATTTATTCATCGAAAATAATCAAAGTCAAAAATTAAATAATATAATTTTTTCAATATAGGTCAAATACAGATAAAAAGTCCATTATCTTTGTTGTCATTGTCTGAACCATTTTCTACTAACCCTTTAAATGTTACTGTTGATTCACATCAACAAGAAAATCCATTAACCAATATAGTAGAATTGGATAGCATAACAATGACGCAAGATGAAAATTTGGAATTAAGCCATCAACATCCGGCAAATAAAAATAATTTTGTAGATAGTAATAGTAATAATATAAGTAGTAGTGGTAGTATTATTTATGATCAACAATTACCATCAAACCAAAGAAATGAACAACAACAATTACTACTACATCATCAAATGGAAATTCATGACGATTTAAATAAATCTAAAAATAATAATAATAATAATATTGAATTTAATCGTATAAATAATAATTGTATTAGTAAGTGTGAAAATAATAATAATAATAATATAATTATAAATTCGTTTATTTCGGATGATAATTTAATTGGAATTTCCGATAATAAAAATCATATAAATGATGATACAACATTTTCAAAAAATATTCTTATATGCAATAATAATGATGTAATTAAAAAAAATGAAGAAAATTCTGAATTACAATTAATAGAAAGAAATTTAATAGAAGTGGTTCAACAGTTAAATGATCAAGACATAAAAACTGAATCATTTATTAATAATTCATTAATAAATATTCATAATAATAATTTTGATGAAGAAAAAAATTATTTAAAAAATAATATTAAATGTGAAAATAAACCAAATAATATTATTGAGGAGGATATTAAATTTATGACTATAATAAAAAATGATAATAATTTTGAAAATTTATGTTGTTGTGAAGAAAATCATATAAAAATTTCTGAAAATTTGAAAATAAAAAATTTAAATAATTATATTATTAATAAATGTGGTATTGATGATGATCAGAAAATAAATGATGTGGTAGAAAATTTAATTATTAATTCTGCTGAGATAGTCGACAGTAGTACCAATAATAATACAGTCGATAGCAATAGCTGCAGCAATAATACCGACGGTATTTTAAATAATAAAATTAGTGAAAATATAATAAAAATTGAATTTAAAGAAAATAATGAAAATTTAAATGAAAGTGAAAAAATTAAGTTAAAAGAAAATTGTGAAAAATCAAATGAAGAATTAAAAAATAACGAAGACATAAAATTAAAAGAAAATCGTGAAAATTTAAATGAACCATTAAAAAATATAGAAGACTTGAATGAAAATTGTGAAAATATAAATGAAGAATTAAATAATAACACAGAAATTAAATTAAAAGAAAATTATAATGAAATAATAAATCAAGAATTTGTAAATAATTTGAAAACCAACGACGATAATAAATTAAATGAAAATTGTATAAAAATAATTGATGAAGACACAGAAAATAAAAATTTAATTGATGAAAATAAATTAGAAATAAAAAATCAAGGTGAATTAAATGAAATAAATTTAATTAAAAGTGACACTAATAAAATTAGAAAACAATTAATTGACGATAATAAAAAAGAAGATCCAATTATACGATTAAATAAATTGCGTGCTAATATTACGAATGCCCTTCGTGAAGTAAAAGGTGTCCTTAAACAATATAGTAGTAGTAATAGTATTGATATAGAAAATAATAATATTAATAATAGTATTGATTTAATTAATGATAATAGTAATAATAACATACTAAATAATCATAATCAAATGGCACCTGTAACTGATGATAGTTCTGCTGCAGTACAATTTCGTTTTGTACGTAAAATACGAAGACGTAGTCATTTATCAGATGATGATGTGAATCAAGTTGATATTATTAATAATAAAATAAATAATAATAATAATAATAGTGAATTAATTATAAATAATAATGAATTAAATATTATACCAGAAATTAAAACTACTGAAAATAATATTGAAGTGGGAAAAAATAATGATCAACAATTTAAGGAAAAATTAGAAAGTGTAGAAAAAGTAGATAATAAAAAATTAGATATTATTGTGGAAAATAATAATACAAATAAAATACAAGATGAAATTGTAAAAAATAATTTAATTAAAACTAGTGAACAAATACAAAATGAAAATTTAGAAGTAAAATCGAAAAGGAAATTGAAAAAAAGTATTGCAATTGATAAAGATGAAAATATTGTTGATTGTGTTGATCAGAAAATTGTTAAAAAGAAATTGAAAAAACAATCTTCAATTGATAATGAAACATTATCAACGGAAAATATTGACGATATCAAGTCAAAGAAAAAATTAAAGAAAACTGAATCTCTAGATATAAATAATATTAATGGAAAATCTATAATAATTCCTGATGATACAGTAAAGAAACCTAAATTGAAAAAACAGAATTCAGTAGATAATGAATCAAAAAAAGTGAAATCGGAGGAAACAAATATAACAAGAAAATCTATTAAAAAACAAACAATTACTACAACAATTCCGGAATCTAAAGTGACACTCAATAAAATCACAGAAATCAAGAATGATAATATTCCAAAAATTTCCAAAATTCCAATTTCCGTAAATAAAATTGATAATAAAATTGTGGTATCGGAAAAAACCGAATTAAAGTCTGAAACTCCTGGAAAAGTAAATAATTCAGAAAATCATCAAATAATTAAAGATATTGTGAAATCAACTAATAGTGTAATTATACCAGTTTGTGCAAAATCTAATGAAAGCTCTAAAAATCAATTAATTGCTCCTGTTAAATCTGTTGCGAAAACTTCACTACTCGATGAAGTTGAACAATTATTAAAAAAATCTAAAGAAAAAGTTGAAATTATACCGAAAGTTCTTGCTGATGGCAAAATTAAAGAACTAAACACCACTTCAAAGAGTAATCAAGTGGCAATAACACCCGAAATTCAGTCAGAAAAATCACAAACAAAAATAGAAAATCAAAAAATTGAACAAGAGGTAAAAGTTGAAGCAGTACAGGCTAAAGAAAAGCAGTCAAACAGTAGTAGTAATCAGAATATTTCTACTGTTGTAGATAATAAAAATGAAAATTTAAGAAAAAATATACTACAAAAACCAGTCGAAATTGTTAGTAAAAATTCGTTACTAAGTGAAGTTGAAAAACTATTAAAAAGTCCTATTGTTAAACCGCAAGATGTTTCAAGTACTTTACCAAAAGATTCATCTGCTAAAAAACGTGATGCCGAAGAAAGCAGTAAAATAAAAATATCTAATGGAATTTCTGATAAATCTGATTCGAAGGGCAAACCAGAAATAAGTAGGAAGTCTGAAGCAGAAAAACCAAAAGAATTGCAAACTCAGGCACCAAGCGATCCAGTAACAAAAGTTTCTGTTATTGATAAATCTGCTACACAAAAGATTATAATACAAAAACAATCTTCTCAGACAACAGATAATACAGGGAAGAATGTAACAAAGCAATTAAGTGCAAATAATAAAAATAAAATAAAAACACCACTGAAATCTGCAGTATCACAAGTCAATAAATTACCTGCAATTTCTACAAACAAAATACAACCCAAAGTTGGCCAATCAGCAAAAACTGGATCAAAAACAATGGAAGCAATAACAAATACATTAAATACTGTAGTAATTTCTTCTCATCAAAGTGCAAGTGCTCAAAAATCACATCCAAATACAACAATCACACAAAAAGAAATAATATCAGCAACAAAAGATAAAACAATATTAATTCCAGTGCAGAAGAAAGATAATGTAAATATTACAACTAATCCTGAACAATCTAAAACCATCATCAATAAATCAAGTGCAGCAGCGAAAACAGAAATAAAACAAGCTGAAAATGAGAAAATTCCAACGGATTTGAAGCAGCTTTCTGTTACATCTGCAAATCCCCCAGAGGGAATCAAAAATGTTCCCATTAACTCAAACTCTAGAACAGCGGTGCAAGTGCAAGTTGAGCCAATTACAAAAGAATCTATTTCTGCAAATATTTCCAAATCTATTGATCAAACCAGTTCGGATACACATCCAGAACAAGCCACACAACTTAATAATAAAACAACATCTACAGAAATGCCAGTAGAAGCAAAAGAAATCTCAGATAAAGTAGAAGGAAATCAGAATTTGAATGTACAAGTAAAACCGAGTGTGGCAACAGATGCAAAACAACTTCCAAATACAGTAGAAGTAAAACAGAGTGTGGCAATAGATGCAAAACAGCTTCCACATAAACAAGAGTCCCAAATTATCCCAAAAGAAGATGAAAAAATGATTTCAACAATTTCCGAAAATTTAGATAACCCTGCAAATATAAATAATCCTGAAAATAAATCAAACTGTAAAGCATCTCAAGATATTGTAAATATTGTTACAAATTCTCAAATAGAAATGATAGAAAATTCCCACAAAGAAATTGTTTCACAATGGAATGAAACCACTTCTGAAAACACCACTCCAGAAATTGAGGAAGAAGATATACCAATTCCACCAAAAGTTCCAAAAGATGATTTTGCTAAAAAAATTGGAAAAAATCATGATCATTCTGCTAGCGAAACAGAAACTGATATAATTGAAGAAGATGATGAAGACAATACACTAGTAACAACATCTGATAAAATTAAAGAACCGAAAAAAAGAAGAGCAACAAAAAAAGTTGTTATCAGACGTGTAAAACGTAAATTATCAATTGCTGAAGGATTTGCCCAAGCACCATTACCAGAAGCTGAAACAGAAGTATGTGAAAAAGAAATATTTAAAGAAACTGAGCCATCAACAGAAAATGTTGAAGAATTACCAAAAGAAAAACCAAAACCAAAGTCATGTTTAAAAGTTCGAGCATATGAACCAGGTGATATGGTGATGTATGCAGATCGTGTTAAGAAAACCCAAGTTAAATGGCGTTTAGCAACAGTTGTTGAAAGAATTACTGGTATATCATACAAATTAAATATTGATGGTGAAGAGAAAACATGTCATTTAAGTTATATTAAAAAATATACAAATAAAAAATTAACATTTGGTGGTAAGGAATATTTAGAAATTGATTATGCACAAATTGAAGCTGATGAAGAAGAAGAACGGAATTATAGTATTTGGAATTTAGTTTGAGAAATATTAATAATATATATATTATTTTATTTATTTAGTTTTTAAATTTATGGAAAAACATAATTTTCATTATTTATTTTCTTAGTTATGTAGAAGATAATTTTTATTGTATTATAATTAATTTTAAATTACGTATATAATTTATTATTGTAGTCATTATATAATATTTATTATATTGTAAAAATTGAAGAATTGTATATAAATTATTAATAAATTGTTTTATTTTAAAATTAAATTAATTTTTTTTAATAATTTTCCAAGAATTATATAGAATATTAATTTTGTAGAATTTATTATACTTCATTTTTGGTACACAATCTTTGTCCATAGTCTGAGGTAATAAAACTAATAAATATAATCATGGCTTAGTTTTTGATGGCAGTCAGTTTGTGATTATAGAATAAATTCATGAATCTAATGAGTCTCCCTAGTCTTGGTAGATCATTATTTTTGAAAATATTAAATGAAATAACAATAATTTTTGTTAAAAACTTTAAGAAAACAACAAAACAAATTCAAATCATTAAAATTTACTATTGGTTTTCAAATAATCATTCAATGAAAATTCAATTTCAATTTCCTTAATGAATATATTTTTTAAAACTAAATTGCTTAAAATATAATTATGATTAAATTTTGCATGAAATGACTGTAAAGAATTTTATAAATTATTTTCATAAATTCATTCATAAATTTTATTTGAAAATTCTTTTCCTTGTCACATATCCAAAAAAAATTAAAAAAATTCTTTGAAAATTATTAATAAGCATATAAGTAGACGTTAAAGAAATAATTTAAATAATATAATTTAAATTATGTACAAAAATAAAATAGCCAGCTAATATTATGTTTATGGTTAATGTTATAGTGTGGTGTGTTTTGATTCATTTCCGTACGACAGAAGAAAAAAATCACCCAGACAAAATTCTTTGAAAATTCGCATAATTTCAATAATATTTTGTAAATCAACAAAATGAAAAAATTAAATGAAATATTTATAATTAAATTGATCTAATAATTAATTGTTGGTATATGATTTTTATTTAAGCATGAAATTAAAAATAAATATATTTTATTTCAAAATTATATTAATAGATATACAAAATTTATATATTTATTTGAATATATTTAATTTTTTGATTTTCAAAATGTTTGGGTATAGCAATTGGAAAATTTATATGTTAAAAATTTAGTATTGAGTGCAAAGGGAAGTGAAATTATATAGTCACCATTCTCACTCGTCATTGTGAAATATTATGAGATGCGAAAATCTATTTAGAAAAATTTATGAAAATAAATTTTCAATAATGTTGTTGACAAATTTGGAAATGGGAATATTAAAATTAATTTAAACTAATCGAGTAGGTATAAATATTGGTAATTCTTCTTCATCGAGTGTATAGCTTAAGCCCAAAATTATTCGACTTAAAATTGGTGTAACTATTATTCGTCCCAAAATTTGTGAAAACCTCGGTTTGTCATACTTTTAGCAGAGGTAGTATTAAATCTATCTTTGCAAAATTAATATTTTTAATCATTTCTGTTAACAAGTGAAAATAGAAGCAGAATTTTTTACTATTCGATAATAAATACATTTTCATTCCAAATGTGTTGTGTTATTTAAAATTTTGCAATAAAAAACCTATTAACATTTATTTATATAATGTTCATATATTCTTTATTTTATTACTGACGTCACAACTTTATGCAAAAATTATTGGTAAATAAAGAAAACACTTTTATCTCGTAAAAAAAAATATTATTTAAATTATCCCAAGGTCGTGTTGTGGCGTTATAAAATATTTGACTGAAAAATCTTTATTGAAAAATTTTCAAAAAATATTTAAATTTTCTTTTTTCAACAAAAAAAAATTACGTATTTAAATTAATTACGAGAGGAGGAAAAAACACGACTTTAAAATGAAAATATTTATAGCACAAAAATTTTTTTTAAATATTATTAAAACAAATTTTATTTTTTTTTCTATACTTATTTTTCCTTGATTTCATCTGGAAAAATTATATTTTTCTGACTGACTGACTGACTACTCTCTATAAATAAAAATATATACACGATAATAATGTTTGAAAGAAAATGTATTTTCATATTTAAATAAATTTTTGATCATAAATATATTTTAAAGATTAATATACTAACCTTAAAATGTTGACATAAATATAAATTTAATAGGAATTATAAATTATGAAAATGTGAGCGCCATTACCGATTATTTTATTCACGGTCAAAAAATATTAATATACTTAATTATAAGCATTTTCCAAATTCTTTTAGTATGACGAGGAAAATATTGTTGTTTTTTTTGGATATTGTAAAATAAATAAATAATTATATGTATAGTGAGAAAAAGTCATGCAAAATTCCTTGGAGAGTTTTTTGAACTAAGTGCTTTTTTTTTGTTTGAATAAAATAAAACAGATTTTTTTTAGGTGCTATAATTTTTTTTGAAAAATATAATATTAGAAATTAAAAATATATTTTTTTAAAAGTAATTTTGTTTTGGGAAAAATTCCACCGGAATTCATAAAAATATTTTGAATTCGTATATTACCATAATATAAGCTATAAGGATTATATTTCTGGTGAAAATTCTTCAAATTTCACAATAAATGATCATTATTAATAACTTTATGTAATGAGGTCGAGGTAACTATATACACATTAGATATTTAAACACTTTTTAGATAATTTTACATACTTAATTAATTTCTATTTAGTTGATTTAATTAATTTGAAATCATATTTTTGTACCAAATTAATTACCAGCAATATTTGAATTTTATATTATATTAAATTAAATTATTTTATAGAGATTTCAACATTTCTTTTTAGACAATGATTAGAATGCCCTTGAAAATTTGTTAAATTCAATATATAAATTTAAATAAAAAAATATTTGTATCGTAATACTTGTTGAAATTTTTTTTTATTTATTTTAACATTCATTTGTGCATTAAAATTCAATAATAAGTCAAAAAAGATCAATCCTCTAGTTGGCAACACGATCATCTTTTCGACATGTAACCTTGTTTTGGGACTAAAGCCAATCTTTTTATTTCTTTTTTTTTGTATGAATGATTTTAATTAGAAGAAAATTATAATAAAAGAATTATTTTGTTCTCAGTAACATAAATTTTTTTTAAAGACCTTCAAAATTGTAAATATTTTATATGTTAATTGTACTTTTCGTATATGCAATTTAGAATGATTGAAACACTTTTTAATTACAAAAAACTCGTAAATAATTGACGCCACTAAAGATTTTTAAATATTTAGTAAACTAGTAACAAGTTACATAAAAAATATTTACAAAATTGTGTCATTATCAGAATTTATTGCACAATATATTTGTTAATTTAATTGAGTACAAAAAAAAAACAAATTTGGCTTAAAAAAACAAAATGTGTTTTAGATATTAATTTAAATTAAAAATAAAAAACAAGTTAAAATATCTTATAAGTAGTGACGACAACTATATTATTATAGATGTAAAATTATTACTAATTTCGTAGTCGATCTAATCATCTAATAGCAGTATTAGTGGTAGTATCTGTTCTGTATCATCCAAGTGAAAGACAAACATTATTTTAATAATTATTTAGTTATAACAAGTTGCTGACTTTAATTCTCGGCCGATAATATATAGAGCCGTTTATTTAGATTTGAATAAGTCCTAGTCCTACCTAGTAAGTCGTAATACTTGTCATGTCGGGGAAAATTTTAACAAGAAACTTTTTATACAAAGAAATTCTATAATGGACAATCCATATTAAAATCTATATTGATAAATACATTTGTATGTCATTTATAAAAGTTTTATTTTATTTTAATTCCACTAAAAATGAATCCAATAGTTCATATTTTTCAATTTGAACGAATGAAATTTTTGTAATTAAATTTTATAGCATACTTTCAGGCGGATAAATAAAAATCTGGGAAAAAAATTCGAAAAAGAATAATGTGGTTATGGACAATTAATCGTTTGCTTAGGTCTGTCTACACTACATAAAGATTTTTATTATTTAATGCAGTATATCAGGAATAATATTTAAAAGAAAAATTATTAATTTTTATTTGATTTTTTTTTATTGAATTTTTCTTAATAATAATTTTAATTTGGTGCAAATATAGGTACATAAAATTTTCTTTCTATGTAAAAAAAATTATTTTTTAAATCTTTCAGGATTTGTTAATTATTTTATTCTATCCGGAAAGAAATTTGTTTTTACATATTTTTTTTTTTTAAATAGTAGACTTGCGTTTTTTTCCACTAGAAAAAAATGTATTAGTAAGTGCATATTTTTAACAGAAATAAGTTTAGGAAAATTAATTAAGTAATTTTAATCCTTGATTTATTTATTTTTTTCCAATAAAAGCGATTTTTTTTAATATTTTGTTATCACGTTTATGAAATTAAATTATTTTATTCTTAAAGTTTTATTAATATACATTTTAAAAAGTCATTTTCATTTAGTTTTTTTTTAGCTCAATTTTCTTAATATTTGTTTTATAATTGGTATGGTGTTTTAACAAAATTGGGTAATCAAATCAATTTATTTAGTTTTTTTCATTAATTAAATTTATTTCTTAAATATTTACTAAAAAAAATATATGATTATTTTTAATATTTATCTGATTATATATATCCACAAATTGGGATTTATAAGTGAACACTTATTAGAGAAGAGGTATTCGAGCAAATTAATTTAATATTGTTAAATTTCGAATTATGGAAGAAAATTTATACGAAAGGAACAAAAATTACAGATTTCATATAAAGTACAATTAAAATTCAGTTATAATTACTTTTGAAAAATTCCATGAGGCCATAAAGCATGATAAACATATGTTATATTATCGCAACTAGTAATATAATAATTAGAATTTGGTAATCAAATCAATTTATTTTATTCAGAGTCAAATTTTCCAAATCAAATTTACTCTTCTCACCACTTTTCTTCACTAAAAATTACTATAACTTACTATGACGAAATTATAGAAAATTTTATGATCAAAAAATTATCGTTAATAATTCAAAATGAATTGCTGACATTCTACTTCGAATACCTCCCTTTTTTTATTTTCCGAAATTAATCAAAAGAAAACAGAATAATTTTACAAGGATTTTCCTTTATTTTTTGCAACAAGACAAAAAAATATATATAAGAAAAATTAAACATAAAATCATAAATTTTCACTATTTACTATAAATACACAATTAAAAAAAAAAAAAAAACATAATTTATTTTTCATTTACTTTTTACTTGTTAATATTTAATGTTTAATAAGGCTCTTAAATATTTTTCTTTAGTTTTATTTTTTTTTCTTACAAATTTACGGATTTTAAAAATTTTCAATAATTTTAAATAATTAAATTAAAATGAATTTTATTTATTATTTACCAGAAAAATAAAATACTTTTAAATAATTATAATTTTCTCATTTAAAAATAAAACTTAAGAGCACGAATTTTTGTAAATTAATAAAAAAAAAAATAATACAGAAAAATAAAAATTAAAATTATAGGAAATTAATTAATTTGTTTTTTAAATTTAATCATTTTCGTTCATTTTTTTTTTTTTTTTGGTTTTTTGTTTTTGTTATTATTTTTTCTTTTTTTGAGAATATACATAAATATTATAAAATATTTTTTTTCCTTTATTTTTAAATAATTTAATAAATAAAAATAATAATTAAACTGTAAAGGAGAAAGAGTTTTTTTGTTTTGATATAAAATTATTTTTTTGTTAACATGAAGAGTTTTTCTCTTTTTGTATATATGACGTTTTTTTTTTTAAATTTTTTATACTAATTTTAGATTTGACTTTTTGTCGTTATTTTTTAAAACTATTTTAGCTAAAAATTACACAAATTGTTTAACAATGATGTTCGAATTTTTAAAACTATTAAACATTTTTCTTAAAAAAAAAAACCTAATAAAAAATTGTTTTAATTTGAATTTTTTTGTCGTCTAAAATAATTTTATTTTTTTAAACTCTTAAAGCTTCGGTAAGTAAATTATTTAATTCACGATTATGTTGTGCCTTTGATCCAGTTGCAGTTGATGCTCCAGCAGGACGACCAACATAACTATAATATGCGTGATGTAAAATAGCGCCAACCGACGAAATTTTGTATACACAGCGACGACGACAATCGTTGATAGATGTGTAGATATTTTTTGTAGTTGATAATTTTTGTGAAGATTGTATAAATTGTGTTTGTGGAAAGAAAGAAAGAAATAGTTTTTTTTTTATTGTTTTATGATAAATATAATATTATTTTTTCTAATGTTTTTAAAAATTTAGAAATAATGATTAAAATGAATTTTATCTAATAATTTTATATACATAATAAATTTTGTTTTTTAAATGCATAAAATTAACCATTTTAGAGAATAAAAGAACACACAGAGAAAAATAAATCACAAAAAAAGAGTGTTTTTGTATAGATGTAACAAAAGTATAAGAAAATCAAAAACAAAAGTAAAACAAATTCTGAAAACCAAAAAAGTTGGACAAATAAAACGTGCAAAAAAAATAATGAAATTAACGGATAAACATAAATTCACAAAAAAAATAAAATATTTCCTTAATCGAATACGAAACTGTTCAAAAAAAATGTCCAACTGTAATAATTGTGTGTCCATTTTATTTCAGAAATTCTAAAATAGTCTCTGTAAATTTTGTAAATTATGTATTTTCTTTCTCAAAACATTTAAATGTATTTAAGTTACAATTGTTTATTATTAATGGATGCATCCAGACCACTAAGCGGCCAAGTGTTTGGGCATCTGGATGAATTAATAATTTCCCCTCTTAATTCGAAGCTTTAATTGATAAATTTGTATTATTAATTCGTTTTTAACTGCAAGACATTATCCTAGTCCTCTTCTATCTACTAACACGAAACAATTTCTACGAAAATACTCATTTAACTTACAATTTTACTAAGCCGCTTGGTGGTGTGAATGCGTCAAGTACAGAGCGAGTAATTAATAGTTGTTTTTTAATATAAATATTTAGATATACATATGAAAATGATAATGAGTTATGCAAATGATTTGTTTTTACAAAACTATGATTAAGAGAACAAAAAAAAATTAATATGAATAATTAAAAATTTAATTATATAACATAAATTTAAAAAAAAATATATCAAAATTAAATATTTACATATCCCCAAGAATATTAATTGCATATTATTTTTATAGTATGAAGTATTTGTTAGTTTATAGATTTTCGTTGAGATTAGAATTTCTATACTGTAGAACAGACGTGGTGATAAAAGAGATATTTTAATCGCGCAAAAAATATTAATGATCTGTAAATTTTGATTTTCATAAAATAAACAACTATAAATAAATCGATTACAAAGTCAATTGATTAATTAAAAAATCTAATGGATAAAATTAATAATTAAGATTTAAATTTATGTTAAAAATTTACAAATCATTATAAATTATGTAGCTCAAAAATGTTGAATGTGATACAAGAAAGTGCATCAATTTTTTATTTGAGCAAATTTTTTTTGCAATAAAAAAAGTGATATCAGCAAAAAAAAAAAATTAATAAGATTTGCAGACAGTTTTTTTTTTACTTTATATACCATTTATAATTGTATATCTTTAATAAAATTATTGAAAACACTTTCTTGTGTTACACGCAACATCCCCATATGTGTTAAGTTTAAAATTGTCTCTCTCGGTGTGTATCTAATATTTAAATATTTCATAAATTTATTTCGTTAAGTGTATTTATTTATTTTTTTTACGTTAATTTGTATGTAAACAAAATTTTCTTCTTTTGTGTTGTGTGTAGTTGGTCTTCTTAATATTTTAAATTTAGCAAATAAAAATTTTAAATTAAATTTTGTACACAAATTAAAAAAAAAATAAATAAATTAAGTAATAAAAAAAATTTTTGTTTAGAAAAAATGAAAATTAATTGAAAGAAGCCTGCATATATATATATATTTGCGTTGTTTTTTTCTTAAAATAGTATTTAAATATTTTATATTTTGTTCTAAAATAATTTTTATATATACTATTATATATATATTTTCTTTAATTTTTTTTTTATTTTTCGTAATTTAATCCCATCCCTCACCTAATTTGTCGTCCAGCACGTTTTTGTGATTTAGCCGCATATCCATCAGATGGTGTATTAAAATCTTTTTCTGTATTAAATGCAATGTTGTCAGTTTCTTTTGGTAGTATTTTTGGTTTTTTTACATCACTGGAGGAGGAAGAAGAATTTTTTTGTGAAAATAAACGATCAAATAACCACGATCCAGTAGTAGTGGTATATTTTATATTATCACTATCATTAATACTAGTATTTATACTAGTATTAATGTTAGTAGATTTAATATTATCTGTAGTTGTGGATTGGGTTACATCATGTCCTTTTATATCATTGCTATTACTGTAACACATTAATGTAAGTAGTTACGGAAATACACACACATATAATATATTACACACGCGTAATATGAAGGCATATATAAAAGGGAGCAAAAATAAATATAAATATATAATAATACAGAAATTAATTTATAAAAAATATAATAAAAAAAAAAATTTGTTTTAATATAAATTTCTCTTCTAAAATAATATATGTAGTTTAATTTTTAAATAAATTTCAAATTAATTCAGAAAAAAAACATTTAGAAAGCCAATAGAGAAAAATAAAAACCAATTAACACTTAAAACGAAATTTGAAAAAACAAAATTGTAAAATTAGAAGAAATTTGAAGATGAAAAAAAAAGTTTTTATACTTAAGATTTTCAGGAATTTCTTTTTTTTTATTTTGTTGACAAAATTAATTAAAATACAAAAAAATAAACTGCTATTACACATGTGCTTTAAATTAAATATAGTAGAAGATTGAGGAATAAAATCTATAATATTGTGTGTAAAATTTAGGTGTAAAATTAAAGACTTTTTCTTCCTAAACAAAACTATTGCTTTTTGACTTCATATTTTAATTTTAACTTCACAAAATTTAAAATCAAAGCATCAAAATTAAAGCATTTTTTTTTTTTGGTTCTTTTTAAACACAAAAACTTTTTTCATCTGTTAAGGATTTTTTTTTTTTTTTAAATGGTCTTCTATAGTCCTTTGCAATAGTATTTGTTTTCATATACACCCAAAATAATTACTTATAAAACCAAAATCCACAATCGTAAAAAAATAATTAAAATTATAAATAAAATAAATCAAAAAATATTTTTCATTTTTTAAATAAAAACATAAACCAAAAAAATAATAATAATAATAATAAAAAAATAAAAAATGAAATAATAAATTCATTAAAAAACAATTTAATTACCTAACGTCACGACTTGAATTCAAAGCGGTCATAAATCGTGGTTGAACATATGACCAGCCACCTTGATTTTTATGTTCTTCTTGTGCCCAAATAATTTCAGCATTTGGATAATGTTCAGCTTCTTTTTTAACTAAATCATAAGGGAAAGGTGAAATCTAAAAAGAAAAAAAAAATTCATAATTTTTTTACATAGATAATTAAATCATGATTATTAAAAAAAATCTTACTTGTTCTACTCTAGCAATAGCTACAGTACCTTCCATTTTCTTTTCAGTTCGTGCTTTTGTTAAATCATAATATACACGACCAGAACAAAAAACTAATTTTTTAACATCTTTTGGACATCTGCATGCTTCACCTTGTTCTGGTATTATACGTTGGAAATCAGTACCTTCAATCATATCATCAAATGAACTTCTAGCTTCTGGATGTCTTAATAACGATTTTGGTGTCATTAGTATTAATGGCTTACGGAATGGCAATGCAATTTGCCTTCTTAATATATGAAAATAATTTGCTGGTGTTGAACAATTAGCAACAATCCAATTAATATCATGCAATTGACGTATTGCAAATTCATCAGATTCTGGTGGAAAATAATCTGGATCATCTGATGATGATTGTAAGAAACGTTCTAAACGTGCTGAACTATGTTCTGGTCCCATACCTTCCATACCATGTGGTAATAACATAACCATACCAGATTGTCTTACCCATTTTGTTTGACCGCTAGCAATAAATTGATCAATAACACATTGTGCTGTATTCATAAAATCACCAAATTGTCCTTCCCATAATACCAATGCATTTGGATTTGTCATTGAATAACCATGTTCAAAACCAAGTACAGCTTTAAATTAAAAATAAAAATAAAATTAATTTACATTAAAAGAAATATGAGGAAAGATTTTGTTGTTGTTGTTCATTTACCAAATTCAGAAAGTGAACTATTTGAAACTGAATATGGTGCTTGATCTGGATACAAATTACGAAGTGGAGTATAAGTTGCTTTATCGACATTTTGATGATGCAAAACATGATGACGATGTGAGAATGTACCGCGTTCAACATCTTGACCAGACAAACGTACATGTATTCCCTCTTTCAATAATGATCCAAATGCCATAGCTTCACCAAGTGCCCAATCGCAAACACGCTCATCTACCATAATTTTACGTGCAGCTAATACTCTTAATAAACCTCTAAAAAAATTCATTTAATTTTATATATTAAATCATTTCTATATGGAATAGAAATAAATTAATTTACTTGTGAACTATAAATTCAGCAGCATTTGGTGGTGGTGATGAAAAGCGATTACCAATATGACATAAAGTTTCTTCTTTAATACCAGTTGGACAAACACGTAATGGATCTTTACCTTCAAAGAAACCAGACCATGGTGAATCAATCCAATCTTTATACTAAAAAAAAAAATAAATAAAAAAATTGTTACTTAAAATTTGAAATAATAAATTTTGCAATTATGTTATTACTTTAATATGAGTTTCTTTCTTGGCTAATTCAAATGCTTCTTCGCAGATTTTCTCATATTTGTCTTTTACAGCTTTAACATCATCAGGTGTAACAACACCTTCTGTAATTAATTGCTCAGCATACAATTCCAATACTAAAATTGAAATATTAAATTATTAATAAAATTTATTTATAAAAAAAAATCGAAGAATATTTTATTTAAATATTTATAATTACCATTTTTGTGTTTTCTAATTTTTTGGTACATAAGTGGTTGTGTAAACATTGGTTCATCAATTTCATTATGTCCATTACGACGATATCCAACTATATCAATAACAACATCTTTATGATATGTAGCACGCCATTCAGCAGCAACTTTACATACATGCATTACAGCTTCTGGATCATCAGCATTAACATGGAAAATTGGTGCATTTACAACACGTGCGACATCTGTACAATATGGTGATGAACGTGAAAAACGTGGATCTGTTGTAAAACCAATTTGATTATTAGCAACAACATGAATTGTACCATGTGTTGTATATTGTGGTAAATCAGATAAATGCATTGTTTCATAAACAACACCTTGACCACAAAATGCTGCATCACCATGCATTAATATTGACATAACTTTTTTCCCTTCATTATCGCCACGATAAAATTGTTCAGCACGTGTTTTACCTTGAACAACTGGATCAACAGCTTCTAAATGTGATGGATTTGCAACAACTGCTAAACGAATATTTTTATTTGTAACACGATTTAAACGTTCAATATATGTTCCTAAATGATATTTAACATCACCAGAACCATCATCAGCTGCTTCTAATCCAGCAAATTGTGTAAATATTTGATGTAATGGTTTACGACAAACATTTGCCAATGTATTTAAACGACCACGATGTGGCATACCCATAATAATTGATTCAACACCTAATTCAGTTGATACATCAATAAGTACTTTCATAGCTGGTATCATGATTTCACAACCTTCTAAACCAAAACGTTTTTCTGATGAATATTTTTTCGCTAAGAAACCTTCAAAACTATTGAATTTGAAAAAAAAAAAATTATTAAAATTTTATGAATTTTAATATAAATATATTTTGACATATATTTACCCTACGGCACGTGCCAAACGTGCTAACATTAATCTTTTATTTTCTGGTGAAAAATTTAATACACCGGGAGTTTCAAAACGTTTTCGTATCCAATTACATTGGTCCAATGAATTAATAAACATAAATTCAACACCAATTTTATTACAATAAACATTTTCTAATCTACCTAAAATTTCTCTATTAAATAAATTAATAATTAGAGTTTATTATATAATTTTTAGAATTTGAAAATTTAATAATAATATAATAATAATTACTTTAATGATAGTGCAGTTTCTTCACCACCAATAAATGTTGTACTAGGAAGTTTAAATTTTCTTTCCATATCTTGTTCACCTAAACATTTGTTAATATTAATTGAACAAAGAAATAAAAAGAGAGAAAATTATTATTATATATTTTTTGGTTTAAATTTTTGTCAGATTCCAAAAACAAACTATAAAGCATTATTGTAAATTGCCTTTAAAATATTTAAATAATAAATTTCATTGAAATTCGGAGATATCTAAATTTATTTAATAAGGAAGGATTCATGCATGTTTAAAGGAAATTAGAGAAAAAAAATTAAATAATTTACAGAAAAAAGCTTTAATATGTAATATAATTTTTAACTTGAACCAGTATCTGTAAAGAAAAATTTTCTAGTTGTCTGTTTCATTTTGTCATCCTTATGGGAAACATTATTATCATTATTTCTGGATAAATAAATAGATTTCTGTTGAAAACGAAGAAAGGTTAGTTTAGAAATCATAAATATTAGTCAATATTGAAGTAATTTTATAAATTTATTACTTCATTTTGGACAATTTTTTTTATTCAAAAAGATAACAGATAAGTAGAAAATGTAAAGAAAAACTGATTTTAAAAATATCTGTATTTCTTTTATATTAATTTCGAAATTTTAGTTTTATTATTATCTTCAAAAACATTTTGGTGTCAAAAAACGAATTATCAATATTTTAGTTAATTTATACATTTTATAATTTCAACTATCGTCATTAATCATGAAATTATATAATGAAAATTGTATTTTATTTATTACCCAGGTGTTTTTAAATTAGTATCATTACAAAATTAAATGTTACAAAAGAAAAAATTCATTAAATGAATTAATTTGGCGGCAAATTTTATAACGCTTAGTATACTAAAAATTAAAATTATTCAATAAAATTGTTATAAAGTTGAATATAATAGATAAAAAATTTGTCATAAAAAAAATACCAAAACAATTTACGATAGAATGAAAAGCTATTTGTCGTTTTTAAAGCTATTACAACTTAGGGAGCGAATTTTAAAACTATCAAACTGTTAAGACTAAATTTCAGTAGAAATTTCAGTATTATAGATATAGATAGAAATTTCAGTATTATAGATTATATTATCTGTCTGTTATACAGATCTCTACAATTAATCTCAATAATCATTTTATTCGAAATTTAATTTCAATCTTAATATAAATCTATCTCCGAAAATTTGAATTCGTAATATTTTAATTTGAAAAAAAAAATCAAAGAAATCAAACGTTTTAAAAATTAACATTTAACAAGTGCAGTACAACAATTCAAAATAATACGCAAATGAAGCTAATAAAAAATTAAATTGTTGATTTTGAGAGACAAAAAAGCTCCTTTTTTAAACATTTTCTTTGGGGGAAATTTTATTTTGGAGAGGGATTTTTTTTATACTTCCTTTTTTTTCAAAATTGATTTTATTTTTTAGTTTTTACTTACCAAAATTGAACGTAGCATGAATTGATTTTGGTGTTGAATTATCAGTTCTTTCCCCATTGTTTATACCGAGAGGATCGAGGAGAGCAATATTATGTCCTCGAATCTATTATATTCGTTTTAATTAGATGTGTGTTTTTTGTTTGTTTGTTTGATTATTTTGTATAAATTATTGATTATATATTTATATATTTGCATACACATAATTTTATGTTAAAAAAGCAAAAAAAAAAAAATTAGTGAATTTTTTTTCATTTTTCAATTTATAAAGTAATTAAAATAAATAATAAAATTAATAATTATAGCATATTTCCAGGTTCAATTCAGCTTTTACAAAATGATCCTTAAGTTTTCCTTAAATCAAAATTTCATCATCAAAAAACAAATTTCAAATTTCGTCTTTCAAATTAAATTGAAACTAGAACTAGATTTGGAAAAAGGAACCTTTCCGAGTCATAGAAAGACTTAATTGACTTGAAAAAGTTTGAATTTAACTTGGTAGTTGCCAAATAAAAAATTAATTTTAATAAAAGAATAATTACAGTAAAATTCTTATTTTGGGATACAAATTCCCAAATTTAATCTAAAGTATATTTTAGTAAAGTATATTTTTTTTAATAACAAAATTTATTTTCCTAATCGAAAAATATAATTTTATCATAAAAATTTGAAATTTTTTCATTCAAATAATTTCAAATTTTCATAATTTAATAAATTGGTGACTTTTTTAAAAAATGATAATTATAATTAGTATTTAAACTTTCCTATCCTTTATAACAAAAAAAAATATTAATAAAACAAATGCTTTTTTAATAGAAATATTAAATAAAAAAATTATACTAATCTGAGAGTTGCCCCTAAAAACCTTTTCCCCGTTGTTGTTAGTAAAAAAAAATATATTTCATTATATTAAATGATAAAGGAAATGTAATGTCCTAAACAAATAAAAAATAATTGACATAAATGTGCATTAAAATTATTTAAAATAAACATAAAAATATTTTACATATACATTCAATTCCATTTTGTTTATTTAAAAATCAACTCTAAACATGCATAAATTTTTTTTTTTTTTTGGGAAAAAATGATTTTTGTTTATATATATATAAGAAGAAAAATAAATAAGTTTCGAAATTATTAAATAAGAATATTTTCATTTCAAGTAAATAAAATAAAAATTAATAAAAATTAAAAAGAACCCAATAGCCACCAAAAAAGAATTATTATTAATGAAAGATATTTTTTTAAATAAATTTATTTTTTTGTGATTATTTATACGAGAGCTTACAAATTGTGTAGAGAGAGAAAATTTTTTTTTAGTGTAAATATTGTGCAAAATTTGATACATTTAATTATTGTGATTTGTGTTCTTATTTTTGTTGTCTCCGAATTTCAATATTTTTTTTTTTTCATACTAGCATAAAGAAATTATTTCGAAATTTTTTTTTTTTTTATGTAATGTATGTTATAAAAATTCTTATAAATAAATAAATTATTTCGAAATTAACAAGTAGTACAAATAATAATTAAAAAAAAAAAAAAAAAGAAAATTTAAAAAATTTACCCTTTTTCACAAACCAATTATGTTGTCTAAGTACAGCTTGATTAGCGCGACGACTAACACCATCCTTTCCGACTGTTACTGGGTGATTTATAATTCCTAGTGGATCCAGTTCAGCCGCCAAATGACCGCGAGTCTTTTTAAATTTATTTTATGATTTTAATTTTTATATATAAATTTTTTTTTAATTCCAATTATATATTTATAATTTAAATATAATTTTCATTTAAATTTTTTGTTTTTGGGTATATATCCCCGGGAATAAATTTTAATCGAAGAAAATAATTCGTCATTTTATAATATTCGTACTTATTATTATTGGCTTACATAAGTTTAATTATTGGGATATATTTTTTTTTCGAATATTTTATTTAATTATACATATTTACTTAATTTACACCATGCATTATTTTATATAGTAATTTAATTTAAAATAATTATATTGAAACATAAAAAATTGAAAATAAAATTTTATTTATACACAAAAATAAAAAAGGGTAAATAAACTTTTTTAACAATAAAACAATAATTTTAAAATGAAAATTTTTTTCATGGAAAATATAAGAATTGAATTCACTAAATAATTTCAAAAATATTTCATTCATGCAAAAGATATGAAATAATACAAAAAGATAAAAAAAAATGTTTCAAAATTTCAGTCTCATTTATGTTCATTGCTTCATTCGTTATGAAAAATTATTATGTAATTGTTGTGCATTCAATTTATGAATCAAAAATTGCAAAAATAATAATAAACATAAATTGAGTGATTATAATGTCGAATAATGAGTTTTAACATGAGAGGAGTAAATATAAATTTAATTGAAGGTATCATATTTTAATTGATCTACTTTCTATATGAAAAAAAACTAACTACACAAAACTAAATATCTAAAAATTAATTAAAATTACTAAAAATTCTTAATTCGAAACCAAGAATATTGAAATAACCATAAGAATATTTAAGGAGGGAAACATAGTGCAAATCCCAGAATTAGTATTTATATATTTTATGAGAGTGTAGATTTTCACTTATAAGCCCAAACAAAAAATATTTAATTAATGTGAAATTTGAATCCCAAAATTAAGCATAGAACCACAAAATATGTGAAAATTCTTTTCTAATATGTATTAACCATTTTTTATTTTATATATTTTGTTTATACTTTAAATACCAAATTCTAAAATTTAAATCAATGGTTAAATACGCCTTATGAGCTTTAAAATAAATTAAATCTAATTACAAAGAACTTAAAACAAAATATAATAAAACGCTATTCAAACCCGAAACAACAACTTTTCATTTGTAACCGATAATTCAGTTCAAAGCATACAAAAGTATTTAAATAAACAAGAAAAAAAAAACGATAATAATACTAAATACAAAACTTAATTGATATATAAAAATTAATGATGAAATAATAAAATATACAAAAAAAAAAAATATTGAAAAAATTTGGAAAATCATAAAAATATTTTTTAAATTAAACAAATTTCCGAGATATAAAAATAATATAATTAAAATATATTTTTATACAAAATTACTAAAATAAATAAAAACTAGATGAAAGAGGAAAATAATGCATGATAAAAATATATTTTTCATCAATTTTTTTTATTATTTTTTTGAAATAATAAAAGATTTTCCAAAAAGAAAAAATATCAATATTTTTTTTTTTTAAGTACTTTATTATTTCATTTTAAAAATGTGAATTTTTCTATTTATATAAAAAGAAAACTGAAAAGCCATAAATTTTGAAATTTAATATTTACCTGATAACTTCTAATAATTGCTTGAACTGCTAAATGATCATCAATTGTTTGTTCATCTGGTTGACTAGCCATTGAAATAGGATTAGCAGCATTATATTGTGATACTGGTACCATATTACGTTGCGTTGGTGCAAGATTTGGTGGTGGTGCGTAGCTATTATTTGTAAAATAGGCATCCCAAGACTAAAATAATAAATTATTTAAAATATTTTAATTGATTTTTATTTTAAATGTAATTATAATATTTACTGTGTGAACAGATGTTGGATCCCGAAGCCATGAAGTATACATTTCTTCAACATAAACAGCTGTTGAGCCATTTAAAAATGGTTCAGCAGCTGCTGAACTTTTTGTTTTAATTGCTGATGTAGCAAAAATTTCCTTAGTAAGCTGAAAAAATATAATCATTTTTTTTTATTAATTTTATAATATTTTCTAGGTGTAATATCAATAATTCAAATTGATGTGAAAATAAACACAAATAATAATGCTATTTCTAACTTATTAGTCTCTTACAAATTAAATTCTAGGCACAAATTAAATACAAATTAAAATCTTTTTCTTAACTAGATTTGGACATAAAATTAAAATTTGATTTGGAAGAAGACCAATTTCTATTGTCAAAATGTATATTTGACTTGGGAAAATAACCATTTTGTTTATTTAAGTGCTATTTAAAATATATTCGCCAACAATTTTAGCTTAAATTTTTGAGAAATTTCAATTGTTTTATCAAATTTTATAAAAATATATTTTTGGAAAAAGTCCAAAAATATATTTTTTTAAAAATATAAATAGATAACATTATGTATTTTTGTTTACAATATATTTTCTTAGCATTAAACGTTAATAAACAAAATCTTTATTATGTATATATGTATTAGTGTCATTGAAATCATCTACTAAATTAGGTAATTGTTTTAATATTTTGCATAATTATTAGTTAAATTATTCACAGATAGATAAAACAAATATAAGTAAGAATTATCTGATCATTTTATAAATTGCACTATAAATAAAAAATTCATTAAATTTAGTAAATATAAAAATAATAGTGTTTATTTTCTTACCCTAGTTTTAGCCGGTCCACAGAGTAACCATGTTGCAAATCTTTGACTCATTGGAGCCAGGGCGAACGCTGTACTTGCTCGATGCATTATTTTATATTATATATTCTATAACGAAAGTAAATTAATATTAATAATAATTATTTTATATAAATTTTAATATTTTAATTTTAATTTTCGCAAAAAATGTAAATTATCGATGTAAAATTATTATACTTCAAAAATTTACATATAATATTATAAATAATTTTCGAAAATTACTTATTTATATTATTAAAAATTTATAATTAAGTAAATGTTTAATATATTGCAATTAAAAATTCATGAAGTGTGAATAATTCAACCATGAACAAGTTTTTTTACGTAATTCACTATTTAATACTGAAAAAAATTTTTACTTTTATTAGAGAGAATTAAGATAAATTACTTATTATAATGTTTTGTTTCGATATTGACATTGAATTTAATAAATTCAAATTGTAGTTTTAGAATAGAATTTAGTATTATAAAAAAAAGCTTCATATATTTACAATAAATGAAGCAAAATCCACTATAATTCATCAAAGTAATGGAATTTTTTTTTTGTTACACTATAATTTTGATAATTTTGTTTTGTCTATCTAATAACTCCAAACTAAATTGTGCTAATTTTTTTATTTGTTCAATAATGTGTGTTAATTTTGGTGAAACAAATTTTGATTTTTATAAAATTGGTTAAATAAATATCTTGTAGAAAAATAAAAATTCTATAAAATATTTTTTTTGACATAATTTTAAATATCTCAAAAATCCATGAAAATAGAATTTATGATTATTTTATTACATAACTAATGTCTGGGAGATAATTAATTTTACTATGAGTTATCTATATATTTTTTTAAAATACACTTAAATATGTATAATCAGAAACTTTCTAAAATTGATAATGCAAATGAAAAAATTCAAATTCGTGTAATTGAATTTTATAGAATATAATTTAATTCTTAAAAAGCAGCAATTAATTAAATTGTAAAAAAAGATCAAATTGTGAAATGAAACAACCAGTACTTTGACTTGAAAATATTATATCGTGATACAGGTGAGAATTTTATAGAACATATAAAATTGAAACTTCTGACTTTTTATTTACAAATTTTGTAATAAATAATTTTCAAATGAATAAAACCACAGCTGCTGGAATTTGTTTTAATTATTTACATACATTCGTAAGAAATCCAAATTTAGTAATGCATAAGTATACATAATCAAAAAATGTTTAAAGAACATTAATATGTCTGTTTAAATTTATTGACTAAACAAATTTTGAAATATATAATTTGTATTTATTTAAACCAATTGCTTAATATTATATTTAATTAAAAAGTTGATTTTTCAATTAAATTTTTAATACATATTAAAAACATTTATTTAAACAACTGTTTATAATTTTAATAATTTAAATTCGAATTAAGGTCAATATGAATTTCAAATATCAATTCAATAAAGAGGGTGAGAGAGTGTTTGTAGGTTTCATATAATAATGAAATAATTAAAATTTTGGTTCAGTAATAAAGTTAATACTGTATTTGTGTCATATACCTTGAAGCAATACATATTTTTTGTTATTTGGAATCTATCACAGATCGACAATAATCAAATAGTTAAAATTTAAAATTATTTCAGAAAATTGTATTAAGTATATGTATATATTACTTTTTTGTATAATTAATTTCAAGTACAGAATTAAATTTTTTCTATTAAACGGATCGAAAATCATCATCTACTATCATATAAAATGCAAACTATAAAAATCAACATAAAAAATTCAAACAAATTATGTAAAATATTCCAGAGATAGTTGTAATCTACATAGATTGTAATCTAATTGACTTCTACACTTTCGAAATTACTAGAAATTTAAATAAGATTTTGATTTTAAATCCATTAAAACTATATATATTAAACATTAATATAATTAACCTTTTATATATTTAAACTATTTCTAATAATATATTTAAAATCTTCTCTAATCAATATCAATATAAAAAAAAAAATTAATAATAAAAATTAATACCCTAACTAAAAGAGTTGTGATTCAAGTGACGTTTTCAATATTTTGAATAAATATACAAAATGAGATTCATTTAAAATATTATCTAGATCTAGAAAGTTTAAAATGTGGTTTTATTTAATTAATTTAAAAATGAGATAAAGAGAATATATAATTTTTCCACTATTTACTGTATTGTATTTAAATTTCAAATATTATTAAAAAAAATATTTTAACTTCATAAGTATAATAAAATTAAATGCAAAAACACAAAAACAAATTAAAATTTGCATAATATTTTTTAAAGGTAATTTATTTATAAATAAAAACACATTATTGAAATTTAGTTATAGTTACTAGAAAAAAAACATAAATACAAATTAACCACATTTTTCTCTGACCTTGGCCTTTGAAAAGAAAAATCAGCTGGAAAAAATTGCGATAAGTGTTTTTTATAAAAAAAATTAACCAAAACAAAATAAATATATAGTATAAATCAAATACTTATTTCCCCTTTTACCTCTGCCAATTTCGAAAGACTAACGAACTTACAAGAATGGAAAAAAAAGCTTTTTTGTGGCCTTCTCAAAATTCGAATTTCTCTTTGCAACTTAAATTAAATAAAAAATCTTTAAAATATTTTTTTTGCAAAAAATTTAAAGTGGAAAGTAGGTTTTTTTTTAAAAATTAGCATTTTAAATTATTATACTTAAATAAATAAAAAATGAAACTATTATAAAATAAAATTCAGTTTCATAACAGAAATTTCAAGCTCTGATTTTTTTTACGTATATTTTTGATTATGTAACGAAGAAGAAATTTTCCAATTTTCATTTAACAACGTAGAGAAATTACGAGAATTAATTTTTCTTTTAAGACGTAATAGTAGACCTACAGAAGACGTAACCAAAATTTTTCGAATTGCAAAAATTAAGTTAATATAATTTTAAGTTAATTTCATTTTTTAACAAATATGTCACTTGACTCAAAAATATGTTCTATCTTACAAAATTGATTTAATTTACTTACAAAAATAATAAAATTAATTTTTATTTAAAAAATAATAATAATCCTTTTAGAAAAAAATCGATTCTTCTTCCAATTTCGAAAGAAATTTATAGTAAAAATATCACAGCTTTTTATATTCCTCTTATGTAATCCACAGAAAAAAAATTTAATTAATTTATTTTTGAAAAATTTAAGGTTAAATTTTATGATTATTATTATTAATATTTTTTTAGTACACAAGTAAAACTAGGTCACTTCTTACATTACAAATCATACACAAATGTAATACATAAAAAAATGGGTGTAAAATTTTACATATAATTTTTTTAGCTTTTTTTTTCAAATTTACAAATTCAAATTACACAACATTAGAGAAGTTAAGCATTCACTTTATAATTAAATTAAATTTATTTTATAATAACAAATAAAAAATTTGCAACCTTTTTGAATTTCTTATTAATAATTTAGAAAGTATAACAGATGCCACCTTAATAAAATTACCGAATAGTTTTGAAAAATTTATTATTCAACCCGCAAAAGATTGAAAAAAGCTTTTAAATTTAATTTTCTTTAAAAAAATATATAATATTTTTATAATTTTGTGGCCCGGGATTGCCTTTCGCTTCGAAAGTTTAGCCGTGACTGAAATTTAAAAAAAAAGCTTCAAACAATTTTTTTGAAGAGAAGAAAATAATTATCCAAGTTTTCGAGTGGGATTTTATTTTTATTTTAATAAAAATAAATTCCACTACGGTCTTCGAATAAATTTTTGTGATCAAAAAGATAAAAGTGTTTTGTGATATATTTCCCCCGGATTTAATTGTATCTTTTTCCGGTTCATTATCTAGAATTTACCGGCTAAGTAAATTTGCATATTTACTTTTACAAAGTTTAATATGAAATAATTATGCACAGTAAATTTTATTTTTTAAATTATATTCGAAATTTCGTGAATTTTTGAATTGGTAGATTTTGAAAAGGATTTGTTTATTAGTGGTTATAATGATAATGGTTCGGTTTATTTTGTGGCAACCAAACCAACTCAATTTATCTGCAGAGTAAGAGAATTAATCACAAAAAATTCGGAAACGATGTTCACGTTGATACATTGAGCAACAATTGATATTGAAACTGTCAGAAAAATTGATAAACTTTGATATATTGTGATGGGCTGTATCCTCACTGAAACAATTAATGAATTAATTGAAATAATCTTCGAAAATTATTAAATTGTCCTTTTAATTACAAAAATTTCTAGCTAAATCGAGCTGATAAAAGCATAGAACCGATTAAAAGAATATACTTTTAATATTTAACAGTGTATTTAAAAAGAACTACAATAAATTTAAAATCATATGTTTTGACAAAAATATAAGATACCAAACAACAAAAAAATATTTACGAAATTTTGGTGGGATTTTTTTCATGAGGCATGCGCTTTTTTTTTATTAATTTTATTTCGGGGAAATTTCGCAATCGTTATGACTAAAATATTTTTTTTTGTTGATTTCTTATTTACGTTAAAAATAATGATTATAAATTTTTACTGCAGGACAAAGTTCAGACTCAGTTAATTTTTTTTAAATATTTTACATTTCTAAAATATTAAATCATCATCAAAATATTGAAACTCCTCATGAGAAATAATGTATAAACTAAATATTTAATTGAGAATTTTGAATCCAAATACTGATTAAGAATAAAAGTAAATAATATACGAGTATGTACTTAGAAAAGCCATCAAAATATATCAGTTGATTTGTTGTCTATAGTGGCTTGTCTGTGGTTAGTGACCCGTAATTTTTATGCAGTAGAATTAAGTTTTTTTAATATTTTCAAACTAATTTAATAAAAATTATATATACAAATAATATAAGATAATTTGATGTTGAATAAATGTTAATAATTTAAAATATGTTTACCATGTCACGTTGTCGAATAATAAATAATAAAATTTGTTTATATTAGTAAAAAAATTGTGATGAATTTACATTTCATTAATGAAATTTGATTAACAAATTTCTAGATTATCAAAATTTCTAGATTTTAACAGATGTTGAACATAAAAAAAATCGTTTTTTTGTAATAACTTGCGTAATCTGTTATATTTTTGGAGGCACAATTGATATTGTGTAGTTTCTGGGCAAAAATTAGTATTATAATAATTTAGAGTGACAGTGAAATTGTTCTAGTTAGGTAGTGAATTAGTTCATGTGATCGATTCACGGACAATAAATTGATTTCACTTTAAGTTCACTATTCAGCAGTATGAAAGTATAGAGCAATGTAAATTTGATAACTAGAAGTTGCTGACATCGAATCTCTCAATCTTAAAAAAAAAAATGAAAGTTAATATTTTAATTTTCTTCATTATAATATAATAATGTGTAAAAATTATTTTAAAAATATTTGTTCTCTAAGATTAAATAAAATAATTAATTTCGATTTTATAATTTTGTTTATCATCCAACAAATAAAAAAAATTTATATTAATAAAAGTCAATGTTTTCCTGATAACTTTTCTACATTGTACAAATAAATTGGACTCTAGATAGAAATGGAATTTTTTATTACTATGCTATGCTAATTATCAATTAAATATTGTTTTGACAAATTTTTAAATGTACAATTTATAGTAGTTAAGATTTGAAAATTTGTCTTAAACTTTCTAAAATTTTTGAAAATTTTCTACAATAGTTTTAGTACTTTTTCAAACTATTAATTTTTTTTTACTTTAAAATAAAGAAATATAAAATGAATAAAAATAAATTAAACTATGACTTGTGCGTGACTCACCAGATTACTTGATAACTTGTGATAAAAAATTTGCCACAAAATTTTAATAACAACAATGTTTTTTTTATAATCTCAACCAATATGATAACAAAATTCAAGAGACATGATAAAATTATTTTATATTTGAGTTTTATACTACAAAATTTTAAATCTAATTAATTAATGCGCAAAAATTCAGTGCTAATATAAAATTCAAAAAAATTAATTTATTCATTTTGGTAATGTGTCATTAAAAAAAAATTGTTTAATACCCAAGTTATAATAATTAATTTTTTATTATAACTTTGTAATTTTATTTAAACGAATGTAAAAATTATAGAGAAAACCTCCAAAGATTCAAGTTCAAAAAATCAACAATGATTTCTGGATATAATTTTTTATATTATAAAATATTTAAATTAAATATTATGTAATTATAGCGGAAAATAAATACAAAATTGATTTTCCTTCTATGCTTATATACATATAATTTTTAATTTTTTATTCAATCTTGTCTGACCGAGTGGAATTTTTTGTTATTATCTTTTATGTTCTATAGAGAATTGTAGACTTTATTTAGTTAAGTACAATTATATACTTTTATAGTAGGCAGTCAACGATTAAAGGAAAACAAAATTGTATAAGTATACTTATTTATAATATGGTTGGTATATAATGTTCATTGCTTAACTGTATATAATAGAATTATTAAATATAGAAATTGTGTCAAGGGCGACAGCATGTTATTATACTGAAACACAGTTCAATGGATTCTTTAGTTTTAATGATTTATAGATTTAAATGAAAATAAATTACAATGTTTCAATATTATTTCAAAGTTTGAATACGTGCAGTATTTTTATCTGTTTGTATTAAAATCAAAATCTTAGTACATAATTTGTTCAGATGACATAATTTGTTCAAAGAAATTATTGCTAAGCTATACACAAAATTTGAAATTAGTCTAATCTTAATACATTAATATTTTGAAATATATAAATATTTCTTTGTCATTAAACTCAATTTAAGATAGTGTTAACATAAAAAACTGTGCAAATTCCAAACAAATCAGATTTGAAAAGAAATGAAATTAATATACAACAAACTCCAATAAATTTAGCAATTCGAAATTTAATATTTAATATTAAGTTGTTAATATATATTTTGTATTAAATTACAAATTAATTTACACAATTTTATTTTAAATTTCTGAAATTGTTACTTCTTATTCTTTGTAGTGTAAAAATTGCACTAGAATGTAAAATCTTTTTAACTGGGGGGCGTTTATCGATGTCACAATTGTCGAGTGAAAATGAAATATATATGCCCGTAATACTAAATATATTATTTATTCCACGTAAACTTTAATTATAACGAGAAAACATAAATTATAAATTTTGAAAAATAAAATTTCATGAGATAAATTATATTTTCTAATTATGTTAGTCACAATCAAAAATGGAATACGAAATATAAATTTTAACTACTATAGTTAACACCGTTTAAAAGCTTTTTTGGGTATACAATACAAGCATTTCGGTCGCTTTTATCTTTATTTATTTTTTATAATCATGAGACGTTAAGTAAATATATTTATACTGACTGTTATAATAATTAAGGATTTTAATTGTAAATATTGTATATATATTAATTGTATAAATTAAAATTAAATTTCGAATTATTGAACATGTTTACATTACTAAGTATATATAATAATAAATAAAATAAGTAATTATTTTTTATTAAGTACATATTATGTACTTAAATTGTATTTTTTTATTACCAAAATTAATTGTTTATTTTGGAATACATATATAATTTTCTAAATTAAAATTTATACTAACTATTAAAAATTGTTTACTTAAAGAAAAGCGGGAAAAATAATTTATGTAAGAAATTATTCAGAGTATTATGATGACAAACCGGAAGATTTTTTTTCATTATTTTTATGTCCAAAAGAACGATTCATGTCCAAAATAACAATTAAACGATTTAATCATTTTTTTACATACAATATAATTTAATCGTCGTCATCCAATTTCACTGTTAAAATAAATAACATCATGAAATTATACAAAAATGTTTGAAATAATGAAAAATGAAATGAAAAAAATTTTGACAGTATTTAAGTAATTACTTTTTTTTCTTCACGTGCATTGCATCATCATCATCCGTCAAGTCAAATTTTTACTTCAACATTTTTTATTGGTTTTCTCTACAATAACATTTTTTTCATGACTTTTTAACATAAATAAAATTACTTTCTACCTACATAAAATTTTCGAATAAATTATAATTTATTAACTTTCAACCACATAAGAAAAAACTAATTTTTTAATGGTTGGAACTTGGGAACGCAAAAAAAAATAAAAAAATTATATAACAAAAATTCTAAGAACCACTTACACTTTTTTCCTAAAATTTTTTATTTGGGACCACTTCTGATAAAAAACTGCACACCACTTCTTATAAAATATATATATAATATAGAAAGAATTAAAAATTAATTTTAATTTGTAAATATAATAATAATAATATTATTTTAATATAAATTTAAAAGACATTTAATAATTTTGTATTATTTTGTATTTATATTTATTATATAGAAAAAAATTTTCACAGCACACTAAAAATTTTACCTGCCAATTTTTTGTAATGTAGAATAATGAAGTAGTAAAAAAATATAAATGGAATAAAATATTATGGCCAAAAAAAATTTAGCAGATGCCAAAAATGTTTAATTTTTTTGAAATGTCAAATTTGACAATTAAAAACTATTTCACCATGTGGTTGTGGTGTAATAATATTTTAGTCAGGCGCATCGCAAAAATTTGGCGCTTTATTAAAAACTTATAGTTGCCCTCCATTGAGAAATAGGGTAACAATTCAGAAAATGTATAAGGTTTGTATTTTCACATATAGGTGGCAGCACATTTAAAATCAGTAGAATAAATCGTTATGAACTTAAATATTTTTTTATAGGAATGATAATTTTTGTATTATGTAGTATTTTTACATAAGTAATATTTATTTAAAATATATTTTAATAATTTTATACAGAATCAATTTTCTTTATTGAGATATAAACACAAAAAGAAAACGATAACGATAGTATACCAAACGCTGTTAATATTAAGATAAGAGCGATTGATATAATACGCAAAATTACAAATATTTATGTGTATTAATTATATTTATGAAAAGGGTTGTAGTAGTCACCCGCCTGTGATATTTAACACTGATCATAATGGTACTATTAAAAATCAAATATATATAAGAATTTATTAATGTGTTAATTAAGAATTAGGTAACAATAATTTATATTTAAGGAACAGTTGGATAAGACTATCAAAATTATGACTAACTATCAAAATTTCAGGTGGACCAAAAAATTGCTTTAAAATAATTAACATTTAAAACTTCATGAATCCTATCCCTTCCATTGCAATCTGACCTGCCAATGTACTATCAATAATATTTAATTTAGATTACCACAGAGATTTAGATTCTTAATTTAGATCATATATGGCCGTTTGCTAGATCTTCCTATAACATGTTTCCTATTCCTGCGATTCTTTGACATGGTATAAAATTTTTGGTGAAACTAGAATTTTCTTTCGGAAAGTTTAGACTGTTTTTGTATTTTCGATACTCGATAGAGTGTATAATAAAGTCATAATTAGAGTTAATTTTTGTATATATGTGTTAAGACAACTCACGTATAGTCACAATAATTAATGATTTATCTAAGATCAAAATAAACAAATATTATGTATCATCAAATCAATATAAGAAAAATATATCTGATGGTATAATATTATAAAGTTATGTTAAATGGTTTTCTTAGTTTAATGATCCCATCCACGACTTATGATTTAATTCTTTTCACTTTATTTCTTGGATTATTTCAATTAAAATTTATATCTAATACTGATGTAAAAAATATTACTGAAATGCCTAAAGCTAAACGAAGCTCATAACAACATATATGTATATAATAATATTAAATTAATATGAAGACATTTTATTCATGATCATTATATTATAGTGAAATTAAATAGATATAGGTAACTGTCGTCATAAGGTGAACAAGGACTGGTTTTTTTCTAACCATATAAATGAAGAAAATTATTTGATATTTAATTTTTATTTATATATTTACAAATTCACATATGAATGAAAATAAGAAAAATGAAGAACCAGTTAGAGTTGGTTAAATTTTCCAATGTTTATATATTTATAAATTTTTAACTTTTATTTTTGCATTTTCCCATAGAGAAAATGTTTGATTAAATTTCTTTAATTTGATAATTTCAGTTTCAATTGAATTTTCAAGGTGATCAGATATTTTGTTTTATAATAGAATTTGACAATATTTAAAATAATTATAAGTGTTAAATTATATTACATATAGTGAAAATTATTATTAAATAATGGAATTTTATAAAATATTAATAATTCTTTTTGGTATTAATATACAACATTGTTTTTGTGATGAAATGAATTCAATGATTAAACTGAAAAGTAGATGCTTGAATCCACCAAGAACAGCACGAAAAGTTGAAAGTCATATAAGAATTTGTCAAGAAGAAGTAAAAAATAAAATCATTTTAGGTTATTAATATTTTTGAATTTATTATTAATTTATTTTATTTACGAAGGATGTGACGTAATGGCAATTGATTCGAGATAAATACATTATTATACAATATAGTTTAATGACTCAAATGGTTGATATAAAATTGATTCACTTATTACAAAACCATTTAACTTTGTTGTAATTAATAGTTTCTCCATATTAAAGAAGAAACTTTTAGTTGGGAAAATCTATAAAATATTATTAAGTTCAAATTAGAAAAATATTGTGAACAAATCAAACTCTACAGGTGGGCCCATAATAAAACCAATCGATTTTGCTGATCTAAAATAACCAAAACTTCCATTATCTTAATCCACTAAATATAAGAAAAACTTAATATAAATTTAATAAAATTTTAATTGATCAACAACGGAAATTTATTAATTACTATTTTTGTATTTTTAATATTAATTCAATATTAAATTAATATTATATTTTTTTATTTCATTTCTTTTTTATCCAGAGGCATATGAATTAATGAGAAATCAATTAAAATTTAATGAAAACGATAACGATGGCTTAACACCATATATTAATTCACCAGATATTCAAGATGATTCACAACATCAACATCTTGAAAATGATATTAATTTAGATAATTCTGATCGTGGAACTAATAAAAATCATCATAATACTAATACAAATCGTAGAAGTTCAATTTATCATCCAACATTGGTGCCATATGAAGAAAAACGAATTGCTGGGGTAAAAGTTAATTTTTTTAATGAATTAAATTGCAATTAAAATAATATTTTTATCTTTTTATATTTAAAACAGTGTCTGTTACATTGTGTTTATGCTAAAAATAATGCTATAGATAAATTAGGTTGGCCAACATTAGATGGTTTAGTTGATTTTTATTCAGAGGGTGTTAATGAGCATGGTTTTTTTATGGCAACATTAAGGGCATCAAATTTATGTTTAAAAGCTGCAACCCATAAATATCGTGTTAATCGTCATAAGGCACCAGAAAAAGGTGAAAGTTGTGATATTGCATTTGATGTTTTTGATTGTATTTCAGATCAAATAACTGGATATTGTTTAGATAATTTCTAAAATACATTAAATTTTTTTTTTATTACATGTGATTTAAGTGTAATTAAATTATTATTATTTATATTTATTATCCAGTTTATCTAGGATTGTTTAAATTTTAAGTCTATAAAAATTCAGGTTTTCATCTTTGTGTTTATCAAATTAAAATTAAATGAGATGCTGATGACTTTTTGTATTATGAATAAGAAAAATGAATAAAATTATATTTAAATTTTATAAATATTAGAAGAAAATTAATTCATAAAGTGATAATTTGTAATAGGAGCAATTTAAATATATAATAATTGTATGTTATTTTAAATTATATGTTTTCTGTATTACGTATAAATTACTTATTAAATTATATATTACATTTTTAAGGTGGCAATTATTTAATATTATGTACATATATTTATTTATGTTATTAAATATAATTAAATATAAATAATGAAATAATATTAAATTCTATCGACGAATTTAATATTATTATAAAATTTAGTAAATATATTGGATTGGAACGAACATTATATAATAATAGTTTATATTTCGTTTTCCTAATGTAGAGAGAGCTCGACATCATCGTATACATATATATATATAATCATTGTGTATCTAAAGAATATGTCATTGAATGTCGGACATATATGGATAATGGTTAAATTACCCATACCCAATACCCAATGTCTGTACTCTGAGCTCATCATTAAATACTAACACCCTATGCCATTTCTTTTAACAATTATAAAAAAATATGAACAATTAATCCAAATTAAATACAATCCCAGTATTGAAAAATAATAAATCATAAATGAAGATTTTTCCCTACACACAAATAATCCATCTCTTCATAAAAATATCATTTATTAATAATCCAAAAAATTTATTTCCGTTTTTTATAATATTTCCCCGTTTTTGTGTAAAACTAAAAACAAAAAATCAATTTCCATTCTTTCATTTCCATTTCATCAAGGATTATGTATAAAAGAAAATTTCATGTCAAATTATATTATTATAATATATTAACCTCAAAATGATTTATATATAATATAATTTCAATGAAGATAATTTAATTATAAATTTTTAGTTATAAAAATTAATTAATTAATTATTATATTTCCGCCACCAAATAAAAATCATATACCTACATATATAAAAATGACCCTTTAAAAATTTACACGTTCTAATCATTAAACATCATTTTTATATATTATATCTTCTTATATAACCAAAAACAAAACAGAATTTATCAGTAATTATAATTCTTCCGAAGAGATTCATAAATATTATTATAATTCACAGACGGAAGTACAAAAGCCACCAACTTCCATTTTTACCATAAAAAATTTCATAAAGCATTAAAGTTCAAGAATTTAACAGATCAAAGATTATAGAAAATAAAAATTATATTTATTTTATTGTTTTTTTATAATTTGTGTTAACGCATTAAAATTTATGAACAATAAGTTTTATTTTTCCACATATTTTTTTTTTATGAAAAAAATATAATTATATATATATATTTTTTACATAATTAATTAGCTTAAAGGTAAAAAGAATTTTATGAAAATAATATAGACGATGAGATTAAATAGAATTTAGCAAAAAAAAATTATTTAAAAATATAAATAAATAAAAGAATTTTTTGTATAAAATTTGTAGTGAAAGATAGAATATTTTTTTTTATTATTAGTTACCAATTATTATATTGAAAACTTTTGGTATGAATGGACCTCCTTAAAAGGATTAATATATTGATATAGAGGATGAAAGTGCTTGTCATACTGAGGCTTATTTAGGCCTTGACTAATTAGGCCTAATTAAGGCCCTGTTTAGTGGAAATTTCGTAAATTTTCCAAATATCCATATAAAAATTCATACCTACTATTTCGTAAACCAAAATTTCTTACAATTATTCTTTTGATCAGAACCACTTTTATAGTCTGATATTTGTTGATATAATGGCATTATATCACTATCAATTCAAAGTTTAAATATTAATTGATTAGGTATATTCTAAAAATTTGATTTGATTTAAGAAAATGTGAATTTTTGATTCAGTATTTTATTTTCGTAGTAAACATATTGATGAATCTACTTAAAAATTTACTCATAATCATAATAATTATTAAATTTCACATAAAAAGTAAACGTTCTAATATAGTTTTACTTATATTTCAGCAATTTTGACGATTTTAATTATAAAAATGACGAATTTTTTTTTGAAAATTGTATAATTATATTTAGAACATTATTTTTCGGACATAAAATAATGTTAGTCTTCAGATACCCTTTTTAAATCGATGATACTTTTCAGTACACCCAATTAAATAGGTACAACATAGAAAAAAAAAAATCTTAATCAAATTTTAAGAAAATTCTTGATTGCATTAAATCAAGGTTCAATATAACAAAAATAATTAAATTAACAATAATAGAAAAATTTTAATATTTAATTATAAATAAATTCAAATTAAAATGTAATTTTCAAATAAAATAAATATTTTTTTTATAATTTTCTATTAATTTTATATTTATACAAAATATTCTTAAATGTATAGTTACAAGCCATGTTTAAATATTTTAATATTATTTGATTAATTAAACTTGACGATAAATGTGGGAATATTATTAATTTTATAATTATACTAACTAATTTAATTTTGGTACTGTTTTTTTTTTGTGTAAATAATTTTTGTTTTTTAGTTAACAGATCATTAATATAAACATTCATGACATGATTTTCCTTAGGTTAAATTCATAAATTTTTTTTTGAGAAAAAAAATGACAAATGATGTTCACATAAATTTTAAATTTAAACTATATTTTGCTCTCAGCTTGATTAAATTAAATTATTTTGGTATAAACAAAAGAAAGGAAGTTTATTCTAAATCTATCTTAAGATTATAATTGATTTAAATTATAGATTTAATGATTTTAAAATGGAGGACAACAAAATGCTATGAAAATGACCACATCCAATATTCATGTCAACGAACGAAATTATTTATATATTAAATTATTAGAGTAAAGGTCAAAAATATGTTGATTTTTTTACGAGTATAAAATATTATGGAAATGTTAAGAAGAACTTTTTATATCTATATGGAAATACAGGAAATGAAAATATACTATCATTAGGGATAGTTGGATTTCGAAAATTATTAAACTTCATGGGAGCTTTAAGATTAATAAACTTTATTCGAATTTCTGAGATAAAGATTTTGTTCCATGTAAGGTGTTAATTTTCTTTTGTATTTTGTAGAAAAGAATTTTAAGTTTTTTTGTGTGCTCCTTAAAAGGATTAATATATTTAAATTAAGAACGGTATACAATAACCATATTAATATTTTATGTTAGCTATTTCCGATTTATCAAACGATAACTTTAAGTCCAAAACCATTTTTAAACTAATTAACTATAAAATATCATGTTATAAATATATAACAATTTACTTTAATGGGTCAATGACATAGCTTAACATCAAAAAATATATACCAAAAGTTAAAATTGTTTAGCGATCTTACAAGTTATTTTGTAAAATAATTCTAATAATTATCTGAGTAGAATTTTAACTAAAATTATGAATAAATTTTTACATAAATTGTTAACAAATTATGTAAAAATATTTTATGCTATAAGAAATTAAATATTTTTAACAAAATAGTAAATAAATTGGCAAATTGTTTTCTAAATTCAATTTAGAAAATTTTGTTAAAAAAACACAAGAATTTTATTTTAATACCAATTTAAAGGTAACATAGAGTAAAATTATCATAAATTTTTCTTTAAACTATCTTTGATTTAATGACCCTTATAAGTGTATATATATGTTTACAGTAGCTTTATGTAAATTATCAAACTAATAAAATTTTTGTACTTTTCAAGTAAATTTCAATATTTAAAGACATTTCCTCTGTTTTTGGTATAGTAAATATCCAAGTGGTAGCTATATGGCGTTAAGCTATGCTAATTAAATATATGGTGTTGTTACTTTTTTTAAAGTATATACGTATAGAAAAATATGTACTGAATGTTAATTATTTAAATAGCGCATCAATTTATATGATATGAAGATGTTTTTTTTCTTAATATTTATTTTCGATATTGTATGGATTGGATTTATAAATGTCCAACATAATATTTTATCCGGTTATTATTATTTTTTAATTAAAATATTGAAGGTTAAATTTAATAGTCTCCAAATGATATGCGATGGTCTAAATTTTTGTTTTTCAAAAGTTTATGCAGAAAGTGCAATGTTTTTGGGGGTAAAATGTTTATACTTATTGTATACATAACTGAATATTGTATAAATGATATTAAGTAATAAATTAAACACTCTGTTGAATATTAGGCTATTACCAATTTCAATTAAAGAATACTATATTTTTATTTTGTTGTCCTTGTATTTCATGTGTAACAAATCTTGTAAACGACAGGACAATAGCATATCAATAACATAAAACAAGATCATATATTTCAATTTTCAAAAAATTTAGTGATGATATGAATTATATTTAAATTTAATATTTTACAGAATATTTTATTCGGTTAAGGTTACAGTGATAAGATCTCTTGGATCTTTCACCCCTACAAAACAAGAGATCTTGTGATGAGATTGAAAAATAGTTAGAATACTCCATTAATATTAGAATACTCCAGCAATATTAAAACTTTGTGACTTAAAGAAGAGTTCTGACAGAGTCAATAAACTGGCATCTATAATATATCATCTTTAAATCAACTAATGCTTATCTTAAATTAGATCTTCTATAAGACAAAACTATAATTAATTTAAAAAAAAACCATTAAATATAATAATTCTTTATGACCCCGAAATATAATTTATAAATAAATGAAAAGTTTTATTACTTAGTCCAAGTTCAATGCGAGGAAATATTAAATTAAGTACAAAAAAAATTAAACAACCAAATAATTTTTTATTATTATAAATTAAATATTTAAAAATTTCTTTAAAAGAAAAACCCAAAATAATTTGAAAATTTAATATAAAACTTAAAATTTAATTAAAATAATTTAAAATTATTCATGAAATTTTGTAATGAAAATTATTACACCAAAGCAGAATATTTTTGGTTTGGTCTTAATAAACATAAGAAACTAACTCATAATTATTTCTCGTCGGTTCTAAAATCAACAAAAATTGGGAATACAATTTTCAGGTTAAATTAGTTGTTTTCCATTAGTCGTCGATCATTTCCTAAAATATTTTTAATCTTCTTTTTAAATTATAAAATTAAATTCAGTGTATAAATTGGAAGAAAGTTTAGTTTAGAGCATTCTTGGTTTTGAGCAATCTTTTCAAATTTCTAACATTTGAAAGAAGTAGAACGATTATAATTCATGCAACTGCAATTGTAAGTTTACTAAGTTTTGAACGATCAAAATTAATCAATCATAAATCATCAATCAAGAAAGAAAATAGCTTGAAATTGTATTAAAAAATTATTTGTGAAAAGCGAATAATTTAATCTGAAAATGCTATATAATATATTTATGTTATTTTTATGCTCATACCGGATTGAGTTACATAATTTTTCATTATATAGTACAGAAAAAGAGCTCTAGTTACAGAGTTAAATTGGGTGTTTTTTCTTTTGTAATGAAAAGCAAAAACTGAAATCGTAATAATATTTATAATAGTAAGAAAATGTTATTATTTTCATTTTCCTTTCATTTCAATGTTTCTGACCGAGTTCTATTAAGACGCCGCGGTTCGCTGAAAATTTTAGTTTTTTTAACATTTACTGAAACTATTGTAGTTCATAGTGATTATTAAAAAAATTTAAATATCAACTTTTAATTATAAATTATTGATAACCACAAAATACATTGACCTAGCCACTACTAATAATCATTTTCCATCATTATCCATCTAATATTTCACAAAAACTTCAATTACCATAAATATGTATGAGATTATTAGGTTTAGAGATTTATTAAACTTAGGAAGGGTTGAAAAATATTATTGAATAATAAAAAGAACACTAGAATTAGAATTTGTTGTTGCTATAGAAAAATAATGCATTTTTTATATATGTGTTCACTATTTATTTTTGTGCTTTGGTATATCACACAAACTAATTAGGAATCTAGATGGAATAGATATTGTTCAGACAGTATATAGGACTATGGAACCAACTAATTTGATTTACCAACTAATTTGATTATCGACCAAGAATCGATCGAAAGTAAGATCAAATGAACAACAGTATACATTGTGTAATTTGTAATAGTTAAGTGAAGAAAAGGATATTAATAAGATTACACCCAACGAATATAAAAAATATTAAAGATGAAGAAAAATAATTTAGTTAATAATTTTAGTTATTTCAAAAAACTTGATCTAATTATTAATTGACGCAAAATATAAATTCAAATGTAAATGTTATATATGTAACATATCCTCAAGGAAAAAATCTTTCCATAGCATAATTCAAAAGCTATGCTTTACAAGTAGATCAGCACATTTCTAAGTAAGGTATGTCCATTTATAGAAAATGAATTGTACACGTATACTATTTGGTGACAATTTTCCTAATATTTCTCCAAAATTTATATTCGAACAAGTATTTTTCTCTGGGCTTTTTTGTGAAATCATCTTATAAAAATCAAGGACAAAATTTAAAAAATTTATTGTCAAAATTCCTTTCTAAAAAATATATATGTATTGTATACATACTTATGAAAATTCTTAATTCTTTATATCTAAACAAGCAGATTATTCTGTTATACCAAAAAAAATTTGTATATTATAATAATTCAGATCATCATAATAACATAACGATTAAAATTTTTATTTTTGATTCGCTATATGATTATGAGTTATATTTAAAAATCAAGGAATAATAAAACATTATTTATATTTTATAGATTTTTATCAGAACTTAGATTTTCTAATAAAGGTTAACTAATTTTATTTTTGTTTTCTTGTTTTGTAAGTTGACATAATATACATTTTTTTTTTGATAGATCAATTAAAGAATTTGTGAATTTAAAGTTCTAAGAAAGAGATACTACTCTTCATTAATATTTTCAATTATAAATATTATTTGTCACTTCAAAATATCATAGTATATAATTTTTTTCTTCTGATGTATTTATAAAATTTATAACAAAAATTCACAATTCAATTATTAAAATTAACATTTATTTTTTACATTTAATTTTTATGCTTCGATGAATCTGTCACTATATTTTTTAAAAGTTATAACTATATTAAAATTATAAATAAAATGTAATTTAATTGAAGGTATATACATTAAAATTTAGAAAATGAATTAAAATATTTTCCGCGAAATATTTCAAATAATATAATATTTAATATATTATTAGTTTAATAAATTAGAAGTTTTACGACAAAATAATTTAACCAAAATATTTAATTTCAGAAACTGTAATAATAGTAATTTTTATTTTATATATTTTTCAATTACTTAGAATTGTTTTTAGATGCATAATTAATCTAAATGACTTTTAAATTGGTTTAATTTCAAGGTTAATTGAATTTTATAAGAAGCATCTATAAAATGATTTAGATTAAATTATAAAATATAGAAGTGATAAAATACCGGTAGTAAAAAATATTAGTATAACATTTTAGAAAATTGTAAATATTTATAATACGAATATTAGAAATATAATTGCACTTAATGAATTTAGAAATTATATTTTGGAATATTCAATTTATAATATGAAAATTTGAAAGTCAAATTTATTATAATAATTCTAAATAATTGAGAACCACTTACAATTTAATTGATTTTAAATATACCACTAAAAAAATTAAACTTTGTAATTAAAGTAAATTGATTTTTCTAGAATTAATATCCTGAAAAATATGGCAATATATTTTTATAAAATTTCTTATATCATAATTATATAATATTTACCAACGATAAGCAAATAATTTGATTTCTCCCAATTGTCTGTTATCTATTCCTATTTTTCTAAAAATCTCAAATTTATACTATTAAAAATTTCCTATTAGTGTACATACCTTTTATGATACTAATTAAAAATACATAAACATAATTTGAAAATAAAAATTATATATGCATCTAACAAAATTTACCATTTATCTTAATTAAAATCCTCAACATACAAAGAAAAAATTATGAAAATAATTGTCGAATTTTTAGTAAATCTTAAATTTTCCCTATTTATCATAATTTTATTCAATATTGAAGGAGAGATGGATTTATTTCATTCTTCCACAAATTTTGAGGTGATAGTAATCGGATTTGGTCAATTAAATTTAACTATATGTATATACAAAATTATATTATTATTTATAGAAGCTTCTCCTTTTTGCAAATTAAAAAAATTATGTAGTATATATAAATTTAAATATTATGATTCATTCATGAAAATTCAATGTTAAATTTTTCCCGGAATATTTTTAATTGCCACTTTATCTGGAAAATTATAAGATTTTTATATATATATATATACTATCTATATTACAATAGTTCTTCTTTTAGAGACTAAAGAGAGGGGTTTTATACTATACAAAACATTTTCCTAAAAAATATATTATGGACTAAACACTATTCTATCTGATAGTTCAAAATTCTTCTCCCTATATAAAATTATAATACAAAACAAAAGTTTTTTTTATTTAGTTAGGTGTGGGTGGCCATGTGAAACTATATAAAAATAATGATCTAAAAATGAAGATACTCAGTTGCTATTGTTCCTAAGCTATGTTAAGAGTAACTAAAACAAAATAATATATAAATTAACAGAAAATAAGAAAAATTATTACCAGAAATATTATTTTAAGAAAAAAAAAAAAATTCAAAAAAATTTGGTAATCTTTGCATAGTGTGTTTTTTTTTGTGAGTTTTTCTGTGAGAAATAATTATAATAATTGTGATAAGTTGTTGAAAAGAAAATTAATATATTTAATAATTACTTAAGATAAAAAAGTGTTTGACTTGTATTAAAATGTTGACAAAATTATTAATTTTTAATTTAATAGCAATGTGTAAATATGTTTTAAGTGATTCAAATTTGGATTATAATGATGTAAACACGGATGGTACATATTCTTTTCGGTAAATATATTATATTCCTATAATTAAATTTAAGTTGGATATTAAAGTAATTTCTAAATCGAATTATAATAGTCCTTTATCAATTTAAAATTGTCCTTTTATAATTCAAAGTAAATCTTTCCAAGTCAAATTTATGGTCCTCTTCTACTATCTACATACTATACTGTAATTTGTACCAATTTGATTTACAAAAGTACCAATTTGACTTAGAAATTGACTTACTTGATTTAGGACCAATTTTACTTGTACTACCTTGACTTTAACATTTTCTGCCTTAATTCTAGTCAAATTAAATTGGAAAATTGTTTTATTTGAAGTATTGGTTTATTTCCCAAAAAAAATTAATTATTGATATTCAAAAACATCATAATAAGTATTTTTGTGATTTATGTCAAATAATGTTGTATCTATAAAATTTATCATATCTAAGACCAAAAAATTAGAAAAAAAATATTAAGGACGATAATTCTAATTTAATTACTTAACTTTTGTTGCATTACAAATATTTAAGTTTATATATATTACCTTTCTTTGACATAATATTTATAATTAATATATACTAACTATATTTATTTAATTCATTAAATCTATAACAATCTTAATTTATAGAAATTTATGTAATTTACATTCTATTTACAAATTTCGACCAAATTATATTAAGTTTCATTTTTTCAAAATCTTTTAGAATTTATATGAATATTTTATATTATTTTAACAACACAAATAATCCAGAGCATAAAAATGTTATTAATGAAATACACTATTACTCATGTTTTATTCAAAATATGGTGAATTATGAAATGAACTAAATATCTTTTTTATTTTGTAAAACTGAATTTATATTATTTAATATGAGATTTTTATTACAAAATATTAAAGAAATATTTGAATAATTTTACAAAAGATTTATTTTCTGGATATTGTAAGAAAAAAATTAATTATACAATGTGTAAATTCATTTTAACAATTCATGTTACATAAAATATTTTATAATAAAATAAATGAGCAATAATCAAAATGTTATACTATTTTATTCAGAGGTTAAGAATTTGAACTTAAGAAATTCTAATAAGTTGATATAAAATGTAAAAAATTTGTTATGCTCAGGATACTAACAGCATTTCAAACGTTTTTAATTTACAAATTAAAAAAATTCAGATTCCTTAGATATTAGAACGATCAGAAAGTTCAGAACTATTTAAATTTTGAAATCAAATATAAGATTTTTTAATATGATTGACTTTTTTGACTCTACTAAATTTTACGATAATTTTAAAAACGCTTAGAATGTACAAGAAGCTCAGAAAATTATCTACAATGAATTTAGAACCAAAGAATGATTAAAATATTTTGTAAAAAAATTAATTTTATTTTACAAATAATTTATAAGTCAAAATAACTTTTTAAAACAAAATAATAAATTTCAATTTAAAATTACTAATTTAATGTGAAAATTATTTTAACAATTAATTTTCCAGGAATTATATGTATATCAATTCAATATTATATGTATATCAATTCATTCAATTTTGTTGATAATATTCTTAAAAATTTGAACGTTTCAAAATTAAATTAAAAACCTTGATTACTTTTTTTTTAATTTAAAAATTTCGATTTAAAAATTTATGTATTTTTTTCTGCATTTTTACACATCGAAATTACCGGTAGTTAAATATTTCCATAAAATTAAACCATAATTTTTTTTTTAATATTTTTTTATAAATAAAAAAAAAATTTTTTTTTTAATATTTTTATAATATGGATTTCGAGGACAACAAAAAAAAATAAAAAATTACCTTTCAGAACTTTAACTCAGTTTTCCACGCTTTGTCGATTTTTCATAATTTTATTTTTATTTAGTTTGCAATTAATTTCCTCATTAAGATATTTTACTCATCTTTACATATTACTCGGAAATATCAGCTCTCCAAAAAAAATTGTTCTATTTAATAAGGAAAAATATAAATTAAATTTATTTAATAATTTAATTTAATTTTAAAATTTATTACTTCTGTTTTTATTTAAAGACATACTAATAATGACATTGGAAGCTATTATCATTCAGCATCTAAAGCTGGAGATGAAATTGTTCGAGGTCGTTATGGTTCGAGAAATCCATCAAATGGACGAGTTGAAGAGACTGTTTATACAGCTGGTCCACGTGGGTAAGATATATTACATTAAACTTTTATTTATTACATTAAACTTTTATGAACAATATATGAAGAAAAGTAAAAAGAAAATCTTTTGGTGTGGTGATTTATTCAAAGAATGTTGAAAACGCACAAATTGTGTTAGAGATTAACCAATATCCGATTTGAATATTTAATTAATAAATGCGTTCGAAATCAATTGTTTCGCTGCGACGAATTCAATTGTTTCACTATAACAATTTTCACAATAACAGATACAATAAGAGTATATAATGAGAATAAAATATTTCTGCGCAGGTAAACTACTTTGTAGTAGTTTCATAATCATGAGAATTTTTTTATTTTTTATATATAGTTATGATTAAAATAACTATAAATTTGGTGTTTGGCGAATACAGTGCCCCTACTGGTATATACATATGTGAATTATATAGACATTCCTATTAATTTTGAACAATGGGCGATTTTAGTGCCGTCTACCGAATGACCTTTCTTTAAGTTACTATCAAATATACTGATTCTAGATTTTTAATTGGTCTATCCTAAATTTATGACTACTTACATTTAATTTATAAAAATAATAGTTAAAAATAGTTTCATCGAATTTACGGACACTTGGACAGAAAAGTGTTAATATCATAGATTTTTTGCTGTTAAAACAGGTGCTACAAATGAATGTAAAAGAACAAATGAAATTGTAACACAAAATGTTAAAGAGAGCAATTAATGCAATTCCAATTTTTGATATGTACAAGTTTAATTTCTTTAAAGCAAACAATAAAAAATAAAATAAAGTAGAAGACAAAATAATAAAACAAAAAATAGAAAGAAGTATGATCAATGCTCTGTGCTTCCGGTCTAAGTTGAAAAATATTTAAACAATCGCGTAGACTAAGTTTAACATAAAGTCGTTGTTTTTTATGCCATCACCAAACCTATACAGCAAGCATAATATAAAGTTTGTATTGTTGTCGGGTTAACTGACGCTTGGTTACATTTAATATTACGTAAAAGAATTATTGTTTTAAATCTTCTGGATAATATTGCTTTTCAAACGATGGAATCAATATTTTTAGAGCAAGAAAACAAAGAAAATTTTCACAGATTTTTCTGTTCAATTCCCATAATATATTTCAATTAAAACACAAATTAATTAAAATACATATATTTTTAATTATCAAATTAATTCTAAATACATTTCCTTATTTATATAAATTTTTAAATTCAAAATATTTGTAGATATCGTGCTCGAGGACCACAAATTCATCGAAAAATGGATTTGTCGCAATATCCAGTTGGACCAAAAGGTAGTCCAGATGATCCATTGGCAGATCCATATGATGATCCAAGTTATTCATTTAATTTTAAAACAGCCGAATATGATAGAACAGAAAATGCTGATGCCAGTGGCAGAGTGAAAGGTTGTCTTTTTCAAATATCAAATTTTCATATAATTAAAATTTTTGTCTGTATGTAAATATTTGTAATATTGAAATTTTGTTATAAGGATTATATTCATATCTGGATGATATTGGTGAACGACATACTGTACGGTATGCAGCTGGTGCTGGTACTGGTTATGAAGTAATTAATGCAGTACCTGATTCGCCAGCAAGTGTTGCATATAATGCACCATTGTATAAAGCACCTGCGCGGACAAGAGGAAAAATGTCAGTTAGACGTGGTCCAAATGGTGAATATGATTTTATTGTATCAGCACCAGATCATAGACGATCTGAAACTAGTGGACCAGATGGCATTGTTAGAGGATCATATTCATATTTAGATGATAAAGGTGTTCAACGAACTGTTCAGTATATTGGTAAGTATATTTATACTTGGTTAAATATTGTAATAATTTTATTTTTGTTTTTAATCTCTTAATTAAGCTGGGGCTGGTATTGGTTATAGAATTGTTCAAAATACTGTTGGGCCTGGTACACATTTGAATCCAAGACCAGCACTTCCTGAATATGGTGTCTATGATTACCAATCAAATAATTTAGATGACAGTGGATATGCTAGACCATCAGGTCCAGGCAGTTCAAGACCACAGTCACATCCTGTTGGAGGTGGTGGTTCTTTAGGCCGCCCTGGAAGACCAGCAAGACCCAGGCCAAGACCAAATAGACCAATACATAGACCAGATGATCAGTCAGATTTACAAGATCATAAAGATAATGATTTAAATGTCTCTGATAATGATGGTAGTGATTTAACCGCAACTTCACCAATATCAAAGGATCGTGTTTCTCAAGGAGGTGGTGGTATTGGTGGAAGTTCTTTATATCCAAATCGGGGCTCAAAAAGACCAGGCAGTATATCAAGGGTACAAGGTAGTGATATATCAACAGGACGTGGAGGATACAGATATCAAGGTAATAGGAAATCTGAAAGAGATGGAAGACCACAAACGCATGACGATGAAGAAAAATATGATCAAAGTAGTATTTCTCAATCACAAACTAGCGATGACGGTTACCATTACGATAAAGGTAAAACACCACGACCACCCAGCGGTTCAAGTGGAAAGGATGAAGGCTATAGATACGGTCCATCAACACATCGTGATAGTGGCACTAGCAGTATAAGTAGAACTGGAAGTAAGGTCGGAAGCTTTAATAAGAAATCAACAAATCGCGGTAGTACGAGTTTTAGTAATAGAGGTAATATTTATGATGACGATGATTATAATCGTATACCATTAGTATCATCAGATCATGGTCAATTAGATCTAGATAGAAATCGAGATTGGAGTTTAAGGTCAAGAGATTCAACATTAATAAAAAATGTTGGAAAATGGTATTTAAATTTACCACCAGGACAAGCTGTTAGAGCACATGTTCAAAATATAGATATTTTACCATTAGGAGGAAGAATACCATCGCCATCTGAAGCATTGAGACAAGATGAACTTAATAATTAAGAAATTTTATTTAGATTTTTATTATTATTTTAAATTATAAAAATTAATTTAACATTTAAATGCATAAAAAATCATAATAAATTTTTAATAATTAATATTTTATGTTTATGAAATGATTTTGAAAAAATAAAAATTAATGTGCTAAATAATTTCATACTGATTAATTATTTCAACACTTGAACTTGACATTACTATAGTATTGGTGTAAAAAATTAGTAGTATAGTTCATAAATAATTATTGTAATATTTTTAAAATTTTAATTTATTATTTCATTTCAGTTTGATTTGACATGATGTTTTTTTCACTATTTTAGAAATAATTTGTTTCAACGCACAAATAAAAAAAACCAATTGTTACTGAATACACTACAAAACTGAGTAAAAATAACTTTTTATATTAACTTTGTAAAATATGTCATCAATATTTTTATCGAAGATAATTTCAAGGAAAACATGTTTTAATTTAAGTAAACATATTTAAATTAGAATAATTATATTATTAGTTTTAACTATGTAATTCAAAATGAATTACTAGTCCACTTAGTTAAACTAATTGGAATTTTTTAAATATCCCATGTAGTAATTAAAATAAACAATAATAATAATATGTAAGCAGAGCAGAGATGGTTTCTTGCTTGGTAGTGAGAGAACATTGGATCCTTCGATCAAGACAGTGATGTTGTTCTAAATACCAGTTGTACAATATATAGTGAAGTTATATTTGGAAAAAAGCCTTTGATGGTCAAGCATTTGATGACAACAATTAACACCCTATTCAATTAAAATAGTGCAATTAAAATAGTTTGTTTATTGCATTTAAAATAGTTTCGTAATCCATATATATGTATGTAATTAAGTTACCGCACCAAGGCAGAAAAGAAGAACTATAATAACTTTGTTGTACCTACATGTTTAATGAAAAGCTTTTATATATAATTTACTAATGATTGCAAAAATATTATGTAACATTCTTTAAAAACAGTTATGTTATAAGTAGTTAAATAAATATGCAATTATAAATATTATTATAATTGCATCTAAATCTAGAAAGTTTCTGTGCAGTTTGATAAAATTTTCTAAGGTGGGTTGATAATTATACTTGGGAATTTAAATAATACAAATAATTTAATTTATGAGTTGATTTGATTTCATAAAATATAAAAATTAAGCACAGAACATCAGATGAGGATTAATTCTATTAGCTAAAGTACGGAAATACTTGTTACCATAACTTTACTATTATTATTATGGCAGCATTTGCATCTGAAATAAATATAATTTTTTTTTGAAATTGAATAATAAGTAGTTGGGATTAAAAATTAAGGTTAATCATAACATATGATTAAAAGTCCCAGTTAATAATTATATTATATGATTTTATTGGTTGAAGAAGAATAAACGAAGTAAAATAAAGGAAGAACATTGATAAGTATTACTGTTTTTGTTGGTAGTGACAATATTAGTGAAAATAAGCTTTTTTTTAAATATATAATTAATTTTGTTGTAAATAATTTATATAATACTGATACAATTGATCCAATTATTAAAACAAAGACTATTGAAAAATACTTTATAAAAGGTGTTGACTTGCATCGAATCAGCTCAGTCCGGATTTTATTTTATCGATGATCACTTTAAGTAATAATAAAATAAAATTGTATTTTAATTAGTGAATTAGAATTTCTATTATGAAATTAAAATTGTTGGTAGCATTTTATATACTAACAGCGGCAGAATGTTCACAAATTGTGTACCAAGAGCCTGATTTTTATTATGAGTTACCAGTAAAAAACCTTATTAGTTATGTTAAAAAAGATAATTCTGTTAAAGATGGATCATACAGTTTTTCACATAACGCAGGAGATTTATCAAGAAAAGTGCTAGGACATTATAGCTATCCAAATCTCGCAGCTCTTAATGATCCCTCTTACAAACATGGTGCTGTTAGTGATATTGTTGTTACCGGAGGCACTTTAGCAGCACCAAATGGTTTGACTGGTAAAGTACCAGAATCTGACAACAATTCTGCTGTAGCGATAGTGCCACCTAGCCAAGGTTCTTTGGCCGAGTCTTCAGCAGTTATTTCGGGAGACGGTTCATATAGCTTTTCATATGATGCAGGAGATTCGTCACGAAGTGAATCTGCTGATGCAAATGGCAATGTTCAAGGGCAGTATGCCTATACAAATAACGCAGGTCATCATGATCTCTCTTACAAAGCTGGTGCTGATAGTGGGTTTGTTGTTACCAGAGGCAGTTTAGCAGTTCCAAACGGTTTAACTGGTAAAGCACAAGATTCTGAAAACAATTCTCCAGTAGCGGTAGTTCCAGCTAGTCAAGGTTCTCTGCCAGAGTCTTTAGCAGTTATGTCGGGAGACGGTTCATATAGCTTTTCATATGATGCAGGAGATTCGTCACGAAGTGAATCTGCTGATGCAAATGGCAATGTTCAAGGGCAGTATGCCTATACAAATAACGCAGGTCATCATGATCTCTCTTACAAAGCTGGTGCTGATAGTGGGTTTGTTGTTACCGGAGGCAGTTTAGCAGTTCCAAACGGTTTAACTGGTAAAGCACAAGATTCTGAAAACAATTCTCCAGTAGCGGTAGTTCCAGCTAGTCAAGGTTCTCTGCCCGAGTCTTTAGCAGTTATGTCGGGAGACGGTTCATATAGCTTTTCATATGATGCAGGAGATTCGTCAAGAAGTGAATCTTCTGATGCAAATGGCAATGTGCAAGGACAGTATGCCTATACAAATAACGCAGGCCATCATGATCTCTCTTACAAAGCTGGTGCTGATACTGGGTTTGTTGTTACCGGAGGCAGTTTAGCAGTTCCAAACGGTTTAACTGGTAAAGCACAAGATTCTGATGACAATTCTCCTGTAGCGGTAGTTCCACCTAGCCAAGGTTCTTTGGCCGAGTCTTCAGCAGTTATTTCGGGAGACGGTTCATATAGCTTTTCATATGATGCAGGAGATTCGTCACGAAGTGAATCTGCTGATGCAAATGGTAATGTTCAAGGACACTATGCCTATACAAATAACGCAGGTCATCATGATCTCTCTTACAAAGCTGGTGCTGATAGTGGGTTTGTTGTTACCGGAGGCAGTTTAGCAGTTCCAAACGGTTTAACTGGTAAAGCACAAGATTCTGAAAACAATTCTCCAGTAGCGGTAGTTCCAGCTAGTCAAGGTTCTCTGCCAGAGTCTTTAGCAGTTATGTCGGGAGACGGTTCATATAGCTTTTCATATGATGCAGGAGATTCGTCACGAAGTGAATCTGCTGATGCAAATGGCAATGTTCAAGGGCAGTATGCCTATACAAATAACGCAGGTCAGCATGATCTCTCTTACAAAGCTGGTGCTGATAGTGGGTTTGTTGTTACCGGAGGCAGTTTAGCAGTTCCGAACGGTTTAACTGGTAAAGCACAAGATTCTGAAAACAATTCTCCAGTAGCGGTAGTTCCAGCTAGTCAAGGTTCTCTGCCCGAGTCTTTAGCAGTTATGTCGGAAGACGGTTCATATAGCTTTTCATATGATGCAGGAGATTCGTCAAGAAGTGAATCTTCTGATGCAAATGGCAATGTGCAAGGACAGTATGCCTATACAAATAACGCAGGTCATCATGATCTCTCTTACAAAGCTGGTGCTTATAGTGGGTTTGTTGTTACCGGAGGCAGTTTAGCAGTTCCAAACGGTTTAACTGGTAAAGCACAAGATTCTGAAAACAATTCTCCTGTAGCGGTAGTTCCATCTAGCCAAGGTTCTCTGCCAGTGTCTTCAGCAGTTATGTCGGGAGACGGTTCATATAGCTTTTTATATGATGCAGGAGATTCATCACGAAGTGAATCTGCTGATTCAAATGGCAATGTGCAAGGACAGTATGCCTATACAAATAACGCAGGCCATCATGATCTCTCTTACAAAGCTGGTGCTGATAGTGGGTTTGTTGTTACCAGAGGCAGTTTAGCAGTTCCAAACGGTTTAACTGGTAAAGCACAAGATTTTGAAAACAATTCTCCAGTAGCGGTAGTTCCAGCTAGTCAAGGTTCTCTGCCCGAGTCTTTAGCAGTTATGTCGGGAGACGGTTCATATAGCTTTTCATATGATGCAGGAGATTCGTCAAGAAGTGAATCTTCTGATGCAAATGGCAATGTGCAAGGACAGTATGCCTATACAAATAACGCAGGTCATCATGATCTCTCTTACAAAGCTGGTGCTGATAGTGGGTTTGTTGTTACCGGAGGCAGTTTAGCAGTTCCAAACGGTTTAACTGGTAAAGTACTAAATTCTGATGACAATTCTCCTGTAGCGGTAGTTCCATCTAGCCAAGGTTCTCTGCCAGTGTCTTCAGCAGTTATGTCGGGAGACGGTTCATATAGCTTTTTATATGATGCAGGAGATTCGTCACGAAGTGAATCTGCTGATTCAAATGGCAATGTGCAAGGACAGTATGCCTATACAAATAACGCAGGCCATCATGATCTCTCTTACAAAGCTGGTGCTGATACTGGGTTTGTTGTTACCGGAGGCAGTTTAGCAGTTCCAAACGGTTTAACTGGTAAAGTACCAGAATCTGACAACAATTCTCCTGTAGCGGTAGTTCAACCTAGCCAAGGTTCTTTGGCCGAGTCTTCAGCAGTTATTTCGGGAGACGGTTCATATAGTTTTTCATATGATGCAGGAGATTCGTCACGAAGTGAATCTGGTGATGCAAATGGCAATGTTCAAGGGCAGTATGCGTATACAAATAACGCAGGTCATCATGATCTCTCTTACAAAGCTGGTGCTGATAGTGGGTTTGTTGTTACCGGAGGCAGTGGGTTTGTTGTTACCGGACAAAATAACAACGAAAGAAGTTCCTCAGATGGATCATATAGCTTCTACTACGATACCGGTGATTCATACCGTACTGAGTCCTCAGACTCAAAAGGTGATGTGCTTGGCTATTATGCATACAATAACCAAGCAGGGAAACATGATTTAGCTTATGAAGCAGGACCAGGAAAGGGTTTTATAGCTAAATCTGGAACTTTATCAAAACCAAATGGTTTACAAAACTTGAATACTCCTCCATTAATTCACTGGAGTCTGTGAGATTTATTAGAAAGTCAGATAAATAATAGCAATTATGGAAAAAAATTCAAATTTAATAATATGAAAAATAATGTTGTTCATTTTAAATCTGCCATTAGATAATAAAAATTACATAATTATTTGATTTCAATATTAATAAATAAAATTGTAGATATAAATATGTTGAACGTTGTAGCAGTTTTATTATTATTTTATATTATGCATATTTATAGGAGTGCAAAATTTATAATAATATTTCACTTTTTATTATTCCCTATATAGTTTTATAGTTTGAGTAGAAAACTAATTTTTTAAATTATGTAATATATTTGTTATATTTCTAATTATATAATAAATTCGCGCATGTAAGTCAAATTTCTTTTAATATGTATTAACATAATGATGTCATAATATAATACGAATATAGAATAATTTATTATAATTTCTAAATTGCATAAATTTCATCTATTCAGTGATGCACTTTAGTAACCTTCACAATAATATATCGTACTCTTGAATCATACAAATTTATTACGATATTATATTTTTCGTTTTATTACCAAATGTTACTTCGTATTAAAATTGTAAATCTCTACTAGTTCACTGACTTTAAACATTAGAATTGCTCTTTAATTATTTATATTTCTTTATTGCATCATAAAAAGAAACAATCCTTTTAAGTAGTTCTATTTATATGAAATTATTTGGAAAATATTTTGCTAAGCAATTTCTCATCTTTAATTATTTATCATTATCACGTTATATAAACATAAATTTTTTTTTTTTTGCAAAATTAAAAGCAATAAAAGAAATAATTTACATAAAATAATGTTTCTATATATTTAACAATATTGAATAGTAAAAATTATTTTAATATCAGTTTTGAACTGATTCCAATTAGGTAAATATAATTTTACCTTGAAAGAAGAATCTAATTCATGTAATAAAATGTAAACTAATGAAAATAAATTATTTATACTCGTGTCTACACCCATTTAATGTCCAGAAATTATTATATGATAATCATGATATAATCGCATACAATAAAAAAAAAATTGAATATAAAATTACTTCATGAAATTATTAAAAAAAATACAATTGTATTATTTCTTAATAGTTTAAATTAAAATTTATCAACTCAAATAATAAAATAATTTACTTTTTAATATAACACAAAAATAGTGTCAATTTAACATTTATTTATATGCACCAGGTGGATCATAAAGAAAAATAAAACTTTCACACATAACAGAGTTACACTGTCACATTCTTACTAAAATTGAAATATTTTTTATTTAGATTTTATTTTTATTAATAATTAATAAAAATATTAAAGATTTTTTTTTAGATGTTTTCAATTAAAATTCTCTGCAAAGAAGAATTAATCATTTTAAAATAATATAAATTAAAATTGTTTATAAAGAATTTCAGTTGAAATTAATTATTTTATTAATGTTGTTATTATTATTTTGCGGACAATTAAGTAATATTTTTTTGGTGTGTAATAAATTATATGATAAAAAAAATAGTTAAAACCAAACACGTACGACAACCTTTAAATCGCGATTTGAATTTGACCATAATTTTTACCGAATTTTTAGTATAGTAAATGGAAAACTAAAGCTATACTTTTATTTGGAAAAAAACATATTTCTTATTTACAAAATTGTTTCCAAAAAAAACTGGTAAACAACAAATTTATTGACATATTAAGTTCAGCTACGAAAAATCCTAAGATGGAAATTTATTTTCTTTCCTTAAATTTATAAAATTTAAAAATAAATTTTGTAATTTTTATTGAATATGAATAAAATAAATTGAAAAATTTTTGTTAATAAAATTAATCAGGTAATTTTTTAAAAGAGCTCATAAATTTTAAAAACTTTAAATATTTAATTGGATCAGTGTAAACCAAAAAAAAAACTGTAACATGTTTAACTTAACAAAAACAAAATATGAATCCTTATGAACAATGTTGACTAAAATATTCATAGCATGGATATAAAATACATGTTAAAACTCCGTTAAAATATTGTAAAATATAATTTTATTGTAATATAATGATATAGTTTATAATGCACGTGCATTAAGATGAACCAGTTCATCTTTATTGAAATTCTTTTACAATGACTAAAAAACAACAGAACGCAAAAAAAAAATAAGAAAAAGAATTAGTTCAGCTTTAAAGTTAATTTAAATTATTGAAACATCTTTTTTCAATATAGTATGAGTATGACAACCTTGACTCTGGGGTACAGTTGGAGTTTTTCTTTTATCTCTGACCTTGAATACAGAAATCCGGATATATGTATATATATATATATTGAATTTTAAAAAAAAATTCTGTTCTAGAATTGATGATGATGATATAGAACAAGAATTTTTCGCAATTTAAATTCTACAATCTAAAATTAATTTATTAAAAGATTATTCTTTAAAGACAGAGAAAACAGAGCAATATATATAACTATGAAAATTATATTAAATTTCCAAAATAAATTAATTTATTCGTTTTACATATTTTTCCAATGAAAATATTTTACTCTTCTGTAGAAATTATGATATTATTTATACTATTTCACTATGATAAATTTGAATAGATATATTTATACTAGAATAAAATAATAAACCAATAAAATATCATTTATTGAAATATTCTTAAATAAAATAAAACTAAAGTTTTATTTATCAAAATTTTATTCTAAGAAAATTTAAATTATTTAGTAATATCTATAAAAAAAATAAGATCAATAACCTCTCCATCGCCCACAATAAATTCTATATAAATAAAATTGTACAATTGGCTATTAATTTAGCCAATTATGGAAATATAAACAAATATCAAAGAAAATGAAGATATCATCAAATACAGATATCAAAACAATTTAAATATAATATGTTAACATTTCATTTAATAAGAAAGATTTTCCGTGAAAGTGATTTTATGTATACAATTTTTATCATTACATATTTCTGGCCGAAAAATTACTTTCAAAAATTGTCTGTAAAAAAATTTGTCCTACTTTAAATATATTTAGTACACATGACATTTTTTTTACATAAAGAACGAAATGATTATATTTAATATAAAGTTTATTATACTGCACTATCTAATTAAGATGATTTTTTAAGATTAATTTTAACGAACAATATGCAACTAGGTAGTTTATTTTGGAATTGACTGATTTTTACTCTAAATTATAAATTAGTAGCAATTTATTTGAAAATACATAAATACTGAAATATATTAAATAAAGGATTAAGTAGATCAATTGCAACAACAAAAATTAGTGAAAAATGTCATGTCTACATACAGGATAAGAAAACAATGAATTTGGTTCATTTTTAATAGACTGTTTTTAGAAATACTATGAAAATCCATCTTCAATTCAATTATTGGCTCTCAGTTATACCATATTTTATGTTAATAAATAAAAATGAATTATCTTTGCAAATTTCATTTCTTTTACCTCCTGCAACATTTAGAATTTTTTAAATAGAAAGTTGCTGCAACAAAAGTTTAAAACTACAAACTTAATCCGATCCAGACAAAAAACTACAACTGCTATAGAAAATTTTTAACTGCTATAGAAAATTGAAATCCAAAAGCATATATGAAGAAAATATAAAAGCTTCATGTTTCAATATTGTAAAATTGTGGTTAATAAATATAATAAAAAAAATTATTATAAAATATATTTTTTGTAGCGATCGTGTGTAGCGGCATTTTTTCGATTAAAAACTGATGTTCCAGGTGCCCCAACCAACAGTTCATTTCAAATTGTTGGTTAGATAACTTTCCTCAAAAAATAAATAAAAGAAATAACAAGAAAACATTTGTTGTGTGATTTAAAATTAGTTTTCGGTTCAAAGTGTTTAAAGGATTTAATTAATTAGAGAAATAAATCAAAATATACAAAAAGAAAAAAGTGTAAATCATCAATAAAATTTCAGTGAACTTTATGTAAATTTATTTAATTAAAAATATAAATCAATTTATCACTTTAAATATTATTTATAAATTTTAAATTCATAAATAAAAAAATTGTGTCAATATGAAACATTTTCTTGTGGTAAGTTAAGCAAACAGAAATCTGGAACAGTAAATAAATAAAACATTTTTGGGATTATTTTTTTGCCAATCTATTAAATAATTTGTTTATTTGACAAATTTTACCTTTTACTGTTACTTAATTAGTATTCATTAAAAGTGTATATAGAAAAAATAAAGAATATATTATGGTGTATTTTCAAATTTTATAAAAATTGGATCAGATTCAAAGTTATAAATCAATAAAATTTCAGAAAAATAATATTGAGAATTTATTTCAAATAAAAAATTAATTAAAAATCTATTATAAATTTATATAAATAGAATTTTTTCGCTTATGAGAAATAAATAGAAATGGTGTTTTGATAGATAATTAATATTATCTTTCTGCTTCAATTCTAAACATTTACATGAACCCGGATTTAAGAATGAAGAAATGAAGAATTTTTCAATTTTGTACAAAGCAAATTAAGATATTTATCATTATATACCATTATTATCCAATAATATAGTATTATGTTTGATTGATTATTTTAGAGATTTTTGTTCTTGTGGGTGTTTTGATGGCGCCAATTAATAATAAAAACAAATTTCTTTTAACATTCAAAATGTTATCTTAGTATAATAATAATATTATAATTAAATTTAAATTGGTAATTTAATTTTATAGAAATGGAGAAGATAATTAGAATTTGGTCTTAAGGTCACAGCTCTTATTTCCATATTCATCCCATTATTTATGTCAAATTTTATCAGATTTAATATTAGAACATGAATTCAAAATGAAATGTGATTGCTTTTTAAATGGTTCAAATTTAAATTAATTAGTCATTAATACTTTTTCAATAATTAACAATATTATTTCTGGTATTCGTACTATCAAAATAAGTTGGAAATTGATCAAGGAAAATTATATTAATTTATGATATCCAAATAATTGCAAAAAAATAATTAAAATTTCTATTGAAAAATATGTAGAATATTGAATGGAAATCTTTATACAAAGTATAAATTATTATTCAAAATTTTATTAGTACACTTTGATGTACTGTATTTGCAAAGTATTTAAAAGTAGAGCAAAATAAAAGCAGGAGAAAAAAATAAACAAAATTAGTACAAAATAATTAAAAAATTCTAATTTAATTCTAAATTGATTTTTTGTTCTCACCGAATTAATTTTTCTATTAAATTAAATGCACTTCAAAATTAGGATGAGAAATTTCTGTTGGCATTATCTTTCCTAAGACTAAACAATAATAGATTTAAAATGTTTATGTTTACATTAAAAATTCTTAGTATTTATTTATAAATTAATTGAATGATGGCAAATTAATGCACTATAATTTTTCATTAGATATTTGTAAATTAATTAATAAATATTTGATATTGTTTTCTTAAAAAGAAAATCATTTCAAATTCAAATGTAATGCTCTGATAAATATAAAATTCTTTACAAAATATTCTTAAAACCGGATATTATATTAATATTAATTGGTCACACCAAATTTCAGTTCATATTAAATGATTAACATATCAAAGATAATAAAAATAAATTTTTTTTTTTTCGATTTTGTTTTTGTTATTTAAAATAATTAAAATTAATTAAAAATTAATATAAGATTATGCGGTCACTGTACTACTACTGGCGTCACAAAACTTGAATAAAGTCAACAAACTTGTTCAGTATATTAAGAATCTATATAATATAAAATGGTAATATACACACATTCAATAATTCTGAATGTTTTTGTTAAATTTTTTGTTTGTTTGTTTTTATATTTTTGCGAAATATATTTTCATTAATTTTTTTTGATTAAACCAATTTTTCAAAAAGAAAACTAGTATATATCCAATTTTTAATATAAGAGAAAGAAATTTTATAATATATTATAAAATTCTATACAAAAATACAAAAGTATTAAGCGCGAAACTTGTTTTTAAATCTTCCTTAGAAAAATAATTCTCGTTTTTTTTAATATAAAATTTTTATTTCTTTTTCTCTGACATACATTTTATTCCATATTTTGTCTAGAAATTTATAATATTTTTTGTTTGTTTGTAAATTTTAAATAAGTTTAAAGAACTTGAAATATTTCAAAATATTAAATCCATCATGTCTTTGGGTCACAAAAAAAACTAATAAACGTAATTTTTTTTTGGTATTGAGGGAATACATAATTTCCAAAAAAATAAAAATAAATAAAAAAATAATTTAAATTTTTGTATTTTTAGTAGTTTTTGGTTGTCAATAATATAAAATCACGATTTAGTCATAAAGTTTGCTAAAAAAAATTTACAGATCTGAAAACCCACCTGCAGTCAATGAACTTGAAAATATTTCACGAATATTATTTAAAGTTCGATTAAATAATAATGATGATTTGCTCTAGCTTGTTTTTAGTATTCATTAAGATTTAATAAGATTGAATAAGATTTGATTTAATTTCATTAATTAAAGTAATTTATACTTTGCTGTTTTTTCCTGATAGATTTTCTCTCGTAGATAGTCAAGCTGCCGGTATCATTGAATCTCTTCAAAATTTAATAAAATCTATGAGAGTTTTGATTAAGTATCAAAACTCTGATAGATTTTATTACTGAATTTTCAAGATTATTGCAGTAAAGTATATATTATAGAATTTGAATTTGAGTACCTTATATCAATTTATTGAAAGTTTAAAGAAAAAATTTCTTCGAATATCTTAATTCATTATATAGTTTTAAATGCAAACAATTTAATTTAATTTAATATATTATAAATTTAAGAATTTCACAGTATATTATCCATACATTTTTGGATTGTTCCCTAAATATATTAATAAAACTAATTGACAAACATTTTTAATTTTTTATATAAATTTTTATTAAATAATCAATGTCACCTAATTTAATTAATTTTTCCCAGAACAGTTAAAATATAACTCTTAGTCATCAAATTTTATTAACAGTGTATAAATGTACATGCAGCACTTAAATAACTTATATTCTATTAATATACTGTAACAGTAAAAAGTAACCAATAATGACTATGTAAAGAGCTCATGACTCTTCAATTACTAAATCTTTCTTTTTATTCTTTCTTTATTTTTTTTTATATGAAAATAAGCAAGAAGAAAACGTTAAGGTTACACAAAGATGATTTTACTACTTGTCTAATAAATTTTTTCTTACATCATGATTATGATTTTTATTTCTCTGTTACTGCATCATTGAATTCAATAATAATTATTATTATTCCTTACATGTTAAAATTTTTTATTGAACTTGACTTTATAACAATCTGTTTACAGACTTTTATAATTTTTAACAGACGAATAGAATGTTTATATCGTTCTTGGCTGTAAAATGATGAAGATATAATATTAAAATAATAGTTTTTATAATATTCCGATAATGGTCGAATTATGGTCGAATATCACTATCATTGTGACTATATTGCGAAAGATTTACTTTCGTAATCTAGTTAATAACTGAATCATGAAAGAAATTTTGTCAATGTTATGACATTACATTTACCATTCAATTCGGAATAGTTGTTGTTGACCAAATTGATATACATACATCGAAAATTATGTATATCACTCTAAAGAAATTAAATTAAAAAATATTTAAAATTAATATTTAAAAAATCTAATATTAAAGAAACTAAAACTTTATTTAAAATTTTTGATGAATTTATAAAAAATCAAATAATTAATTTTTTTTAACCATTTTACAGGTAACAATATTAATTAATATTTGGGCTACAATTACTGCTCATCCGAGTGGAGGAGTTGTTGAGTAAGAAACTATTAAAATTTTATATGTAGAATTGATTTTTTTCTAGATTGTGAATTTTGTAATATTTAAAAACAATTTTTGTTGCTCTTCATAATAACCAAAAAAGCATGTTTTTGGTTTTCTATTCCTCTACACACTAACTTAATGTATTCTTTCATCATTTCAACTTTTTGGGGTGGTTTTTTGTATGTTGTTAATTAATAAAAAAAAAAACTATGAAACATAAATTTTGATCAATTTATTTATATTATTTACTAAAAACTATCAATAATCAAAATAAAAATTACCTTTTTATTGGTTTGAATTTACACTATAATAAAATCAAATATTATAATATACGCGTATTATTGTGTCTCGGCTTAAAAAGTGTTCGTGTCTACGATACGAAAAGAAAAAGTTCAATTTTGATTGGATAATGATAATTTTTTTAGGTAGGTTGGGAAAATCACCCCCAAAAAGTGTTTCATAAAATAAGAAAACATTATTTTATTAATTAAAAAAAAAATTTTTTAATTTAATACACTTTCGAATTTCGATTATAGTTATGTTTTTCTCTGTTTTTGTTTTAGAATTGAAAAACAACGATTAATTAAATTCCCAGATGATACATTTCAATATCAAACAATTAAACAATCTGATGAAACACGTCGAATATTAGAAGAAATTAATAAAATTAATATAAATTTAGGTTATGTAAAAAAAGATGAATCAATAATACATCAACAAAAAATGCCAACAATTTTAAATTCTGAACAATATTTATATCCAAGACCATCATATCATCATCCTGGTATTAATGGTGGTGTTGTATTGCCACCATCAATAAGAAATTTACGATATAAACGACCGATTAATAGAAATCAATATAATTATCGAGCAAATAATTATAATCCATATAATCAATATGAAAATTATTATCATAATATATATTTGAAAGTACCAATTTTACATGAATTGAAAAATTTTAATAATAATGATGATGAACTAATAGAAAATAATAATAATGATAAAAATTTTATACAAAATTTCTTTAAAAGCCAAAAACTAAATAATATGTATAAAATAAATTTAGTTGGTGATTTTAGTAAATTTATGAAAATAATTGAAGATAATCAAAATAAATTTAATAAAGAAAATAATATGAATATTGGATTACCATTAATATTTTTACCAGCAAAATTAAAAACATATGAAGAAATTGAAAATGAATTACTAATTGAAAAAAATAATGAAAATAAATTAAAAAAGAAAACCGAAAGACAAAGAGTTAATAATAAAATTAAAGATGTAGAAAATTCAATTCGTAATAAAGATAAACAATCACAAAAATTATTAACACAACAAACTGAATTGCAACAGCAACAACAACAGCAACGTCTTAAATTTGGTATATTTAATAGGCCACCGACACAAAATAAACAACAAATAATTGCCACAACACTAAGAACAATAACAACACCATCGTCAACAGTAAATCCATTATTATTAGAAAATTCAATAAAAATGTCAAATATAAAATATGAATCAGATGAGTATGATGATGATTCAAATGAAGATAATAATTCATCAGAAAATTCTGTACCTAATGTGAAACATTTATTAGCACAATTTCAAAAAGATAAACAACAAGAACAAAAAGAAACTTTGAAAAGTGGTGGCATAATAATACAAAGATTAAAAGTTCGAAAAGGTGGTATTGCTATTGCTGGACCAGGTGGTGTTGCAACAGCTGGCAGTGGTGGTACAGCTATAGTTGGACCTGGTGGTTATGCCTTAACCCATCCAAAAAGTTTAACAATTGCTGGACCAGGTGCTAAAATTATTGCATATCCGGAAACAGTAAATTTAGGTGAAGCTGCTTTAAAAACAAGAAATAATCGAATTATACCAGATGGTGGTAAAATTGTTGCTACTGGACCAACAATTTATTATAATCCTGAAATAACAATGTAAAGGGGAAACTTTTGTAAATTATAAAAAGGAACAAAAAGATAAATAGACTTAAATTATAGTAAAAAAATGTTTTTTTGTTAAATTTAAATTAAGTAAATAAGTATAAAAATCTTTATTAATATGTAAGATTAATTTATGTTTAGATATAATAAAAGAATTTGAAAATTATAAAATTTTAAAAATGTCTCAATTTTCTTTTATGGATTAATTTTAACCATCATCATTATTATCAACATTATAATCATAACAATCATAAACGCATGAAAAATTGCATGTTTAATTTTATGTAAATATTGAGAAAAAAAAATGAAAATATTATAAAATTTATATGTTCTTTAGATATCAAACAGGAAATATTCAGACATGGCCATTATATGCATTACCATTTCCACAATTACCAATCATTCAGCAGTCATCACAATTACCAATCGCTAGTCAATTAAAATTACAAAATCAAATTTTATTTAATTCACTTTTAAATAATAATTCTCAACAAAAATCACCATTATCAAATTTACAAAATGAACAATCATTTAGTAATCAACCAAATTTGCAATTACAAAATTTACAAACTTTACAATATCCATGGAAATTAATACCATTAACTTATTCACCTCTACAACATTATCAATTTGGTATATCATCAGAAGAAACTACAACAAATTCAAATAAATTATTGAATGACAATGATGAACGAATAGAACCAACAACCCAACAACCAAATAATCAAGATAAGATCAATTCAATGACGATCAATAAACAACATCCAGAAAAATTAATAAATAATAAAAAATCAAATTTAAATGTTGATAAATCAATTGTAACAGATATACAATATTTACAAGCAATTCAACAGCCAAATAATAGATTTATTATTGATAAAATTATATCAGTACCCGGTAAACGATTATTTCATATAATAAATTTAGAAAATAATAGTAATAAACAAATTGATGATGTCAAATTATTAGAAAAAGAACAAAAATTAATTTTAAATAAATCACAAAAATTACAATTAGAAGATAATAGTAACAATGATATTGAGGATACAACTGTTAAAGTTGAAGCTACTGGAAATACAGCTGCAGATAAACCAATACCAAGTATACCAATAGATTCATATTTTGTACCGTATTTTGGTCATATGAGAAATGAAAACCATAATGATAAACAACAAGAAGTATCATTAATTTTAGAACCACAAGCAAATGCAATTGTTGGTAATGGTGGTACTGCTATATCAGCACCAATTTCACGTGCTATTCTAAAACATGGTGTAAATACTAAAGTTTTCTTTAAACCACAGTCTGTAGCTATTGCTGGTGCTGGTGGTACTGCACATGCTCAAGCTGATTTAATATTAGATTATGTTAATAGAAGGAAATAAATATTTTAAAATAAATTAGTATTTATAATTTTTAATAAAAATTTAATTGTAGAATTTGATATATAAAATTATGTAAATAAAATGATTATTTTTTTAATATTTCAATTAATTTTAATTTTTATGAAAATATATGGAAATTGTAATTAAATTTTTAGCTTTATTTTTGTATATTATATATATAATTTTGTTTTTCAAAGACTTTCGCTAATTTCCTTTAATTTCTTACTATATAAAATTTAATATTTTATAGCTAAATTATTTTATATATATTTAAACATCATGACTTTACTTAAAACTACTCTTTTGTCGCAACTATCTGCTGTTCTATTTTCAACATAAAATTAAATTCTAAATTTAGGTAATTTTTAAATCAAATATAGAAAATTTTTTTTTAATTATTTAGAATTTTCAAGTTAAATAAGATTTTTGCCAAGCCAAAATTGTCATTTTCTGAAAGAAAATTTTCCAAATATATTTTTGTTTTTGAAATATTTATCTTTAATTCGGAAAAATGATGAATTTGATTTGGAACAAGACTAATTTAACTTGAAAATTTTATATAAATATAGAAACAATATATAATTTTATTAATCTAACAAAATTAATATTTCCCTTTTTCACTATATAAAAGACATAGATCAGATGAAGAAAATGGCGTTATACATTTACCATTTTATGGTGGTGCTGATGGACAAATATTACAAATTATACAAAAACCAGATGGTAATTTTGAAAGTAGTATTATACGAAGAGAAGAGAAGAAAGAAACTGTAATGGATAATACATCATTTAAACGTAATTTATATAATATACAAGAAGCTGCATCACGTTTAGTAACAATACAAGAATTAGCTAAAAAACGTGGTTCATTTACAACAGAAGATAATGAATTTTATGCAAATAATTTATATCAATTGGGTTTAGCTGCCCAAAATTTAGCTAAATTACAAAAACAAGGTGATATTAAAGATTTTCGTGAATTATTTTCACCATCACAATCATCACCACCAAAATTAATATCCCAAAATAATGAAAATTTAACAAATAAAATAGATGCAACAAAATTACCACCAATCCAACAATCACCACCATCGGAACAAACACCACCAGTTAATAATGTACACCATGATGTTGTTGATACATCTGAATATGATTTAGATTCAGATTCAATACAAGTTAATGCACCATCTAAAGATGCTTCAGTTGCAGAAGCTAAACCAGTTGGTAAGAAAAATAATAATTTAATATCAATAAGAATTTTATTTATTTCTATTTCTGTCTGTAGGTTTAGCTATTGCTGGTCAAGGTGGTGTTGCTGCATCAAAGCCAGTTGCTACAGCTATTTCAGGTGATCATGGTTTAGCAATAGCACGTCCAATTGCAACAGCTATTGCTGGTGTATCACCCGATTATATATCATCATTTGGTATATCATCAACACAAAATAAATTCCTTAAAACATTACCAGAACAAAATCCAGATCAATTAATTAAAGGTATATTCGGTACATCGACTAATAACGATAAATCAACTGAAAATCAACTGAAAACAGCTAATATTGAATTTAATCAACGTTTTCAATTAGAATCTAATGATAAAAATTCACCGTCACCATCTAAAGATGATATTGATTTAGTTTATGAAAAACCAAGTCCTACCATTGATCATTTATCAACATCATCTTCAGCATTGATTGAAGGAAAGTCTAAAAATGTAATTGGTTCTGTTGCTGGTATTTCAAATGGTTTAATAAATAATAATGGTATCGATAAGAATATGCCAAATTATAGAGTGATATTACCAAGATTATATAATAGTAATGGTGTCAATTATCAAAATTATGGTTTTCCACCATCGAATGTTTATGGAAAAAATCCACATTTGAATCCATATCAATATCCACAAATATTTTATTTAATTTAAACTAAGAATTTTATTTTTGGGAAATATATATATATACGATATACAATAAATATATAAATTTTATTGTAATTGCATAATTAATGTAAAGCAATGATATACAAAATAAATAAAAAATCATTTACTGATACAAAAATAATTAAAGAATCGTTTTATTTTTTAGTTTTTTCTCACATAGTTTTTAATTACAAATTTTACTATTTGAAATTGTCAAATTAAATCGGATTAATTTTCTTTTATAACTGCAATAATTTTTCAAGTGAAATGCAAATGAAATGAAAGATAAAGAAAACAACATCAAAAAGGACGAATTAAGGTTTTTTTCTAATCGAAATTTGTCCATTAAATTAGATCGTTTCGAACTCAAATTTCATCCTTTTACAAATCAAAATAGTTTTTCTATCGAAAACCATGACTAATGTTTGAAAAAAGCTTATTTTGATATGAAAAATAATGAATATTAGTTAGAAATGGCAAATTTTTCTTGGCAAAAGACTTTAATTTAATTAAAAAAGGGAAAAAAATGATTAAGTAAATGACAAATTTGATTTGGAATTTAAAAAGGATGTTTTAGTGAAAAAGGAAAACTGATTTTGATAAAATGAATTTGATACGAAAAATAATAACTTTGGCATGGAAATGATATCCTATACTTTTTTTGTTATATGAAATTTTTTGAAATTTAATACTCCTGAATATTGATCATCATAAAACTTAAAAGATGGAGATATAAACTGGTTTCTAAAATATGATTTTAACTATTCAATTTATTTCATTAAACCTTAATATTACTAAAAATTTATTTCATTTAAAAAATATTAATAAAGTCATTAAAATAAACGAAAAACTATAATTAATAAAATAACTAAAAAAAATTGTAATAAATTTTTTTATTATTAAATCCTAGCATAAATTTTAAATTTTATTTATACTGAAATTAAAAATATTTAACATAAAATTTTTCAATAAAAACTAAATCCTTTTTCCATAAATAAATTCGTTATATTCAATTTTTTTTAATGTTGTAATCAAAAATAAAACAATTTATGAATGTTTCTTATTCTTCGAATTCTTAACAATTTTTATAAAAAAAATAATAATTTATAAACTATGTTTTACCATAATATAATTAATATTTCAGGTATATATACATACAACATAAGATATATTTTATATAGAATATTGTAGAAAAACTAGAATTTTCGATTTTTTCTTTTTTTTTTGCATTATTTGCGATGCCCACGATCATCTTTATAAAAGGTCACAACAAACAAATTTAAATTGCATTTTCTTTGTTGCAGTTGTGCCAAGAAGTTGTGTCCATATTAAATATTTAAATAAAAAATTGTGTTTTAAACATTTACAAAATTAAAGGTAAATTTATATTTTTTTTATTTTAAATAATCAACTTAAAATATATTAGTGAGAAAAATTGTGTTTTAAGTGAAACAAATTAATTATGTACCACAGATCATTTGTGAAATAAATTAAATTTTAAAAATTTACCAATTGAAATTGAAAGTTCATTATTTAAAATATACTATTTTAAAATATATTATAAGTAATTTAAATTAATATCATTAGCATTTTAGTCGTAATTCAGTATTCATAAAAAATTAAATCTATAATTTAGTTTCACAAATTTTTTAAAAAGACATATAATAACATTTTTATATATAATTTTTAAAAACAACAACAAAATTAAAAAGGACGAATTAGTATTTTTTTCTCATCGAAATTTGTCAGCTAAATTAGATCGTTTTAAAATCAATAAATATATTTATTCAATATTTAAATATTGGTAATGTCATTATCATACGAACTATACAATATGTAAAGTTTAATTATATTTCTTTAAAATAGCACCCATTGCCAGTGGTGTTTTGAAAATAATCTGTATACAATTTAATTGTTGATTTAACAATTAGAAAATATATTTTATAAATGCAATAATTTTTCAAATTTAATCAATAAATATTGTCTGCCATTTGAATCGACTCCGAAATTTACTAACCATCAGATATTTATTAATGTAGGTTAACAGTATGGCAATGATAATACTGAACTGATACTGTCAGCACATAAATTTTCGATTAAATATGATTAAAATGAATTATATGAAATACAAAATACCGACAATATCAAAAGAATTATTATACATTAGTTGAATTATATACATTAGTTTCTATATATTAAATTTTTGAATGATTGAATGATATATGATTTTTACAAACTTCCACTATTGCTGTTACTATCATCAAATATCAAGTATTATTATCTTTTTTTTAAAATAACCAATCGATGTAACTTTCAGATATTTTTGGTATTACTAGAATACCAGAGATGTTTCTAAATTTTCATTGACTATGGTAACAGTAAGCAGACAGTGATTCTGTCAGTTCACTAGTAGCTTCAAACTTTTCTCAATATTTACTAAATTTTATATATAAGAAATTATATTTTTTACATACATATTTCATTTATTTCTGTAAACCATAATCAGAAAAATGGACAATTACTCCAACTTAAAAAAAAATATATTTCAAAAAATTATAAATTACAAATAATTCTTAAAAAAACTAGCCAGAAACAAAATTACACTAAAATAATATAAATTATTAAACAATTATTATAAACAAGTATCAATTTTCTTATCCGTAATTTATTTCATTTACAATTGTAAATACATAATTTATTTTAATGATTTGATTGTGGTTTTATAAAAAAAGAATAAAAAAAATCATTTAAAAAAAACAGAGAAAAAAAATGTATTTCAATTCTATTTAACCATGACCATCATTAATAATTCTATTCGAAGGTAATCTTCTTCTTGTTCTTGACCTTACCTACAATATTGTGTGCATCTTTAAAATGTAATTTTTCTTTACATTATACCACAATATTTATGTTTCTTCTTTTTTTTTGCATAAAAAAATAAAACCAGTATTTTTATTTTTACCATCAATTTTCGTTTATTTAAAAAAATTTTCCAGTTTCTTGTTCAATTATTTTTATTCCCTTTTAATATCAAAAAAAGTTCTTAAAAAAAAAAGTTCTTATAAAAACGAGTTTTTTTTTTTATTGATTCAAATAAATTAATGTCGATAAAATCTAAAAACTGAAACGTTCTTGTTAAACAGGTTAGAGTTTGTTGTAGCATTTAACTAAAAAAAAATATCCTTTTTTTCTTCAAATTAATATTGGAAAATTTTAACGATTTTTCTTTCAAATGAGAATATACCAGAGTACGGACAAAGAAAACAAATGATTTTTTTATTGGCCATTCTTTGTTAACTACAATCTGGTATCTTATCATTTATTATTTAACATCAATTTGTTAATTTAAATTTATTTCTTTTATGTATTGTTTCAGATGTTATTACCATTAATATTTATAGGATGGACATTAACATTGTCCAATTGTGCACCAGCACAATTACTGTATACAACACCAATTGTTAGATCTGTAATACAACCAATTGTTGCAGCACCAAATCCAATATTTTTATATGAACCAGCAGTAAATTATCAATTATTACGACAAAATCCACCTGGTATTAATAATACACAAATAAGTGAAATAATTGGTATATTCCAAGATGCTGGTGCCCAAGCACAAGGAACATTTCAACAATTACAAGAGTGGGGTCAAAGTTGGGGTCAATCATGGGGACAAGGTTTTGGTACAAATAATGAAAGATTACCAGCATCAACAATGGAATTGAAACCAATGTTAAATGAAAGATTTGATAAACAGCCATCAGAAAATATGGAAATGTTAAATAAAAATGAGAATATGAAATTAAAAATATCATCAGATAATGAACAAAAACAATATTATACATTTTCACCTGGTTATCCACAAATTTATTATAATTTAGTACAGCCAGCATATAGACCAATATTAAGTTTACAATCTGTACAAGCAATTAGAGCTAGAAGTATGGCGGATTTAAATCCAATTAAAAATGATAAATTTTTATCACAAATAGCATCTAGTGGTGTTGTTGCTGAATCTGATTCAAATAATGTACCAGCCGGAACAGTGGCATTAGTTGAACCATTAAAAACATTTGGTGAATCTGTAAAAGATGAACAACTTGTTGAAAATCAACCAGAACAGAATGTAGTTAAAGTTGAACAAGAACAAGAACAAGAACAAGTTCCAAAATCATTTGCAAAATTTATACAAGATAATCAAGCAGATCCAGCAATATCAAGTAGATCACAATCAGATGAACCAAATAAATCAAATGATATTACTACAGTAGTTAAAGATGGTAAAAATATATTTTTATATAATTAATAGAATTATTTTTAATTTTATAAATAATTTTATAGCTGAAGGTGGTAGTATTGCAAAAGCTTCACCAGTTGGTGCTGCTGTTGCTGGTAAAGCAGGACATGCAGAATCAGCACCTGTTGCTACAGCAATTGTTGGTAAAGATGGTTTAGCTATTGCACAACCAATTGCATCAGCAGTAGCTGGTGAATTTGGTGGTAATTTTGAGAAAAAAGATATTGAAGAAAAACCAGCTGCTGAACCAATAAAAGTTGAATAAATTTTTTTGATTTAAATTGATTAAAATGATATAAGGAATTATATCCTTTATACTATTTTTTTATATATGATTTTATATAGGTTAAGAGGCGTTTTCCAATATTTTTTTCCATTGTAAGGAGACTGATTAGTTATATAGCAATTCAAGGGTTCAATATGATTTTTTAATTTGTTTTTGTCCTTCTAAATTCTTCTATCTATTTTTTTTTTAGATAAAATTATTGGTTTTGGGTTTTCAATTTTACTAATTTTCATTAATAATTTTAATGGTTTTTTTTTCTAATTCAAGAGAATTAGATAATAATTCACATTTTTACTAACATATATAAAATAAAAAAAAGCAAAGAAATTGTCAATAAAAAACTAAAAAAAAAATATAAATAATTACATAAGACACAATCACACTTCATATACATAAATTCATAAATTTTGATGCATAAGTTTTAATGTATTTTGATTTTTAATAAATATATTTATTAAAAAAAAAATTGACATTAAAACTTTTGCACAATTCATCATACATAAATTCATAAATCATAAAAACACATCATACATAAAAAATAAAAATAATAATGTAAAATCAAAAAAAAAAAAAAGAATTAACGAAAAATAAAAATTAAATAGATATAATTGTTTTTTGTCTTTTATTTATAAATTAATTAAATATACTCGAATGGGAGACTATGGTGTTCCCTCCTTATATACCACCATTTGATAAAATGAGCTGATCTATTAAATTTTCTGAATCATGTAATTGTTTTTTTCTTATATCGAATAACTGGAGACATACATAATAGTGAAATGTATGCTTTGCTATCCTATTAAATTACAATACTATAATATTACAAATTAGTTAATAAAATTATTATTATAGTGTCAAAATCAAAAACATTCAATATGATCGATACCAGTAAAAAATCTAATATAAAAAATTATGAATCACCATTTCAACTAATGTCCTTGTCCTGCAGTTCACTGTATGTGTATGGTATAATGTATATGATAAGCGAATATGATGTGGCGCATAATTTGTATATTAAAATATTTCCAATGAATTTATTATTACATTTTTACCAATGGCACCAGCAAAAGAAGAAAGAAAAGACATTTTCTGCCGGTACTGAATATTTGTGAAAAATAAAGTTTATGCATAATAAATTTAAAATTTTCATATACATATTATCAAATTTTTGTGTATAAGCAAATTAGTATGCTAACATTTCAGCATCCCAGCCCAGTTTGTGTATAAACATTGTTTAGCAACATTAAAAATATTTTAAAAATTTCTTATCTTTATAATTGTCAAGTATGTAAAATCTTCTTTCGAATATATTCTCTCTAACTTAATTATATATTTAAAATGTAAACGAGGATACTAAAATTACCCATAATTACTATTAATTTTATATAACCAGTTTGTGGTTTCCTCTTCTTTTAAGAAAAAAACATGACAAAATATGTGAATCGAATATTCAATTAATGCTTTCTTCAGTTCATTGCATATAATTTTTGTTCACTTTTCACATTATAATCGTGTACATAGTTTAAATTAGTTAACGTCTGACTTTAAACGAATCAACATTATACTTTCTTTTTGTAGAGCAACAAATTCAATTTAATAAAATTATAACTAAAAAAGAAATCCAGAAAATGGCATTTTTACCACAAATTTGTCAAACAATTTTCTGTATATTATATCCAGCTGCAACATTTATAATACCACCAGTATCACCATCAACAATTAATTTATTAACTGGTAAATTTCTGCCAAATCCAATTGAACCAACAATACAATCATCTGTAATTCAATTTAAACGACCACCGTTTTTATTTCGTCCACCATTTTCCATTATTAAACCAATATCAACAAGTGCAACATTATTAAATAATAATTTATCTAATAAAAATTCAACAATATTAAAAAATTCAACAATTATTGGACAATTAGATAATAATAATAATGTTGAACCAACAAAAATTTATGGTGAAGGTACTGAATCAAAATTTCCACCATTATTTGAAGGTTTATTACAACGTGTTCAATCAATATTTTCTGTATATCGTTATCCAGATTTAAGTCGTCCAGGTAATGAATTAGTTGCACAACCAGTTACATTTTCAAGACCAACATTAATACCACGTCCATTTACAACAATGAAACCAACAACTTTATCAATTGCTGATAATGATTATAATGAAATATTAGGTAGTGACAATAATAATAGTACAAATAATAATTTAAATATACAAGAAACAAATATAAATAATATTAGTTCTAATGATGATGATAATGATGATATTATAAATATTGGTGAAGATGATGGACTTGGTTTGGAATTAAGATTTAATTATAATAAAAAATTATAATATAAATTCATGAATAATTATATTTAAAATATATTGATAAATAAAATTTTAAGAAGTAAAATTAAAGTAATTTTTAATTTGATTAACTATAAAAAATTAAAGTTGTATTCGATTTTTAAATGATATAAATATTTTTTTTCGTCAATATATTGTTATGTTTTCGGGTGATAAATGTTAACAATGAGTTATCATTATTAATTAACTCTTATTTGAAATTCTGTGTGAACACTAATTAAATATTTGGGAAAAATTTATAGTATATAAGATTGTAATTGATATTACATATTTTAGTTATATTAAGTATTTCTAATTTCTATTGTAGTGACTTAAAAAAAGTAGACTATTTTCAAACAAACTGGAATCCCAATCAATTTGAAATATTTTTAATTATCAGAAAAACTTATTGTGTATTCGAAAATCCGTAGTCTCAAAATGAACTTTTTTTGTTATATAAAATTTATTATTTATATTAAATATTCGAAAAAAAATTAGTTTAAATTATAAATTCTTAAAGTGTAAGAAAACGAAAGTTCAATTTCACCTTTTTTTTAAATTAATATTTTTTTAGCAAGTTTATTTATGTATTTATGTACGTTTATTTTACTTTTTTGGTAAAACGTAAAGGTAATAAGAGGAATTTGAAGATTAATAATAGTTGATATTGTATAAATTATATAGATTCAAAAAATTTAGAGCACATTTTTAATTATCACTTTGATTTGAAGAGATTTCTGGATTTTGATTTTTTAGTAGGAGTAAATTATATTTTAATATTAGCGCAACCATAAATTAATAAAATACAAAATTAGATCAGAATTTAAATTATTTTATTGAATATAATTACTCTAAATTTTTGTAAGTTTTATAATAGCAATTTCGTATTTATATCATTTCTATAGACAATTGGAATTTATATTGAGATATTATAATTTATGATATTTTTTTTAAATAAATATTTTTTTTAACTTAATTATAATATTAATTTGCATATACATTGACACAATTTAAATTATATTTATGTCAATTATATAAATTGCATACATTTAGGATGCAATTTATATAATTATAATAAAAGGGTAATATGAAGAGTAAAAAATGTTTATTTAATTTTCGGGCAATAATTTTAGAATAAAGACACATAGACAATCCAATAAAAAAAATAAAATATACAACGTTAAACAAGGAAAACTATTTAAAATATCCATATATTAATTTAAAGTAAGTATGTCATAATTTTCAACTAATAGAGATGATCAATGTTTTTTCTAAAAAAATTAACTCTAAAATTCAAAATTAACCGAAAAAATTATTGGGTAATCATAGCACAAATTGAATATGTTTGACCTTTTTCAAAATCCGAAACATATTTTTACATCTTTTTCCTAAATGAGGTCGATTGAAATTTAGTTATTTGATTTTTACTAATAAGAACCACATCTTATATTCATTATATTTTCATAACAACAAAAATTTCTCAGCCAATGTCAAGCAAAGCATAAGAGATCATTTTATGGTATTTTTAATTATGCAAAAATACTCAACTTTCAATTCAACCATTTAAAAAAAAATTAATTTTTTGGTCAACTCAACACATATGCTTTAACACTTAAGCTATCAGACAAAGATTTCTATATATTATTATATATAAAAAGATTTCTTGCGAAAATAAAAACTAAATTTATTCTATGTTTTTTTTTGCTATAATTTGGGCAAATTAAAAGATTTTACAATTTTCTTTGGATAGTTTTGTTATATGTAACTAAAATTTCGCGTCGATAGATACCAAATTTGTCTATATTGGAGAATTTCGATTTAACATTCTCTCGACATTCTCCAATATTGGTTCTCCAATACATAATTTTTCCAAATTTAGCCCCCTGAAAAAGCTTCAAAATATTTATAATACATGTATAGCAAAAATCATAACAACTTAATTAATAATTATATAACATAATATACTCTTTTACGATGACTTTAAAAATATATTTATGTTTAATTTTCTATAAAATTAATCGATAATTTTTTATATTGTTTTCTATAGTTTTTTTTCTGTATTTGATTATAAAAAATGACATAAATTTCAAAAATATTGCATCAATAAATATTTTATTGAAATTAATTAATTCAACTTTTTTTCTTTTGGATGTATGATGATCATATTTTTATTATTAGATATGATTAAATCAGGATGAAACTGATTTAATTTTTGGATTTTAATTTTTTTTTGGAATTTCCCATAACAAAATAAATAAATTCTTTTATAATTTCGATCATTTTTTTTTAAATTTAAATAAATTTAATTTATAAACATATATTTTTCTTTTCTTTTTTATGAACATTTTATTTAAATAAAAGTAAGCATATAGAAACAAACAAAAAAAAAATCTTAAAATACTAAATATAAATATTATTACATATAATATATATAAAAAAAATTTACATAATAATTATCTATATATGTTTATGATAATCAGAGAAAAAAACATTAATCAATAAAAATATAGAAAAAAATCTCATTTTTATTGATCTGGTTCTAGTTCTGGTTGTTTATCAATTTCATCAATTGGTGTTTGACTACGTAATTTTAATTCTTCACGTTCTTGTATATTACGTAATAATTGTACAGGATAATCAAAACTATAAAAGAATCCACGTGGTTCACTAGTTGGTTCATTTGGATCCGGTGTCCACCATACTTTTGGTTCATATTTACCTTCTTCACCACCATCTGGTAATACTTGATTTAAGATTTCTTCTTCTGGTTTATAATCAACACTATAATATTTTAATACATTTGGTGATGGATGTGCACCAGCTGCTTCAGCTGCTTCTTTCCATACACGGAAATGTTCTTCTTTAGCTGCTCTAACACGTGGACTATCTGTAACTGGTTTTGGTACTACTTGTGGACGATTATCTTCTTGATGGAAACCAGAATGATCAGCCCAATATGTTGCAACAAAATCACGACCATATGGATTATGATATTTATATTGACCATTTACTTTACCAGTACGATCTTGACTTTCGGCACGACCTTGATTCCAATCTGTATAACCAAATTTATATGCACCTAAACCATCTTGTCCATGAAATTGTTTAGCATTATAATGTTCTTCAACATAATCACCAGGATTTTCAATTACACGACCTTGATACACTGTTTTACCATCAGCATTTCTTGTTGTTGGCAATGGATTTTCACCAGTTTTATCAGCATATGTTACATCTAAATTAAGACTTGATAAAATTTTATCAGCTTCTTCTGGTGTTATATCTAATCGTAATACATTTTCACCTGATAATACTAATGATGGTATTATCTATAAAAAGATAAAAAATAATTTAATTAAAAAAATTTTAATTAAGATATAAATTAGTCAAAAATTTTGTTATATCTTTTAATTATATTAGATCCCGGATTTTACGAAAGTATTTCGTCAAAAAAACCTGTTTAATTAATTAATACTAAAATTTAATTATAGCTTTGATTTATATTATTATTATACTTTTTTGAAAATATTATATGAATAGCATAGAATAGAAATAATTAAAGTTAACGAAATTTCAAAATTATTATTAAACGTCATCATCAATAGAAGAATTTCTGTTCTAAGGTTATCGTCTATGAATAAAATATAATATTTAATTTGTTAAATAACTAAATGAAAAAATTAAGATAGACGTAAATTAATAATGAATATTTTCAGTAGCGGATTTACAACAAAAAATGGCCTCGCGTAAAAAATAAGACTTAACACTTTGAATTTCAGCATTTTTCTTTCAGGAATTTTGCAAAACTTTCTTCTACACTATCCATTAATTTTCTACCTATACATAATAAAAAATGAAGGAAAGTGTAAGTAAAATGAAATTATTGTATTTCAAACGAAAGTGAGAGGAAAATTTTACAAATTATCGTTCTTTTATTTTGATATAAAATAGGATACAAAATCCTGAAAAATCTATAATAAAGGAATTTTGAATGAAAATTAGATCAAAATAATAATTTTAAAACAACGTAGTCATGATGCGTAACTGAGACCTTGTTAAAATGTTAACATACACCATTATGAAAGTTATTAAGACTTTAGAACATTTGATACTGTTGTTAAGAATTTAATTGTTATAAAAATATATTTTGAATTTGACTATACTTATTAAACCATTAAACACTACTTTTGGTAAGTTATTCATCTACTAAGACAAACCGCAAGGCTACTTTCTGAATAGAAACTATTTTAGTGCCATGAAGAGAAGCTAATTCATATAATTTGTAAATTAAAATTGATTGCAAAAATTACAAACAATTAAAAGAGTGTTATTACAATTATTTGACCCCTTATGCAACATGGGGCCGCACCTGCACCATAACAGTTCCGTAACTAATAATAACATATAATTAATTATAATATACACCTTGAAATTCTATAATATCAAATATAAGTAAATAATAAATACAAAATTAACACTTTAAAATAAGCTTTCGTTAAACATTAAATTAATATTTGATTTAAAAATAATTTTCTTATGTTTTTCAAATTATTTATGCTTCTACTAAGTAAAATATAAATCAATATTTAATTTTTTTTTTTTTTTTTCAAATTATAATTTTTAAAACACTTTTTCTAAATTTCTTAAGTTTAATCATCACTTTTTAAAAATTTTTTTTATATTTTAATTACCATTAAAAATGTTGTTAAAATTTTTAACTTCATTTTTGTATATTTTTTTATAAAAAATAAAACTTCTTTTAAATTCTTCTTCACTTGTTTAGTAACTTATTTCGAATAATATCTTCTTTTCGAATTCATCTCTATATATAAAGCTTTTTGGATTTTTGAAAATAATAATAAAAAAAAAAATTAAATAAAATAAAATAGCATCCGTGCGCTTAAGATGAAAAAAATTATAAATTCAGGTTTGTTAATACAAAGTTCAAGCTCATCTTTTAATCATTTTGATTTTACTCTTTGTCTAACATTCAAACTTTATATAGCTGAATTAATATTTAGCTGAATTTATTTTATTATATATTATGAAAATTTAAATTAATTTTAATTATTATATTATAAATATACCCACTAAAACTAAAGTGATGGTGACGTGATTTTACTTAAATAATATTTTTTATTATTATGGTGATGATGATGATGGTAAAGTCTATTTATTTGTTTCTGAAAAAGAAGAAAACTGGAAATTGTTTATGGAAGATTTCTTTAGGAAATAATAATATAATTTATTATGTGATTTGAAGTAAAACAATAATCTTTGTATTTTTTTTTTTTATAATTCAGAACTATTAGATAAATTCTTTTTACAAAAAAAAAAAATAATAATATACGTCGTTTTTCAAAATTGTATAGATTTTTAATTAATTGATTTGATTATAAAATGAAATGAATCATTTTGACGCATTTTATATTCAGATTTTTATCTTTTATTTCATTTTGATTTGATTTATTTGCTATTTCCAAATTTATGTTTACATAATATTTCATAATTTCAATTCAAATTCATTCAATATTTTGATATTTTTCTTTACTAATTTCATTCAAAATAAAATTTATTGATAAATAATAAAAGAGCTTTTATTTTTAGGCCTTAAATTAATATTGGTTTTTGAATAAAGTAAAAAAAAATTACAAATTATGTACACAAATAATAATAGTAAATATGTATTTAAGTTTGTTTTTAATAGTATTATAGTGTAGATATGAAATTATTTTAGGTTCATTAAGTTTTTAATTATGTTAATTCGATAAAAAATAATTAGATTTTATCTTCGAATTTTTGTAATGAAATGTAATTTTCGATTATTTTTAATGATATAAAATTATTTGAAAATTAATAATATGGAATATACATATATAATAATTCAGTTCTCTATTCTAAGAACGGTTCTATTTAATAACAAACTATGATAGTAATGTAAAATAGTTACCATAATAAATATACATTATATTTAATGAAAATTCGTATAGATATGTCAGTTTAATTATTTCTAATAATTTTATTTAATTATTTATTGAGGAAAATTTCGTAAAATATATTGACTAACTCCTAACTGTTATAATAATATATAGCTGTTAACCCTTTGGAGCATTAACGGTTGAAAAATGTCCCACGTTTTTTATACCCTGATATCGAATGTGGGATATTTTTTAACCATGCCATAAAAAACTTAAAATATAATGCTTTAAGTCTTGTAAGAAGCTGCATAGTGCTACTATTAATATCCTACCTCATATCTAAATATGCAGTTAATTTTTTTTGTAATTTTAAAAATGAATGAATTTTAAATTAATTAATTAAATTTTTTTCTTATTTTCTTAAAATAAAATTTCTATGCCAATTGGATCTTTTTTTAATCTAAATATTTCTTAAACGTTTGGGGTGACTGTTAGCAATATATTAACTCATAAATTTATAATGTAATTTTTTTAATTTAAAAAATATTTTGATTTTTTGAAATAATTCAATGAAATTTAATAATTATTGTAGAAAAAATATAATTTCTGTTATTTATTTTAGCTGAAAACCTGTATCTTCTTACCTGGTCACCTTCTATTTAATAAAATCATTAAATATTAAAAAATATAATTTAAAAACGAGGAAATTCAATTTATATTTGCAAGATAGTAAATATGCACAAACTTTCAAGAAGTCGAGCTATGCTTACTAAATTTAATTTTCGAAAAATACGTACATACTTACTTTCACTTATAACTTTTTTCGAATATTACGTTACGTAACTATATATACTGAAAATCGAAAATTTAAACATAAAATTTAGCAAAATATAAAGATAACTTTTATTTTTTTATTCAAAACGACCTAATAAAATTTCTAAGAAAAATACATATTAAACTTTTATTTCGTTTCTTAGAAAAATGCTAATTAGTTATTTATTAATTAATCAAATATCAAAATGTGATAATAAAATATATTTCCTAGAAGAGAACTTTTCGTTTCTATATCTAGTCTACAAAATATAAAATATTTAGAGAATTTGTTGACGTAAAATAAAAGACGACAAATATTTCATTCTATTTGGATCATCATTTAATTTTAAAATATATTATTCAATATTTTTGAAAACTTATTGCTACAACATGATTGTATATTTACTATACCTTAATATAATTACAACTTCTTTAAAATTTTAACCAAAACAAATCAATACTTAAATATTTTACAAATATTATCAAAATTATCAGATAGTGATAACATAATGATTTGATAAAAAAATTGATGACATCTTTTCTTGGAATTACCAAATCAATAAATATTCGATATCTTAGTCATCTTTAAATTAAAAAAATAAATTAAATTTAATATTTGTTAATTTATTCATATTAAAAAATCTTTTATTTGGTTGTTTATTTTTCTTTTAATATTTATTTGACATAAACTGCCATTTAAATTACGCTTTATATTTTAATATAATATATATTTTATGGCTTTGAAAAAGATTCTAGAATTATATTATTATTTCTATTTAATTCAGGATACAATCAGAACGAAAAAAAAAAACTGGATTAAAAAAATGTCAATTTTTTCCGAAAGTGGGAGCCACAATTTCATTATTGTAAAAAAATATACAATATGTCGCAATTTTTGAATTCATTACTGAGATATCAGACCAAAAGATTGTATACTTTTGTGTATAGATGGTGTTTTATTATATAAATATAAATGATAATCAAGTTTTAAAGGCTTTATCAAAATGGAGCGCTTAGTGCTTAATTCGATCTTTAATTACGAATTATTTGCAGCGAAAGTAGGTATTCGCGTAAAACTCTTTTATATGACCACAATGAAATGATGAATGGCAACTTGTAGTAATTGACAAGAACCTATATTATGTATATAAATTATGTATTACGTTTAATAATCGGATTAATTTTATTATACAATATTTGATTTGGTATAATAATAGTTTTAGTCAATCAGCTGCATCGATTTTGACATACTAAATTGAAAACTACCACAGCAATTAGCCAGCATGGAATTTAAATTTGGTATTATTTCTGGTTATCCTTTTGTCATTTTAAAATTGTTTTCCAAATTTAAATATTCTAACTACATATTATTATTTTGGCTGAGTGGACCAAGAATGTTTGATATTTAATTTAATATATAAAATACTTTGGATTTGATTTCAAAAATGATATATTTCGTTTGAAAAATATAACGAAAATGATAGACCAAAAATTATGTTAATGATTATAATTATTTAATTGAAATCAAGTCAACAATAATGTAATTAAAATACAAAATAATTATTAATATTATGATTTATAAGTATCGTTATATATTTATTTGTTAAATTTTTTATACAATTTCGTTTTATTCTTAAATTATAGATAGTAGTAAGAATGTAGTGAAAATATTTCGTAACATAAATTTTAATTTTGATTATAAATCGGCACTTGAACATCATGTACAGCACTAATTCTTGATAGCTCAACATTTTCTTTGGCATTCTTAAGTGCAATGTTGCTATCGGATTTAGTATTTTCATTATCAATAATTTCTATATTGGATTTTGGTAATCTGGGAATTTGAACATCGTGAATAGCAGACACTCTGTTATTTTCATTGTTATTTAAATTTTTAACATTCACTTGATTTTTTAATATTCCATTTTGATTATCTTCATTATTTACATTTCCCTCTAAATTCGATGAATCTCTTTTAATTTTTCTACTATTAATTTCATTTTTATTTTGTAACAATTTAACAGGATATTCAAAACTATAAAAAAATCCACGTGGTTCACTTGTTACTTCATTAGGACTTGGTTCCCAATATACTTTTGGTTCAGTATATTCGATTTGTGGCCTTTGACCATTCCGGCCAACGATTTCATTTGCTTGTTCTAATTGTGCTTGATGTTCATCATATTGATTTGCCAAACTATTATATACATCACTCATTGGATCTGGATTTTTATTAGCTTCTTCAGCAGCTAATTTCCATAAACGAAAATGTTCATTTTTAGCAGCTTCTACAACTGGTTCATCGGTAACTGGTTCAAGAACAGTTTTTGGTAAATTATCTTCATGATGAAATCCTAAACTATCTGCCCAATAATTAACAATGATATCATTATCATTTGCATTATATTTATATTTATATTGACCACGTATTTCACCATTTGAATTTTTCGCTTCCATTCGTCCTTGATTCCAGTCCTCATAATGGAATAAATAACGACCAAGACCATCTTGACCATGATGTTGATTTGCTAAATAATATTCTTCAATATAATCTGATGGATTTTTAATTATTCTACCATCATAAACAATATCACCATTTGCATTTTTCTTTTCACTTGATATTGGATTTTCACCAATTTTTCGTGCATAATCAATATTTAATTTTTGTTCTGAAATTTGTTTTTGTGCTTCTTCTGGTGTTACATCTAAACTAAAAATATTCTCAGTACAAAGAACTATAGATGGCATTACCTAAAATAGAAACAATATTTAAAATATGTAATTTAAATATTACTTTATTTTTTATTTATTTCCTACATTTTTAAGTTTAATAATTGAAATTTTATCTATCACGGAAGATTTTTATTGTTATTTTTTTGAAATTCGATCTTATTTACAATTCTCCGATTAAGTTTTGGTATTAAATTTAAATTCATGTAAGTTGATTCAGAAATATATATTAAATTTCAATTAATCATGATCACCATTGCCATAATTTTATTTAAAAATTAGCAATTCTATTAATATGATTAATCAATTAGAATTGTAATTGATAGTTTATTATAAATTTGATATAATATCGGATATTATTGAAATAAATTCTAGACTTTTAGGAATGTTTGAAATAAAAGTATTTTCATTTCTTTATTAATTATTTGTATCTTAATAATTTATTTTACTCGCTATAAATTATTTAAAAAAGATTGAAATGACTTTGATATGTTTTAAGCTGCCAGACAAAACCTTGAAATATTGAAGATGTCAAGCTTAAAACTTATTGTACATACTATAACATTCTTGCATGTGCATACTTATGTATGATGAAAAGTTTTGAATCGAAATTATATATTAAATGTAACTTAAGAAAGACACATCTTCAAGATGATCGGTACTTAATAAATTATGAGTAAATAAACGAAGGAAAATTTAATTTTTGATTTATATAGCTAAATATATTAAATTTCAATTTTGGGTGTTTCAGATACTAACGAGTTAATGGGTGATTGTTTTATTCATTTTAAATTAAAATTGAAATTTTATTAAAATAATCCTAAATTAGAGAAATTTCACGAAATTGATTCTTCTAACACATAAGAATTGTAATTAAAATATATAAATATTTAATAACTTTTTTTTTTGAGTAAAAATATTGACTATTTACCTTAAATTTTTTTTTAATTTAACTATTACAATATTAATACATAACAAAAGTCTTTCTACAATTATAATTTCATGTACCAAATTCTAATAATTTACACCCATTTCTTTTTTATGATTTTTATGACTTAAATTAATGATTGCGAGATATTTCGTGAATAACAATTTGAAATATTCAAAATATTTACTTAAAATTACCACAACTGAAAAACCACTCCTTTAATTTCAATTATATTTACTTTAAGTGCCTTGAATAACTAATTTGGATCATTTAAATTTCATCTATTTTAAAAAGAATATTTTGTATATTACTTATGTAAAAAAAACATATCAAAATCATGGTAAAGTTTAAGTTCAATCAACTAAATTTCTAATTAATCACAATTCTGACTAAATGTTTGTGTAATTACATTTTTACTATTTATGAAAATAAAAATAAGTAAAATATTTAAAAAATAATTAAAAATATATCAAAATTGATAATAAAGTTCATTAAATCATATAACTTATTAATATCTTAATTGCTTCTTAATTCTTAATTAATTATTTATTAATGTAAAAATGTCACATATTAGAATAATTTATCTTAAAATTTAAATATTAATTCATATCTATATTCCAATTTTTAAATCAAGTTTAAATTCAAACAGTTTTAAAAGATTAATCACAGAAATTCACTTTTACTTTTTATGCCAAAGTTTAAATAAATTTAAAATAAAGATTAAAGATTATTTATTAAACGAAAATATATAAATTAATTATTTTGACAAAAATATAATAATTACCGTCAAAAAAACTGATAATATTATTTTAAATTTCATTTTAATAATAAATATATTCAATATGAACAAAACGAAAATATTAAGCGAGGAACTTCTTTTAATGAAAGCAACTGAACAATGTTTTTTTTATTATAATTATAATTTTTTTTTTTTGTAAACTTAATGATATTTTTTTTTGTACTATCACTGACTGCTCTTGAATAACATCTGAATTTCTGAGAACATATTACAAAATTTATATATAAAGATGAGGCGGACAGATGTCTCCAATATTCTTTTAATATCGTTTATACAACTATTACCAAACTAGAGAAAAAATAATATTGTTTCAGCCCTATATATGTATATATATTTGTATATAGATTTAAAAGACAGAGTTGGATTCGATATTTTAATTGATTTCTATAAAGTAATTTATCTACGTGTATAAAACTAATAAAAAGAAAAATTGAGCCAAAATTTAAGTCTGAAAACTGCTACATTATTATTTATTAAATATTTTGGGTTTATAATTCATGATTAAAATTATCAATTATACTTTGTAATCTAGATGTCATCCTTAATTTAAAATGAATATCTAATTTTTACACCACAAATATTATATAGAAACATAATCTATTCTATGTTATTATAGGAGAAAAGTGGATATGGTAAATTATTGATGCGAGTATATTTACGAGTATATCAAATTTAAACAATTAAATATCTAAATAAGTATTATAATAGTAAAGTAATTATAATAGTATTATAATACTTTTTAAGTTTTTAAATACTTTTTTAGATATTTAATTGTTTAAATTTGATACACTTTTTGTATTTCGTAAATTGAAATTTATTTTCGTTGCAGAATTATATAAACTTGTCGAATTGCATTTTCTAATCTTATATTTTAATAAGCATTAAAATATTAATCAGTTTTCTCTTATCGACTTAATTAAATCTTTAAAAAAAGCTCAAAATTAAAATAAATCATTATTTTCGTTAAATGAATTACTTTTATCTGGAATTAGTCTACTAAATTAAATTTCGACTCTGTTAACAAAACATACATATACATATCTCTATATTCTTTTCAATTCTGTTTATTTTGTATCTTATTTATTTTGTATTTATTTCGAATTCCGATTTTTTTTATCTAGACTTGTTTTTTTTCTAAAATGAATAACAGAGAACCGAACAAAATTATTCTTAATTTTAAGTACACTCATAGAATATATAATAAAGGATAATGAAATTTCAAATTTAAATTAATTCAATAATATTAGTAAATCCTTCAATAATTTGCTTATAAAACGATAATTTTAATAATTTTATGTAAGCAATTATACAATGCAATTCACTGAGTTTACAGGAAAATTAAAAAACTTTTCCAATTAATTAGTCAATTTTTAAAATTATGGAGTACATAATAAAATTGTTAAAATATATTTTTCATTAATTTGTTGTTTTAAGTAAGTAAAAAAAATTCTAAACGAGTTTTTATTTTATTTTTATGTCAATGTGATAAAATTGTAGTTTTTTATCACTCAACACAAATTTATCTTTATCACATTGCAATTAATTGATTTCTGTTTTCCTTCTATAATTAGCAATAAAGACAAATTGATTTTTACAAGACGTAAATTTTATAGCCTTGAATAATTACTTAAGGAGGATTATTGAACATGTATACTACCATTGAAATTTGGTACCATGGAAATTTGGTATAATATTTATCATTCAAAAATCTTCTTTGAGAAAATATAATTATAAAACGCACTTTAAATTGAAGATAGTGTTTTTGAAATTAATTTTTCTTTCTAATAAAATTAAATTGAAATTCTTAAGTTCTAATTATAAGTCTAATTTCAATTGACGATTTCTGCCTATGCCATTAGTTGTATAATATACTTTACAATGAAATTTGTATCTGAATATGAAATTATTAATAGCTTTAGTACTAGTATCACATTTAAAAATGAATAACCATAATATATCAATAACATATCGGCCAGGAAATAAACCCGGAATATAAATATATTACAGCCGCTCCTCAAATATCTATTGATAGATATGAATGCCAAACTAAATATGGTGATGGTTAGAGAATTCTTTCAAATTTTAACAATTTTTCTGAAGATATTAATAATATTGAAATTTTAATTCAATTAAAAATAATAATATATACTTACCAGTATTTTTCATATTTCACAAATTTAAAAAAAATATAAGATTTGCTATTTTGATAAACCATAATAATCTTTATTAATTAAAAATCTAATTTTGTCTCGTTCAAATTAAACAGTCAGCCTACAACTCTGACTCCAATAAAACAAAATATGATTTAACACTCTGACACATAAAAAAATTTACATAAATGTTTTTTTTTTTGGTAAACATTATAATTATTAATTATTCTGTACTGTATGTAATGTTTTATTGTTTTTCGATTACTTGAAACTTGATTTGTCATCGATAATGAATTTTTTTTTCCAAGATTTTATATTTCCTTATATAAATAACAAAAATATTTTCGCAATAAATTATGGTGAATCTTGAAATTGTAATAAATAATAAAACTATTAAAAACAATTTTATTTATTAAACATAATTACACTACACATAAATCAATTATTAAAAATTCAAGATAACAATTTCAACCTTTTTATTTATTTAACAAGAATTTTACCATAGATTAAATCAAAGAATTATAATTATTTTTTACTGACAATTATTACGAAAATAATTTTACAACAAATGAAAAATTTATTAAAATAAGTTTATTAAAATATAACATAATTTTGACATAATAAAGAGTAGTTTTTCGTGGATAAATATAGTATATCAAGTAAAAATAGTAATATGTAGTATATAAATAGATACATTTATTACTTAAGTAATATTTCGCAAACTGAATTAAACTACCCACCTCTAGTAAGTATGTCTTCAACATTCTGTTGCAATAATTAATTAATTTTCTCTAGATTCAAAGGCTAAATTTCGCTATAGTGGACAAACTATTAATTGCAACAAAATAATGACTTTTAGCAGTGAATCTGCTTAAATTTCTTTTTTTTTGTATATTACGTACTTAACGAAATACTTCGAAATACTTTTTAAATATCCGAAACTTTGTCCCCCAAAATGAAATATAGAAATGTCCTGAATATGTTTAAACTTCCTAACTAGTTTCCTCTCATGTTAATAATAAATATCCCTTGAGAAATCATTAAATAAATAAAAAAATTGGCACATTTTACAAATTGGAATAAACAAAATCATTTCTGTTGCGCTTTTGTGTAATTAAATAAAATTAAAAATTTTTGTCGGGACTATGTACTTATAAATGTCTTAAACTGACATTTTATAATATTACATATTACTCTTAACATATAAAATATAGTTTTTAATCTTTTTTATGTGTCTAGTCAAAATAATCACTTCATTTTAAATAATTCTTTTCGGTACTTCAGGGTATATAAATCAGCAGAAAAAGTCCCATAAGAAAATTATTTTAAATTAAACTAAAATTTTTGGAAATTCATTTTTCAATCTAATAATAATTAAAATTTTACCCTCCCAACCAATTAAATATATGTACATACTTCCAAAAAATTCTAAAATAAATTGTACAATCAAAATTAAGTAAAAACTATGAAATGTTAATTGAAACTACAGAAAAAATTTAAAATAATTAAACAGTTTTTCCTTGGTACCATCAATAATTTTCACTTCTTTAAAAAAAAGTTATGTGGTAATATACTTGACATTTTGGTTAATATTGATAAATATTTTTCTACCTTAATAAAATTCAAAAATTGTTTTACGCAACAAAAAAAAGAAAGAAGATTCTGCGTGTTGATACAATAATGATGCTTCAGACAAAAGAAAAAATAAACTATGTTTTCTTTAAGTCAGAGATGAAAAAAAAAACTAAATGATGGTTATATTGAGTGGCAATGATCTTCACAAAATAAACTTGTATTGCCCTTGAAAGAATCTTCTCTATATTATTAACTAAATTAATATATTGCAAGTACATATTATTTTAATAAAGTATTTATATTATTATATTATACGATTTTCTTGTACATCTTATAATTACACACCAATAATTAAATTCGAAAGAATATCATAAATATTTTTATTACAAAATTGCAATAATAATATAGCAATAATTATTATTTTAAATTATATACTACCATACCATTGGCTATGTAATTTCATTCCAAATTTAATTAAAATTCAAAATCTTATAGTAAGTTTAGTAAATGTATCTTTAAATTAAATTTCTAACATATATTAATCGACTATTATAATAATTACAGCACATTTTTATTTAGCAACATATAGTAAGTTCTATGTTCCTAATTAGATTATAGTGACATTATATTCAATTTATCCGATGTTTTGCCTAGCACAAAGTTTCAGTCATTTATCATAGTCAGCACTATCTGAAATGTCCCCAGTAATAAATTTTCCATACTATCTGAATGTTTATTCTGTGGGAGAATCAACATCTATGTTATACAAAGTATGTGTAGATTATGTTTCTTTCTCTTCCGCATTCTATTAATGTAAGGTAAGGAGGCATATTAAAATGTTCTGGTTTACTTTTTAATAAACTTAAAATTGTGTTCCATTTTCTTCTATGATCTACCATAAATAAAAAGATTTTTGAATTGCTTATCCACTGTCTTTGGTATCCAATGCTTAAACGCTTGTTTTCATGACAGTGGTACGATTTTTTTTAATAGCAACAATAGTAAGAATTTTAATTAATTTTTTTAATTCCTATTTTGTTGGAATTATTCAAATTAACCAAAAATTTATATTTTTTTACTCGTATATTTATTTATACGAAAAGGCGAAAGACCCTATAATTATTTAATTGCAAAATATTTAAACAAGTTTAAATATTTTATTATGTTCTATAAAATTACAATGAAAGTGATAAAACTTTATATACTACCCCATTTTTTTTTTAAAATCAGATATCATCTTTAAAAAATCTAACCATTATAAAAAACTTAATTTAATATTAGTATATTATAAAAATTAAATGATATTTTTTGGCCAAATAAATTAATTAAGATCGATTAAAGAACTAGAAAAACTAGAATATTATAAATTATTTTTACCATCCCAAAAAAATTTATCAAAACAATCTAAAAAGTAAAAATATTAAAAAAAAAAAGAAGAAATATATTTAAGAAAAGTTTTGAATAAAAATTTTCTAATCTTTTCAGCAACAAAATTCTTTAAAATATTTCTACAAAATTTTGTCTATTCTTTCTTTTAAAATATATACAAAATTTTAAACGAAATAACAAAATTTCAATTTCATTATAAAAGCTATAGAAAAAAAGCTAAAAGTTCATTGAAACTATTAAAAATTTTTTGTTTCTATTTCATAATCAATAAAAATTATGAATTTATTTGAAATATTTAAAAAAAAAGTAAATTTAAATTTTTAATATTTTATTTATATATTAAATTACACGAAAAAAGGTGAATAGAAATTTCGTTCTGTATAATTATATTTGCATACTATTATTAAATATCTAAAATATTATTAATCAAGTTCAAATTCAAGGTTAAACTATAACAAAAACCAACAAAAAAAAATATTTTGAAGATAATAATTTTTAGATTTATTATTGCTGAAAATTATTAGGACTGCGCGATGTTTACAAACAGTGGAACAAGTTTATTTCTTGTATACATATATCGTTTGATGCATTCTAATCAAAAGAATTTCAATTTTCAAGTTTTTGACAAAACGAGTAAAGAATTTTAACTGATTGAAAATTAAATTAATAAAAATGATAATTGACTTTAAAAATAACTTGAAGTTTTATTTTTATTTTATTATATTTTTTAATTGTTGAAAAAGATTGAAAAAATTACGAATACTGTTCAGAGCTGTAAAAGCTTACAACATTTTTAAAAAGGAAAATCAAAACTACAAAGCTTTTTGGATAAACACAACACTGGAATAGTTGTGCATTTTCAATGCAAATTTATATTTTTGTTAAATCAATTCAAGATGTGTTTGTAATTTTCCGAAAATAATGACTAAGATAAAAAAACGAATTTCTTGTGGAAAACTTAGAAAATTAGATAGTGTGGATATCAAAGTTTAAAATTTATTAAGGGTTTTTCTACTATCAAAGCAAGATCAGATCATCAATAAAAACTGGAGAATATTTTATTTTAAGATCTCCTTATCAAATGGTTCCAATAGTTTGATCGTAGGCTTTAACTTAGTGAATATTTTTCAGATTTCATTTTTCTTGTAATTCTTGGATCTACTACTTTCGTAAAGATTTCATAAGGTATAAGGGCAAGAAATTTCTAAGTGTTTCTTATGAGTAAGCCGAAATTTTGACTTACTAGAACTTTTGACTTACTTTTACCAGAGTAAGTCACAAATTTCTAATAGATTTTTCCTCAATCAATTAACATTATTGAATTTTAATTTTACTAATTGTTGAACAGCTGAAATTAATTAACTGACAACCTGAAACAGTACAATCAAAAGATTTGTTACAAATAAAACTCAAACTAATTAATTTTTTTTTGTAATTTTTATATATAATTTGTAATATATAAAAATTGTAAAATTTTTATTTATTTTTCTTGTGTTTGTTTTTAAACGCTAAAAAATACATAAGAGCATTAAATAGTTTCTAGTTTTTTTTTTTAAATTTTATTTAAATATAATTTCAAATTAAATTTTTATTGAACATTTTTTGTTTTGTATATTTATATGTTTTATTCTTATTTATATTTAAATTGTTTGTTTATTTATAAAATCTTTTATTATATATATATTTTATTGTATATATTATATATAATTTATTTTTAATCGAGCCCAATAGCAAAAATTTAGATTTGTTCTTGTTTTTTGTCTACTTTTATATTTAATAGAACAATTTTTATACTATATAATATATGTATTTATTTGTATAATTATATATATATATATATATATATATATATATATATATATTTATATTAAATATGATATTTTTATAATCAGTTTTTATTAAATTTATATCTAAATAATAAAATTGAGCCTAATCGATGGCTAAAATGAAATTTAAATTTATATCAATAAAAGCAATAAATCATTTAAAGAATATAATAAAATATATTTTTAATCACTTTCAATAGAAGTTTGATATTATTTGATAAAAAAAATTCAAATTGAAAAAATATATATTAAAATTGAATGTGATCCATACTAGATGAATATTTCTTATTTTCTTCTTTCAAGAAATTGGGGCCTCAGTCTACATTTTAGAGATTTCCTCAATATTACGTCGTTGCCTATTAAGGACCTATTCATTTTACATATTTGATTTCCGAACTATAAATTCCTCTATAGCGGAGAAATTATTAATTGCAACAACCTAAATGACTTTTAGCATTGAGAAATTATTGTCAGTAATGCACTAGTATTTTTCCTAGTCTTAAAATTACATTACTGGAACTAATTTTAAGTTAAATCAATTTAGAACGACATCGATCGGCCATGTCAAAACAATGGGACACAGCATTTTAGTACAAAAGTACAAAATTGTACGATTATAGTAAATTAATTTAAAATAAATACAAATATTTATATTACTATAAGCAAAGACAATTATCATACTTATATGATCTTTACTTGAAGTATCATATTAATTATGAAAATGTTTTACCAAATTTAGTCGCAATTAAAATAATGAAGAAATATTTGAATTTTTTTTTTAGAATTATCAAGGATGGATCACTTCCAAAAAATAATTCTCAATTTATTAGAAAATTGTTTGTTTCTAATTATTATTTATTTAAATTACATAATTATAATCATTATTAAAAATGCGCAAATCAATATATTTTTATACGAATTAGTTATTATATTAATTAATTTTGTATATTTTCATAGTGAACAATTATATATTTCTAAAGAATATCATAAATCATGATTTATTTAATTGCATGAAAAATGATGAAAAATTAATTTAATAAACTTGTTGTGATTATTAACAATTAAATTTGAAAACCAGATATTGTTATTTGAAATTTAATTTATAGAAATTCATTTTTCTTTACTAATAATTGGCAAAATCTACTTTTTTTTTAGTTTCAAGAATGTAATGTAAAACATAAATCTTTTATATTATGCATCAAAAATTGAACAAAAATTAAATATAATATTAATTTGTTTAAGAAATATTAAAGAAAATAATACATTAAAATTATTTATATAATAAAAAATCACTAATTAAAAATATAAAAACGTAAATTTAATTTAAAAATATTTATAAAAGCATTTTATATTTTAATTTTTTTTTTATAAGGAAAGAAATTAAATATTAATAAAGATAATAAATTATTGTATAAAAAAAAATGTAGCACAAAACTTACAAATGCAATAAACAAAATTAGAAAATAATTAAAAACTTTAAAATTAAAACTTGTAATATACCAAACAAGCTTAACAATGATTAACATTAAAAAAATATTATATATAATAATATTCAAACAAATTATAATAAATTTATTAAAGAAAAAAGAAAGGAGACAAATATATAATAAATGATATAAAATTGGCAGGTTTATTGGCATTTTAAATATTATATTTAATTTTTCGTTTATGTGCATAATTAGTTTTCTTTGTATATCAGACATTTTTTATTCAATATATTTTATAGTACCAGAGAATATATTTTTATAGTCAATACGAAATCAAAAAATAATCATTATTAGACGATTAATATGACACGCGACTATTCAGAGTAGCTTTATTTAATTTTTATTATCAAGTTTCGTTTAATTTTTTTATAAATTTATATGAAAAATATTTTCGATAATTAAATTCAATTTCGTAAAAAAAAAACAAATAAATCTCAATTTAAAGTCTTTAAGAAAACCATAATATTTAAAAAAAAAAAAATCATTTCAAATCAATTTTAAGGAAATGAAAATTAATTGAGAAAAATGGGAATTTTTTATATTTATTGGAAATTTAGTCAAAAAATAAAATAATACTTTTATTTAGTTATACTTTTATTTGAGAATTTTGGAAAATAAGAGATGAGATCTTGAATAAAAATATATTTAAAAAAAAAAATTATAATTAAATTGCAAAATTTTTTTTATAATTCGTTTTTGAAACTTTTCGAAATTTTTATTTAAAATTTTCAATAATGTAAAATTAAATCTTAAAAATTTTTTATTAACACAAAATCATAATTAAACTTATACACAAAATTATTTTATACCTAAAACTAGTTTTTTTCTTTATAGTAGTAATTATTAAAATTTGAAAAATTTGTGCTTAATAATTTCGTATATTTTTTTTTAATGAAATTATTTCTAAACTGTATTTTACAGTTTTTCTACTACATATTTTTTATGTGATCTTCTAATATTTCTATGATGAAATTTTTTAAAATATTTGACAAATATTTTTCGTACTCTAAAGAAAACAAAAATTATTTAAACAGATTTTTCCTTATTAAATTATCAAAAATTATTTTTCTCAACCTAAATTTTAAGTTTACTTTAAGTTATTGCAAGAATTGACTTAAAAATTACTATAATTATATTTTAGTCTAATTCTAATAGAAAATATTTTTTATATTGATGTTAATTTTTTTTTTTCAGTTCTTACGATTTTTTTTTTTTTTGTTAATTTTAAAAAAGCATAATTTAAATTATTTTTTTTACTTGGCTTTAATAATTTGTTATGGCTTTAAATGGGCATTCCATAAATTTTATAATAAATTTTTTTTTAAAAAAAAAGTTTATATTTTGATAGTCTAACTTTTTTTTATATATTGGAATTATCTTTTATTATGGCATAATTGGTTTTTAATTTTTATATTAATTACATATTAAAGGCTACTGTGATGGAAGTACGAAAACCAATAAATATTATATTTATATTTTTCTTTATTTTATTGATGTTTTATTATTTAAATCATTTTTTTTTTTGTAGAGAAATAAAATATTAAATGTAAAAAAAAAAATTAAGAGAAAATGGCACACAAAATGAAAAAAATTTCGAACAAAAAAAAATTATAAGAAGTAATTCATTCTTAATATTTATCAAAATTAAAACAATTCACAAATCAGAATAATCAATAAACTGACTTTTTTTTTAATACTGAAAAATAAGAAATTTATAGTATAGATTTCAATAAAGTGATTTTAAAATTATTAACACATTCGATGATTATTTTGTGTTAAATGAAATTTAAATAAAATCTTATACAAAAATACATCGAATTTCTATTAGTAAATTTTAATTTGATAAACAAAAATAAATTTAAATAATTTTTAAAATCATATTAAACTAAAATAATTCTGATTGTAATAATACTGAAATTTCAGAGAAAAACACAATCTATAATTAGTGGATGAATATTTTTTTTAGGGAATATTAATTTTTTGTGTGTGATGTTAAAAACAATTATCTGCCTTCAAAACATGCAAAATTTACTTATCTCTTTAAGTAATAATAGAATAAATATAGCAGAAATAAAGATAGAAAAAAATTTCTGATTAAAATTTTATTTTGAATTTTGTTTGTGCACCAAAAAACTGATCATAAAATTTTAAGAATTTTTGAATTTAAGGTGAAACTCTATCAGTAAAAAATATTGAAAAAGATGAAATTATTTTCATTTTTACTATTTGATAAAATAATACATAAATAAATAAAAATAAATCGAAGAGCGTTAATCAAAATTTATAAAAAAAAGAAGATAAATAACTACTCTTTTTCTTTTTAAATATATATGTGTACATATATTAAAAATTAATTTATACTTTTATTTAGCACCAGATGATGCTACTTTTACCTTAATAACCATATCATTTGAACCAGTTGAATCCAATTTATTGAGATCTAATTTTTCAACTTCATTTTCTAAATTAATACAATTTTTTTCATATTGTTGTGATTTATTTTCTTGGTGTTGTTGTTGTTGTTGGTGTGATTTATTTGATGGTGATGTAACTTTTTTTAATGAATTTAATAATGTTTTTTCTTTATTCGATGATGTTTTTGTATTATCCTTATCTTTATCCTTTTCTTTATGTTTATTATTTTTAAATCGTGGAAATATACAACCATTTGGTAAAAATCCACCAAGTTTTTCTTTTTTTGTTGTTGTTTGGATAGTTGGTGTTGTTGTTGTTGTTTGTGTTGTTGATATTGTTGTTGTTGAAGTTGTTGTATTTATTGTAGAATTTATAAGTGATGTTGGAGCATTTGTACTAATTATTATAGTACTACTATTATTATTGGCAGTGATATTATTAGATTGATTTGTTTTTGTTTTTATTTCAGAATTAGAAATAATTGATTTTGTTATATCATTATTTATGTTAACTTTATTATTTATTGTTGGATTAATAGTTTGAGTTGTTGTTGCTGTCGTTATTGGTATGTTTGATTTATTTAATTGATTTTCTAATAATGTTTTTGCTGTTGTATCGATTATATCAACGTTAACATTTTCATTATTAATACAATTATCTATATTATTAGATATATTTATATTATTTGATAATTTATCGTTGTTATCAATATTATTAAATGTAAAATTTATATTTGCCAAGCTATTAATTGCACTTTGAGCTACCATTTCATTTATTTGATTTGAATTTGTTTTTTGTAATTCATTTAATTTCATTTCATTTATTTCATCATTTAAATTTTGATTAGAATGTAAAATATTTGATGTTGCTTGTGTTGATATTTCTGGATCAAAATCCATATACAAAATTTTATTGTCACTCCCACAAATTTCATTTTTATGTGAATTATTATCGGTAACTGATAATTCATTTGTTCCTGTTGTATTATGTTGGGATTCTTGTGATGATGAATATATTGTTTCTGTTTGGAAATATTGTAATGAGTCTTGTTGATATTGTTGTTGTTCCAATTGTTGTTGTTGTGAGATAACTTTTGGAAACATTTGTTGTGTTGTTACATTATGATAATGTTGTTGTTGTTGACGTTGTTGTTGTGTTATTTGTTCTTCACGTTCACGATCACGTTGTGCTTGTACAGCATTCCAAACATCTTTTAATTCACCTGATATGTCACGATCTTTTAAAATTACAGCATTTCTAGAAATATATACAAGAAAAATATATTTTAATTGATTTGTCTTATACAATATTGGCGTTGAAAATTAATACAAAATGTAAACTTAAAAAATAATTTGTTGATTTTATAAATTGGCTCATTTCGGAAAATATGAAATAAATTTATCTTCCAATTTCTTTTTGTTTTGATCAAAATATTATAAACAAAATTTAATGTAAATAAATTACAAAAATATTTTACTTATATAGAAATATGAGGTCAATATATAAATAATATTCAAATTGTTTAAATAGAATTTAATATTGGGCGAATGGAAATCGTAAAATTATTTAAAAATAAAAAACAATATTTTCTTAATTTATATTTAAAAACAAAAAAAATTATACCTTGTAAGTTTCACATCTGTATTCATTGCTTCTACAAAATCACACATTAATTCAACCATTGCTCTTCGTTCCTATGTATAAGACAAAAACAAAAACACAAAAAAAAACAGATAAATTTTTTGTGTTTATTTTTAGAAAAATCAATAAAATTCTAATTTGAAAAATGTACTTTAAAATAAATTTTACCTCTGGATCTTTACTATGTCGACCGGAATCTTTCAGTACTTCAGGATTTGCCATAACTGCATAAACAAGTGGTGGACATCTAGGACTTCCAGGAGGAACCTAATTTTAAATTATACATAAATTAAATAATTTTTTTATTATTATTTCCTAGTTCAAATTTACCCTCATTCCACCATATAATGGTATTGGATCACTTGGTTCTTGTGGTATTACAATTCGTGTCCAACTAAGAACATTTATAAAAAGTTCATCACCCATTATTGTTGTTGTTCGTATACACATATGAGGTTGTGGTGGATTTTTAAAATGTCGATAGGCACGTGAATGTCTATAATTATTGTGTGATGATGTTTGGCCAACATTCGTATCATTATTTGTTTGAAATGGTGACGATATTTCAATACCAATATTATTATTACCTAAATTAGGTGATGTTGGTGGTGAATTTATTGTACCATTTGATGATGATCCTAATACACCGAGATCTGACATTGTTCTTTTCAATATTAAGAAACAATAAAGTATATGTGAAAATAAGTTTCGTTATTTTTTTTTGGCAGCACAGACAGAATCACAATAAATTTTTTGTTAAATCCTTTTTACAACAAAAAAAAACATTTAATTGTGTCTAGGACATTTCTTTGTTTTACTGCATACTAAAACTATATAGAAAAAGTCTATTTTGCGAGGTTAAAGCCCTTCTTCTGCAGATTTTTTTTCCTTCACTTCTCAATTTTAACAACAACGTCAAATGGCTGGGTTGAATTGAAAATGTCAATTGAGAAAGTATATGAAAAAAAACAGCACAAGAAAATAAATGTAAACAAAACCGAAAAAAATTACAATAAACACACTTTTTTCAACAACTGAATAATAATTTAATAAGAATTTACATTTAAATTAATTTGTTTTTTAAAAAAAATTATTTCTAGTTAAAAATTGTATTTTTTTGAAGACAAAACACAATACAGAAACACACGACGACTTTTTTATTAAAAAAATATACCCTACTGAAATTTTTATATCGCGTTTAATGTCCTATAAGAAAATTTATACCAAATGTCAAAGACATCGATATTTCAGATTTTTTTTACGCAGTCACATTTTTCATTTCTTTTATGTTTTATTTAAATCAATCTTAACTGTTGTACTAACAGCATACTTAGCTTTATGTTGTATTAAGTACTGAAAATGTAAAAAAAACAACACTACTAATTATAGTTATGTTTGATTGATATTGATATTTCACTCTTATATTTTCTGTTCGCTCGAAATCGAAAACCATACGATAAAAGTTCAATCCGAGAATTGAAATTGCATATTATGGAAAAGTTGATAATAAGTTTCATTTATTTTTAATTTATGCGTCACATATTTGACTATTTGAGACCATGATACAAACATATTGTCATAATTTAATCAGTATGTTATTTACTACGATTAAATTGTTTAATGGGCGGTATTTGGAGACTTATCTGCGATTCTCCCAATTTGAAAAATCATAGAATAAAATAGTCTACAGATACATATTTGGATTGCACATGATAGGATAAAATATTTTCTAATTTTTTTGTAGATTTATCCGAGATGCCAACCTACTGTAAATAAATGTATATTGTCTACTTATAGGTGTCCATAAAAATATTGATTTGAATAAATATACATATTTGGTGAAAATATTAAATAAATAATAAATAAATGATATGTGGTACTATACTAAATCTAAACGAAAATTTGGGAACCCGGAACCGGAACAATTCCGTAACATAATTTCCCGGAAATAGTTTCGCTAAAATTAATTCCCGAACAAACATTTTCCCAAATGGAACAATTTCGCTAGAATTGAATAAAAATATTTCATGTATATAAAGATTGAAAAGCTCTTTAAATAATAAAAAAATTAACTTGGAAAAGTAACAATTCGAATAGAAAATCTATAGTATTGAAAAATTTGGACTAACCTTTGATTTCTTATATTAGGAAAGTTAACTGCTGCTAATTAGTAATTAATAACCACTGATATTTAATATGATATTTTATACGTTTATTGTCATATTTCGCACATTATTTTAATTATTTTTAAAAGCTATTATAATTTCCTAAAATATTTTAATTTTTATTATTCACAATTTCTCACTATTTTCAAAAAAATTAAAACACATTTATTACTTTCAACTATATACAGATATAAATTGATTGTCCTCACAAGATGTTATGAATAATTAAAATTATGTAATTGATTAAATTTTTATGAATAAATTTAATTCGGATTAAATTTACTACACGTTGTAAATCACAAAATCAGTGTAGTTAAATAAGATTTAAAACAATTTCTGTAATAACTTTTCGTTATGACAATGAAAAAAAAAATTATGTTGTCAAATAAAAATGCAATTAAATTAAATCACTTTTTACACCTATAAAATTTCTTTTTACCGAAAAAAAACCATTAATTTCATAAAATGAATTTATTAATTATTCATTAAACATTAATTTCATTAATTTAAATTTGTTTATTGTCCGTGATTTAATTAATTTATAAAAAAAAACCCGAGAACACAAAGTTTTCTATGCAATTTTTTTCTTTTGCACTGTCAAATCTTTATTACTTTTACTATACTTGGTTATTTTTGGTGCCAAATTTAAAAATTTTACAATACACTTACAATTCAAACGAAAATTTTCAATATAATGACAATTTAATTGACAATTTGAGATAATAATTAATACGTGATATGAAATTGACAGTTCTTAGTTATATATGTGGATTGTGGTATAAAAATAATTTTCTAATTAAATTATTTAAATTGTGTTTTTTTCTCGCATTTTAAATAGATTTTGTGGATGTAAATAGTAATTTAATCGCTCACAAGATGCAGCTCACAAGGCATCATATAGGTCAGTGCAAATTTTCATTAATTTTTATTAACATATTTATTAACATTATCAATTTTACCTTTTACCATTATTTTTATTCAAACTTAGAAATTCTCTTTACATTTTTGAATTCCCAATGTTTCACTATTTGCTATATACATCAAAATTAAAACCAAAATAACTCTTATTTCATTTTTCAACATTACATTTCCGTCAAGAATCTATTAGCTAGTGCTGTATATATTGTTTTTGTCCACAATCGCAAACGATGTTAGTAACATTGAACCTTAAAAACTTTTAGTTTCGCTTTATTTTGTTTTTTAATTCAACATAGAGAAAGCAAATTATTCGGTGCAATTATGGATGGTCCAAAAAAAACAGAAAATATTTTTCTGTAATTTGCCACATTATTAATATCACAATAATATTTTGAATAAAATTATACACAATTGTGTTTATTTATTCATTTTTCCAAAATTTTGGGAGACACCTTTTTTTAAATACATACCAAAATGAATATATACCAAATTACTATTAGGGAAATTTTCCACAAAGCCGACAATTAAATTAACGTAATGTTTTATTTGATTTAAAAATATTTATATGTATGACCAATTTTTTATTTGATACAATATTTTTAGTTTATTAGTTTTTCAAAAATAATACCTTGTTTTGCGTGTGGTTAATAAAATGTAGATTTCATAAGAGTCTTTTAACCTAATTTTAATTATAATTATTGTTAGGAATCTACACATTGTTTAGTTTTATTACTGACTGCTCATAACTATACAAAATAATTCATGATAATTTATTTTAATTGGGAAGTTACAAATAATTTAATTGTTATATTTTATAATCTAAATAATAGTAAATTATTTCTGACTATTGAATTTTTATATGACTGACTATATTATTAAAGATTTTTTTTTATTACATATTTTATTTTTGTAAACATAAATTCAATAAATTCAAAAGAAACATGAAATTATTATGTTTTTGAATATGGATATTTGAATACAAAATAATTAATTAATATTATTATTTAAATTTAATAAAGACGAATAATTAAATAGATAATTTAAACTATAATATTTTATAATAGAATATTTTCAATTGAATGTAATAAAAAATATTGTGTAATAAAAAATAAATAAATACTGAATTATATTTCACAAAAAACAACAACTTTTCAATAATTCCATTAGTCCTATTATTAATTAATAAAAAAAATTGATGAATTGTATCTAGATAATATAATAATAAAAACATTAGTAAATAATATTAAATATAATATTTAATTTCAAAATTTATTGCAAAATTTTGATCTGTTTCTTTCAAAGTAAGTAATAATTTATAATTACTATATAAACATAAATATAATGATAAATTATTACTTAAGATCAATTTTTTATATTCATTTATATTCGTTTTAATTCGCACTTATAAATATAAACATGATCTGGACATGGTACAAACAATATCGTTTAGCCTGTTATAGTAATTGCAATAATCGTGTCTGTTATGATTATTGTTGCAATATTAATTATTATGTTTTTAGAATGTTATGTTCCAACATTTCACAAATACATATGATATAGTTATCAATCTTGGTGATTATTTACCGCATGATGTTAATCAAAAACATATAAAGTTCATTATAATATTCTATATGCTTCTTTATGTCGAAATGTTGAAGTCCGGCGCTTGTCCCAGATATGCTGCACCACCACACTATCCACCAGAATATAGCTACGTACATAAATAATACATAAATATTAAGCTATATAAATAACTATATGAATATTAGATTATGTCATAATTCTTGAACTCTGATGCTATCTGCTGTTAGATGCGGCTTACGCCACTCGGGTTCTCGGGTATTCCATGTTATATCGTTCTGTCTTTCTTTCAGGCCTGTTAACGAAGTCATCCACCGAAGGTGAAGAAAAGTAAGAAAGAAAGACCTAGTCGAGAATATAATGAGACAGGCATCAGCACCTACTCAGAAGTTAAGGGAGCTAGGAGCTTGCCCCAGCTATGCTGCACCACCACACTATCAGGTATTCTGCTACATAAATAATAAAATAATACATAAATATTAAACTATATGAATACCATATCTATATGAGCTTGTATATATTTGATTTAGAAATATAGAAGATAGCAAATTTGATGTCTAGTTATTTTGGAAAAATCAGAAATTTATTGATCCCAGTTTACTTTATTTGTATTTTATGATGAAAAAGGGAAAATAATTTCCTTCATATCTATAAATATGTATAATTAAATGGCAACATTATATCATAATTTTATAATTGAAATTTCTATAATTTAATATCTTTTTAAATGGTAAATTCATTTTACTAATGATGAAAATTACTCATTTATTAATAAGACTACATGAAATATTTTAATTAATTTACTATATCGCATGTTATATAAATAAATTAATTAATGTGTTCAAAATATAAATAACTCTAATTAAGTCAAAAATTATTAAAATGATTTTACAAAATTTATAATTATTAATTATTTTGGAAATGATTATATATTTTACATAACGTTATAAATTTAAAAATTTTTTTTAGTTAATTATAAACCATAAACCTGAATCACTATAATAAAAGTCATTGTCAAGGATAAAATTTTATGAGTGAAATAATAATATAAAATTTTTTTTCAAATTCATTTATGTTAATTAAAAAAATGATTTCAATTTCAAATATTAATTAAGTTGTCTTGAGGAAATTATTGAAATTTGATGATAATATCAATAAACCAAAATAATTGACTGTATGGCTTACATGGTTCAATATTACGTTGATAACAATTTCATGATTTTGATATATTAATAGTAAAATTACTAAATTCACATTTTGATTAAAATGAATTTAGAAGTGATTATAATCTTAAAAATTCAAGCTATATTAAAAAATAATTTAAGACTTTTATCCACATACCAAATTGTATATTAAAAATTAATGGCACTCCTTCACCAATTGATTAAACACTATTTCGTCCACATAAATCATATACTTAACGTTCACACAAAAAATCATTGGTTTGGTTATTTTTGGTAATACATATTATGGAATTCATCAGATTTAACATTTCTCAATTTTAATTTTCAGGCCAATAAAGAGGCAGATTTTAAAATAATATTTAAAAAATAATTCGTTGTTAGGATCCTAAATCACATATACATATTATAAAAAAATATTTTAATAATTTTCAAAACCATTGAATTCCAACACTAATCATTAAAACCAATAAATTGTTAAATTTAATTTTTGACAATTTGTAAAATTTATATTTATGATTTTGGAATTATATTCAATATTTGTTTCAAAATGTAAGGGTATTTTTTATGGAGCCACCAAGAAAAGATTACAGTTTTATGCTTCGGTCAAAAAAAAAAAAATTGTATAAATCAGTTTTATTTATTATCTAATTGTCAACATATTATAATTTAAATTTTCCTACATGATTTAGGTTGGAGAGAGAAGGTGCGGTCGATAATTATACCAATTTCACATACCTCCATTGTGTGGAATAAATATATGTATATAATTAGAAAAAATTTTACAGCCAAAATTGTGAAACTGAGGTGTAATGTAATTTTATTTATTTTAATGAATCTTCTTGTGAAGCCATTAATATAGTATTCTTCTTCTGTAATTTATAGAATAGAGTCATAAACACGAAATAATTTATGTAAGTTGGTTAATCAATTAGCAAAAAAAATTATTTTATTGAATAAAGTATATTTTATTTATTATTCAATAATTCACTAAAAATTTTCTTCAATTTAAATTATTTTGTTTACTAAAATTATGCCAAATTTATATATTGTTATAAATTACAAGTTCAGTGGGTAAAAGTACAATAATAAATCAACTTTTACTATATAAATGTAATTTAAATCTTCATAATCATCTAATAAATTAAAAATTATGATTAAACCAACTTTAATATATTAACTTATCAATTATTATTATAAAACTGATTTGTTTTATCCATTATCTCAACATAAATTTAAGAGTTTAATCTCTTTTTATGTATTATTTTCTACAAATTGCTATTATAGACTTAAATAACTATAATAACAAAAGTATTAAGCCAGAAACTTGAAATTATTTATTTCATTTAATGATCTCGTTTCAAAAACAAAATTCATTTTTGTTTTTTTCATTCATGGAAAACAAATTCATCTTTAATAAAATGTAAACATTTATATTTCGACTTCAAAAAAAAAAAAAGATTAAAAATAAAGATTAAAAAAAAATATTTTAGGAAAATGAAAGTAAATGTTTAAAATATTGATCGGAAGTCTAATTAGAAAGTTATTAAAAAGAAAATAAAAAATTAATCATAAATATTTGATTTCCTGTCAAAAGATTTTATATCATATTTGGAATTTGTAACAAAAATAAATTATCACAATAGATGAAAGATAATATATATGTAATGTACAATTTTTAAACTAAAGCCATATTTTTATTATGATCAATTAACTTTTTTTTTTGAATTTTTCTACTCCAAATTCCATTTTTTTCTTAACTTAATATGTAAACAAATACTACATTAGATTTTATCATGTAAGAAATTGATTAAATGAACTACTGAATATAAAATATTTTTAGTATGCAAAATTCAATAATAAATACGAAATAGTTTTTCAACTTCTTTAATAAAATTTACGAAGCATAATTTACAGAAATAAAGTTTTTAATTAATATAGATATAAACTTTATACATAGTTAATTGTATTTTATTTACAATTAAAATTCTTCAAGTCAAATTTTGTAATTAGATATCAACTATTATCGGTTAATGAGCAGATAATTAGCAATCTGAATCACAAATAATCGTAGGTTGAATAAACCTAGATAGGTGAGCAATATAGTGAAGATGATAAACTTTGTTAAGAGAAAAGGTAAGTAAGATTTATACGATGTTTGTAGCATCTTTTATACGTTACAGTGGACAACAAACATGTATAAACTCTTTTCCAAGCGAAAGAATAATAAATCAAATATCTGTTTGTTATTGTACTGAAATATACAAAATAATTTTAATGACATAATATCCATAAAAATGTTTACTATTCGAATTAACAGCATAAACATAAATCATGAATTCGACAAATTAACAAAAAAAAAAAATGTATTATTTTAAATTAGATAATAGTTTCATTAAATTATTTCCGATTTAAATAGTTTGTTAAAAAAAAAAACCAAAAATTGTTTGGAAAAAAATTGAATTTAATGTTTTTGATGGAAGGTTGCATTTAATTTACGAAGAGTATTAACTATTATTTCATTATAATTTGTTAATGATTAAATTTAAATTCCAGATTGACATCAAAGGTTATTTATAAAATTGACAAGTTTTTCCTAATCAGATTTTAAATTTGTATTTTTTTTTAAATATATTTTGATATCCGGAATTTTCAATTTTGAATTTTCTGAATTTTTTTGGTATCTAAAGATGACAAAACCTTTATTCGTTAAAAATGGCTCACGATTATGCAGCTTACTGAAGAAAAATACAATTTCGCGTTTTTTATTTTAGTGGTTTTATGCAAAACCATTATTTTTTTTATTAAGAAAATTAAAATGAATTCGTAAATCAAATTCTATACATCCATTAAAACAATTTAATTGAATTTCAATGAAATCAACAATAAAATAATAACAGATATTTTTGGCAAAATAATTTTAAATTAAAGTGAAAGTATTATTTTTTTAAAAATGTTGAGTCACGATTTAAAGTTTTCCGTATTATGTTTTTGCACTTGTAAAGCGCCAGCAGACATTTATTGTTTTAATGGAAGTTTCACACGAATTTAAACTTGTTAGGTTATTTTTTAAGATTCATTTGAATAATTTTGTTGTAAAAATATATATGTATGTATATACAAAATAATAAATAATAACAATTGAGGAAATAAAAACAAAAATTGATGATCTGCGAGTAATGAAAATTTTAAAAAATTTGGATAATAAAACTTTTCGAAAACAAAGTTTTTTTTAGATTGTCGAAATTTTTCAAATGAAACTTTAATTAAATTAAGTTCAAAATCTTTTTAATGAAATTATACAATTGATTTTCATGTTTAACTTTGTAAATATATTTCAATATTAAATTAATGAGCAAATTTTGAGATATATAAATTAAAATATTTATTTAGATTATACAATAAAAAACATATATCTTTTAATAAATTTCATTTGGATGATACATTCCACTTTTGTTAAATTATTATGTAATGTTTCCAAAATCATATTATATTTAACCTTAAACAACAGTTCCGAAATATTACATTATAATTTTATCAATATCGTCGATACGAAAATGTTAAGCGACGAACTTGAAAATTGCAAGCTCAAATATTACTGGTTAATGATTATGATATATTGCAAATTTTCGGTATTATTTGTAATCAATACAAAAATAAATAATATAATTTATTAATTCAGTTAAGTAATTGAATAATTTTTAAAATTAATTATAAAGAATCATAAAAAATATAAAGTAGCCATTACATTATGAAATAATTTTTAATTTAATAAGTACTAAAAGAAAGTTCATAAGATCAACTAATAAGTAAAAGCAAATTATATTATTATATACAGCTTTGGTATAATCATGTTAAATATATATAAATAATACATAATTATCTTTTGAATTAATCGAAACGAATAAAATAATTATGAAATTATTGTGCAATCTATAAAAATATTAAATTATTAATGTTTATATTTTAGTATATTGTAATTATATTTTTATATAAGTAGCTTTTTTTTAAATTGGTCATCATCGTCATTTTATTTCTGCATGATTAAATCATTTATAAAGTACATTTCAATTATTTGATTTATTGGAAGAATATAGTAAAGGAAAAATTATGAAATTTAATTGCATATTGAAACATAATAATATAATAAATTAAATAATTTCATTTTACTATTCGAATTTCCGGGATTTTAATTGTCATATTTTATTGCAATAATAATTTAGCAATAATATATAATGATTTATAAAATATTGAAAAAAAATTGTATAGTAAATTAAATAATTTTGTCACGTTGTAAATTTACAAAACTTTGACTATTTTTAAAGCTAAATTTTCACCAAAAAAAATATTTTTGGATAAAAAGCAATTAACTCCGTTTAACAGACCAATATTTTATGTTTCTATATAACCTTCTCTCAGGTTTCTGATTTTTTATATCCAAATTAATAAATTTTATTATTGTGCGTAATTTTTCGAAAATATGTACTTTTTTTAGATTATAAATATGGGTTTGTTTTTTATAATTTTCATTTTTTCATTTTACTTTCAATTGATATTACATAACATAAAATTATATTATCATAATTTAATTTTAATCCAAAATTATGCTATAATCGATAATATTTATTGTCAATTAAAATTATCTAAATATTATTTTGCCTCTGAATTTATTATTATTTCCTAAGGATAATATTTTTTTCTTTTGGGAGGGAAACTAAATGCCAGAAACAATTTAGCAGATATTAAATAAAATGTTTTTCTTTTTATGTTAAATAATAAATCAATTAAATTGGGTGTGCCAAAAAATATGATATTTTTTTTGTTTAATTTATTATAAATTTTTTAATGATAAAAACTAAAACGAATCGAACTCAATTAATGTAAATATTTATTATTAACGAATAATGTTCCCTAAATAAATAATGACATACTTATTGGAGAATTTTATACTAACATAAAATTTATTTTTAATAGTGCACACCTCTATATAATTGTTATGAAAACAATTTGTTACTTAGTATTTTTAAAGAAATTAAGTTGGTTAAAATTTGAACATAATTTAAATTTTATCTAATAAATTTAAGAAAAAAATTATTTTGACCACGAAAAACACCATAAAAATATTAAATCTGACCTTATACATTCCAGGGAAAATATTTGGTAATCTTTAATTACAATTATGAAGATTCTGCTAATTGAAATGGTATGCTATTTTTCCAAAACAAAATTTTTTACACTTGGTTATTAAATATTTCTTTATTTTAAGTTTTTATGACCAAATATTTTTATGATATTTAAGACATTTTTTTTTACATTTCTCTCCAACAATTATTCAATTCATTTTTAAATTAAAATTATGAAAATTGATTTAATATTTTAGTTATTTAACAAAAAAAAATCTATTGAGAAGTATTTACTTTTAATTGTAATCATAAAATTACATTAAAAATTAAGGTAAATATTTTTTTAACTAATTTACTAGTCTAATTTATGTCTTGTAAAGTACTATCAAAGCCGTATAGTATATATATGGCTTTAGTACTATTATATTACCTTTTCATATTCATTATTAATTATTTTTGTCAATATTTATTTTAATATTTAAATAAATATAATTTAAAATCAACAAAAAATTATTATTAATCAAATAATTTTTTAATATCTAATAACAAAAATCTAGGTCATATACTCCCTGGGATATAAAATTTAACAAAATACACCATTTTTGTTGAATTTATTTATTGTATAATATTGTTCAAATTCAAATGATTTTCCATCAGTCAACTGTTGTAATGGACCACTCCTCGATATATGTACCATAATTCATTTCAAATTGTATTTTAACATTCTTTTTTTTTTCATTAATATTTTACAAAATATTTATTTAAATTTTATTATTTCACTATACAAAAGTAATATATAAAAGATATTATATTGTTAAATGATGGTATACAAATTATAGTAATACAAGAAATTAAAATGATTTCAATATTTAAAAGGTTAATATGATCGAATTTTAGGGTTAATTTCATTTTTATTACTTAATAATGATATCTTTTATTATTATGATTTTGTGTCCCAAGTAATTAGAAAATTTTACATTAAAGTTTTATGCGCATTACAGAAAAAAAATTTCTGTTAGGCTTGAAATTAAAAACATATATTACACAAAACTATGAAAATATTATTGAAAGCTGCTTATTGTGCAATTTTTAATAAACTTTAAAAGATTTATAAAATCACGAAAATCTTAAAAGAAAAAAAAAAGAAATCTGAAAATCGAATTGAAACAAAAAATGGAGAACATTAGTATTTCATTTAAATGCTTTAAGCCATATTAAATAATCGTTTTTAATTACTTTAGATTTTTGTGTATCACAATAATACTTTCTCTCTAATTTCACAAAAAAACCAAATTTTGTTATTGATCATAATGTGTTGATGATCAATAAAATTTTAGTTGTCTAATAAATTAATGTTTATATTTGTAAATTACGTCACTTTCTATTACAATCGATATCACTTGATTTCAAATTTATAAAATTATCACAATCTTGTAAATTTCAATTAAATTCGGGATTATATATAAAATCATGACTATTCAATTTGTGAACTATAATAATATTAAACTTTATTATATTTAATTTATTGTGATTACATAAAATATTTGAAAATCAAATTATAAAAATGAAGACATTTTATTTGATTTTCAAATTAAAGAAACTTGAAATTATATAATTACAATATTATTTTAGTAGAAATTTTATTTTATTTTGAACTTATTTTCTATTATTTAATTTAAATAATTTAATATTAATTATTTATAATTTTTTTGTCAATTTTTAATTATAATTAGGATGTTATCAATAATAAATCAATGGTCACGATCAGACCAATGTACATATTATTGTTAAATGATGGTATACAACTTTTAATATATTAGACCACAGAAGTTGAAACTCATGTTTCATTAATAATAATTGTTATTAGTGAAAATTTTATATTAGCTGATTAATTTTGTAATGGTAATTTGTTACTTCCTCATTGTTCAATATTAGGAAAAAATTTGTCAAAAAGTATCTTATGAAATATATAATAAATTAACTTCGAAAACATTATATCAAAGTAAAAATAAAAATCAAAAACATTATATCAAAGTAAAAATAATTAATATTTCAATAAAATTCAGTAAAGTTTTCATAGATATATTTTTTTATATTAAATCAATTTTATTTAACTACTTAATTATTTGATTGAATATACATATTAGACATATTTTTATTTACTTTTACTTTTCTATTTAACAATCGTTATCAGAGGTCATAACTATATTTTATGGATAATTTTTTATCTTTCAATATAATCAATATTAGTTTCTTAGAGACAAAAAAAAGAAAAAAAATGAAGACAAAATTTGTTGAAGGTAAAAAAATAAAAATTACAAATTTAATAAAAAATTAAAATCTAAAAATTAAAACTAAATTTAATATTATAATAACTCCATGGCCATAATCTATTAAGTAAACAAAACAAATTTTGCGAGTTCGTCGCTTAACATTTTTAAATTTGTATTAAAAAATTTTTGTTTGTAATTATGGTTATTGTTTGATTGGGTATATTAATAATTAATGATTATTTTAAGATAAACTAATGACTAAATTAAATCTGTTAATTATTAAGACTATGATCTTTTGCTATATAAAAAATCATAAATAACTCAATTATAAAATAATTTTGGCTAATAATTATTTGGATTTTTCATATTTGATTATATTATTTTATCATTTTTTATAAACTTAAATAATTTTGAGGATAATAATTTACGAATTAAAAAAAATATTTACAAAATAAAATTTTCAAATAATTATTATAAATTTGAAATTTAATTGTAATTCATTTTTTTTTTTCAGTTTTGACTGTCAGTATTCGCAAAAGTTTCTAAATACTATAAAATTAATTATTATTTTTTTTGTTTATAAATATTTCGATGTTCCCAACTATGACAGAAATGTTTAGTTTTATATTCTTATATTTTTACCTCAATTTTCTAATGATATATGTTTAATCATTTATCCTGTACAATTTGTTTGTCATTATTTCAATTAATTAAATATTAGTAATAAAATACTTTGTTTTTTTTTTGGTATACGTAATCTTAATAATAACATTTTTAACATAATCAATAAGGAAGTAAATGATGATTGAAAATTTAATTCAACAAAAAAATTTTGACAAAAAAAAAATTAATAAAGAAGAAAAATTACATTTTAATATTTTAATCTCTTGAAAATCTCATGTCATCATCCTTAATAGTTAAATATTTATGGGGTTTTTTTCGGTAAATACTACTAAATCAATGAATTTGAAAATAGTTTTTAATTATGCGATGAGTCAAAATTTTAACATGAATTAATACATTGTAGAGAAAATATAAATTGGCTGTCAAGGCAACAATACAATGTCAATGCTGTTAAAATCGTCCATTTAATTCTATATTTTTGTTTATTTTGTTTATAATTAAATAGTTACTTATTAAAGTTCCGTTCAAACTAATTCAATTTAACCAGAATTTGAAATTTTTATAACAAGTTATATAATTTTTTTTTGTAATAAATTTGATGAACTTTGGTTTTATGATGTAATTCCATTATGATACTTATGTTAACTATGTAATATTACAAATTAATTGATTTATATTTCTATTAATTTTAATATAAATGATATTTCACATTATATTGGAAATATTATAAACATTTCCAATAAATTCCTAAAAATTTTATGTAAATTTTATCTATGTTATGACGGATTGAAATAGTTTTTGTTAGGAAATTGACGACATATAAATAATAATAATTTCAGTATAAAAATATGTTGCATATTTACAAAATATTTAAAAACTATTTTATATTAAATTAATTCGCTTAAATAACTTAATAAATTAGCATGAAACAATAATAATCATAATCGTTTTTGTAAGTTGAGAAATTAGAACAATAAATTTGATTTTGATTTTTAAAATTTGAGTCTATTTTTACATAACCGTGTTTTTATGTGTTATAATGATAAAATTGTTAAAACATATCGTTAAATAGTTAATACTTATCCGAAAAACAATTTCGAATTTTAGGAATGCAAAATAACCAATTTTATGTTCATCAAAAAATAAATAGTTTCAATATTGTTTTCCGATTATTTTGTTAAATTTTCAATTATTGCTGAAATCATTGGCGATGAATATTAGAAATATATTATTAGTTATGGGAATAAAATTCAAATTATTTTTAGCATTTAAGTAAAACAATAAACGATTCAAATTATATAATTTTATATACAAAATTTTTTTGTTTCTCATTGTATTTTACGTTTACGTTCCAATGTGAAAATTGTAATTTCAACTTATATTTTCATTTAAACTTTACTATCTTTGGAAAATATATTAGACTTTAGTAATTAATTATTTTACTATATTAAGATCAAAGTTTTCAATGTCCGAAAAAAAAAATTAAATTCCAAAAACCTTGACTTCATTTTTTTTTTGTTCTGTTTAAATCAAAAACAAAAATAATGTTGAAATTTTTCTCAAATTTAAAAAAAAATGTTTTGATTGATAGACAATAAATTAATATCAAATTGTTTCAATAAAAAAGAAGGTGTACTTGCTAAATGATTATTATTCCATCAAAATTAATTTGAAATGAAATCAAATAATTTTAAAAAGAAATTATAATTTAATATTAAATAAACATAAAATTTAGATATTATTAAATGGTTTCTGTACTCTAATGAATACTAATATTGTTGTGTTACACTATTTGATAAACATATGTTATTAAATTAAATTTACTCATATTCGTTTTTCCCAAAAATCAGCTGTGGAAAAGGACGAATTTATTTTTAGAAATGGCGGTAAGAGTAAATGACTGGTAATTTGTTTAGTAATTATCAATGACTGTTTTTTTACATTTAATAAAACTAAAATGTAAAATATGACATAATTGAATATTTATTATTACTTTATATATTGGAAAAACTGAAATTATTACTCAAGTTCGTGTCTTAATACTTTTGTTTTAGGCGATTTTTTAATTTGGAATTTTTCTTAATAATTTTCCCATTGACTGTGAGTCGAAAATATTATGATTTAATTATAAATTATCGTAAAATAATTGATTAAAAAAGAAATATTTATTTAAAATGAAATTAAGGTCAAAATTATGACATCTTAATTACTTTATCTATTTTATTTGTTAGTTTTAATAAAAAAAAATTAATTAAATTTGATGACAGACAAAATTTATGATTTCTTTGTTCAAAGAAGTTTTCCAGAAAAGGAAAATAAATAAAATTTAAGAATATTTTGTGTATGGTAACAAACAAAAAATAACATAAAAGAATATGCCTATTAAGTTTAGCAATATATTTTTAATCATTCTTGAAATCATTTGATTAATCTGTAAATAATCTGAATATTGATATTTTTGAAGATTAACACACACCGATTATAAATTATAATAAAATTGTGTCAAGGATTTGTAATTTAATTTTTTGATGGGCGTTAAAAAAAATGTTATGCTCTAATAGAAAAATGATTAATTATTATATGAAATTAAATATTTTCAAAGAAATTATCAATTTAGAAAAAATTTAATAAACCATTTAATTGTTCGCATCATACACAATCACTATAAAATAATTAGACATCAGTGATTCAATATCAATATTAAATTTCTTAATTATTTAAAATTTATAAATGAGTAAATTGTATTTACTTTTTCAAAGTACATAAATTATTATAAAATTAAATATAATTATACAGTTAAAAAATTATTAGGTCAAATTAATGAAAATGTTAAACTGTCCGGTAATTATAAAATGAAATCAATTTTTACTATTAGATGGTAATTGAGATTTCAAGCCCGTGACACTGATGATAGACTGTTACTAGTGTGTCTTTAGGTCAATTTACAGCACATATGTCGATTAGTTTTTGTTAAAGAGAATATAAAGTCATTTATATTGGACAATGGGTCAGTTCGGTGATGATACATTGTATATGTAGTCAGTGTATTAAAGGCCACGTTAATAATATTCATTTAGCTGTACATTAAGAAGATCTTTTAATTTTCAAAAAATTTCAAAAATTCCTCAGAGCGACCGACATTCTACTAAAACTACATTATCATATCTATTACCAAAAATTAACTAATGTAAAACTAATTTGTTTTATTGGTTATTAATATACTTATTAAAAAATTAATTTAAATTTAAATAAAATTAAAAACAAGTTTTAAATAAACGTCGTCATTTTGATAGAATTTTTTTTTCACCATAAATTAAGAAGAAAAAAAAACTAAAAAATTAATCGTAGTAAATTAAAATTCAGACAAATTTTTGAATGTCAACAAACCTTAACGAATAAAAAACAAATAGGGCTATTCTGAGAATTGGATCATTGTAAAGGTCAATTAATAATAGATTGACTTTGACAGATTTGTTCCTACCGTTAAAACAGATTAAAAAAAATTGCTCCTAATTTTGTAACTATTTGGTTTTATATCACAAAATTAAAATATATTTTACCACTAATCGTATAACAAAAATTACTTACTATATAAAGTATACATTTATGACAATTATTGTGAGTGTAGAGAATTATTCATTTTATAATACTTTGTCGAGTGTAACACCATATATGAGTATCATTCCGTCGTGATTCTCATGATACATATATATTCTATCAAATTGTACGATAAATGGTTGAACTATCAGAATAGCCCTATAATTTTTTTCCAATTTTACATTGGTAGTTAAATTCATTCACCAAAAAAATGTACGAAACTTTATTTGTGCAAATATATTATTAATGATTATTACTAAATAGTTTTCGCTCAGTTTAGATCAAGAGCTAAAAGAGCCATGCTCGAAATATATTTCGCTACTATATTCATATTCGTATCGTATACATTGTACTCTCTATAAATGTTGATTCCTTATAATTTGTTAACCCCATAATAAAATAAATCTATAGATATTTATAATTTATACCATGTTTTAAACCAGACTCAATTTCTTCTCGAAATTTAGAGAGAAAAAAAAATAACTAATATATTTTTTCGCTGAGTTTATATTTTGTAACCTGTTGTAGTTTACCTGGCCGCCTAACAAACCAGTTGCTAATGAAATTCAGTCGCGTTCACGAGTTTTTATTTTTATTTACGGAGTATTCAATTGTTGTGTGCTTTTTTATGCTTAATTTTTACAAAAATGAAAATTAGAAAATTTATGCTAATATCGGTAAATTAATAAGCGATAATAAATTACGATTTCTTAAAATTGGTTTTCTTAGAATTAAATGTGTTTACCAGATAAAAATTATAATTAAGAATGGTGCATTTATGAAAATGATAATTTTCAAAGAAATAAAATAATAAATTAAAGAAAAAATATTTTTGGTAGTTTAACCAAAATAAATAATATTAAGTGAAAATTAATTTTCTGGGTTTACTGATACAAAATAAAATGGATTAATATTTCAATTTGGATTAAATTTTATATAAATGAAATGTAAGTTTAAATTTTTCTTATAATTTAGTAATTTTTCTTATAGGAACCAAAAGTTGAAGTGGGATTAAAGTTTCAAATAAAAGGGTACTTTTAATTCACACCATTATTAAATATGTTTAAATTTTCATTTTATAGATTACTAGATAATTTTATATAAGATCTATTCAAAGTTCAAAGTAAATTAAAACAAAATTAAGCTAATTTCTGGAATTCATCGAAGTAACCCTCTACTCCTGTACTTTTTTAACCTTTAATAATTTCATTAATTTATAATTTATTATTTAAATTGAACAAATTTATTTGCAATATTTTAATATTATTTATAGCTTTAAAAAAATATGATATATTTACAATTAGACACATTTTTTATATACAATTTTTGTTGTTGGAATATTTCACGTACCCAGAAACTATTTATAATTCAAAATTTGTTAAATGTATAAATATTTTATAGCTTAAAAATAATTTCAGCTAAAAAATTGTTTCATATAAATTCCATTTAGCATAAAATAATATTAAAAAGTATATACGAATTTTAATTGAAATTTAATACATATATTATTTATAAAAGTTTTGAAAAATTAATAATTATTTAGTTGTTTTCATTTTTGGGAAAATTTCAAGGTACTTTCCCAGTTCATGGAAATCCATATACAATAATATTTATTGCGAATTTATTAAAATTATGATATTGAAATGCAATAAATTAGGAAGTCAATCACAATTATACAAAAACAGAATTGATGACAATTTTTTTTTACTAATGTGTTAAAACAGAAAATGTCTAATTTTGTTAATCAAATTTGTGTATGGCAGATAAATTCGAGTCAAACACTTCTCAGAGAATTGTTAATATTTTTATATTTGGTGTAATAAACGCAAAATTTTTCAATACAACACATAAATTTTGTCTGATCGTACAGTGAAAAGTCATATTATTAATTAATATAGTTTTGTAAAATATTTCTACAATCATAAATCATTTTCAAATTCCTTTCTTATTCAAATGATTATTTTTTATGTTTACTAATTTACCAAAAAAAAAAAAAAAACTGTAACAATAAAAAGTTGTGTAATTTAAAAATATAATTTATTAATGTTCATATATGAGAAATTACTAAATAGTAAAAAATTATTTACCTATTCTGTTGGCCATTTTATAGTTTCATAGCCGAGGACATTGTTTATGGACATTAAAATGCAAATGTGTCTATTGTTTTTTTTTTTAGTGTGGAATTGGCACACATCAAATCCACCATAGAAACTTAAATTTTCTATGATTTTCAAAAGATTTTCTTTTATTATTGTTATTTTTCTGAATTTTCTAAATTTATTAGCAGCGAAATATTTCAACATTTTTTTTTTTTATGTTCAAGTTTTATTTTTTTAATTACAAACAAAAAAAAAGTTTCCCATATTTTATTGAATTCAAGGGCGAATAAATCTTAGAAAAGCTTAAAAAATAATTGTTTTTGTTGTTGTTGTTTTGTTGTGTGTTTTGAAAAAGTTAAACAATAAAATGGATAAAAATTTTAATAATAAAAAAAAGTTACTTGAAAAAATTTATTTGTAAAAATTATATGAAATTTATTTTTGGATAGTGTACTAATGTAAAAGGATAATAAGTGGAGGCATAAAAGGGATCTAAAAATTAATATCTAATATGAAATATTATTTAGATAATAAAACAACATAATACCAAATATAATACCAAATGGCCTAAACATTGTACGACAATTTGGTATTATAACATTTTTATATCAAATTGGTTCTTTTATTATTAAAATTCTCCTTTTTTGTACCAAATTGTACTACAATGCCTTTGCCTGATTATCCTTTTCCATAGCATACTATCAATTATTAACTATTAGTATAGTTGTTTTTTTAAACAAATCATAATATGTAATTATCTTTTTACTGATATTACACAGCATAAATTATCAAAAATTGTTATGTTAATTTTTTATCTAAATACATTCTTCAATGATATATAAAGAAACTACGAGTGTATTCAGAAAATTGTTGACTTCATCATGATTAAAATGAAACTATTCCATATAAAATTTAAGATTACTCTCAAGCTTATTTAAGTTAAACTAAGAGTATATGGATTTCTATCAGAATTAATCTCGTTAATTTGTTTATTTTGGTCTCACTTCGTTGACTTTTCACAAACTATTCGTTAGTTATTATGGTCATTATCATCTATAGTAAAATTTGTCAAATTTTTTAAATATATTAATATATTAGTTATGTAAATTAGAGAAGGTTTAATTTGACTTGCAAAAAGACGAATATGATTTACAAATAGGCTAATTTAATTTCTAAAAATACTAATGTGAACCGTAAAAAGACTAATTTAGCTTGTTAATGTTATATTATTATGTAATAAATTATTCTAATAAATATTTCACAGAATTTATACCGTTTATAATTATTTTGCTTATTTATTTAAAATTAAAAACATTTTTGCAAGTCAAAGTGAAATTTGTTTTTTTTTTTTTACAATTTAACACAAATAATGATGAAATTAGTTAAACATAATTTGGAGCCGTGAGTAAAAAAACAAAACAATATTGCCATTTATAAATAAACAATAGATTTTCCATAAATTAATTTCAAAAGTAGTTTTTAGTATTAAATTAAATTTGAGTTGGAATCGCGTATAATTATGTTGCAATACATAAGAGTGTTAACTATTAAGTTTAATTAGTGACAAACAATTGATTTACTAAGTATATTATATTAAATTCAATTTATGTTATTATTACAATTAGTTTTTCAACAACAGTAACAATATTAAGCAAATCCTATTGAATTTTGATTGATCTGCTGTCCTTTTAAGGAAGAAATACAATTTAAATTAAATACTATTTTGTTAAGAAGTAACATTTTAACAATTGAAATATTTTTCTCCAAAAATGAATTAAAACCCCTTTGTAGTATCTTTTACTTTTATATATAATTTTAAAATTATTCCTAAAAGATTAATAATAATAATTTAAATTATTCACAATTTTTATCAATTTAATTTCCATCTTTATTGCATTATTATTGTACACCTGAGTATTTTGTTTGTTGTTTACCTGTTGGTGTTCTACTGTGCCCATTTTAATATTTTTGTTTTCATTGAAATTCTTTTTCATTTTAACTTTTATACAACAAAGTTTTGCACATTTTTGTAGTTGTACAGAATTAGTGATTTATTTGCATTTTTTTTCGCAGTTTAATGTACATTTACTTATTGGTGGCTGTGCACAAACAAAATTATTGTATTATTTTGTAAGATTATTATTTATAAAATAATGTGCTCGGCTCTAATTGTAGATTTATGGCGCCATAAAATGGTAATGTCAAATGAAAATGACTTTATATTACCATGAGCTTTAGCCAAATAAATGTCAAATAATAATAGGCACTTATTTTATGGATGTGCTTATATTGTTTAAGTTTTCACAAATATATATAATATATAAGATGGCGTAAATTTATATAAAAGTTCCATATGAATATTGGAAAATGACAGGCATTTCATCATTTATTTATTCGAAAATAGAATAATGAAATGTTATCTATAATAAAGTGGTGGATTTTATTATCGTGGTCACATATTGTTCTAACTACATATTTTGTCGTATAACAATTATAATGAGTAAAAATTTTGGCCGTGCCATAGCCATTACATTTTCCCCTTAATTAAGTAACTTGTTCGAAAAATATTGAATTCATTCATTTGTAAATGATATTTAATGCTATGAAATTAACTATTGTGTTCGTTGTAGACGATGTAAATGGGTAAAATGTACATAAATACTAGCAAAATATTGTATAAAATTATGTATAAATTTACCACAAGAAATATTGTGGGTATCGATTAACGATTGTGAATTAATATCTGATGGTCATATTATTAATTCGATCTTTATACAATACAACAGGTTTTTTGTAATTTATATTTTTATGCAATTGTAAATATATACATTTGAATTTATGGTTGAAATAAATCTGAGTGCACACAGCAGTTAGCTTGTTGTTGGTTGTTGTTCAATTGAAAGGAAAAATAGATCTAATGTAATATGAAATGTATATTATTAATTTAGCTAAAATGTGTAGGTAGATTGGAATAAAATTAATATATCATAATTTATATATTATTATTCGTAATGTGTTACCATTATTTTAAAATTGTAAATGCAGTAATGTTAAATAAAATTACAAAATTAACGCCTTCTTTTATTACCTACCATAGAATAGTTAATGGATAAAATTGGAACATTACTTTTATGTCATATATACTATATACTCTGCATTTTCAATTCTATCTAACCTAAAGTAAAATTACTAAAACATATTGAGCAAGAATTTTAAAATCATTTTAATTCCTTAAATGACAATTTGAATTGAAATTAGTTCTTTTTTTAACAATTCAAATTAGTCTTTTATAAAATCAAAATGATTTTAAAATTCTTCTTCAAATTTCTACCTGATAGTTTTATAAATAATTTATATTATCTGGGCAAAATATTGCAAAATTATTTAAAACTAACTTTTGTTTACCAAACCAACTTTTAAGGAACTACATAATTTTTTTTACTGAAATTTTTTTTATTTATACTTTAACACAAATTCAATTTCGTAAAACAAAAAAAACATAAATTAATTTTTATAGTTCATTGTGTTTTAATTTTACATAAAATTTTAAAATGTGGTTTAGTTTTTTTTTGTAGTGAAAATTGAAAGAAATATTTTTTTAAATTTTCAAAAAGGAAATAATTAAGTAAAATAAACTAGATTTTAATTATGTGAATAAATATAAAATAGATTTACTTTTATTCAATTTTAATTTATTTTTTATTAACAAAACATTTTTAATGTTGTGCAACATTCTACAATTAAATAACCTTTCCGCCTATTTTTGTGATAATTTGTTGAAAAGAAATGTCCAAATAAATTATATTAAAATTAGATCATTAGATTTTGTTACATAAAATATCATGATTTCATAGATGATGAGCTGTATTATATTCGCTATAACGAAATATATTATATTTAAAATTGAATTTTAAGAAAATTTAAATAAAATTTCTTCAGAATTTAAAATAAAAATAATTATTTATTAATAATAACAAATTTTTTTTTTATTTTTTAATTATTTTCTAAAATTTTACAAAATAGAATACATATACAAAAAATTATAATAAAATTAAATTTGAGTCACATTATTTACTAATTTTATGTAAAAAAAAATATTTGAACAGCTGAAATTTACAAATTTCAAATTAAAAATATTTAAATAAGAAATTCAATGGGTCTATTTCCATGTTTCAAAATAAACTTTGGAAAATTTATAAATCTGGACAATAAAAATTCGACAATTTACTTTAATCAGAACAAATTTTCCTGAAGAAAGTAACAATTTGGCAATTTTGTTGTTGACAATTTTGACGAAATTCTAATTTTGACAACATTTGTAGTCTTTACTATATAAGATTGCTATAATTTTGATAGAAAAATTCGTATATTTTCACAATTATTCATATGAGTATTTTTCGATGTGTATATGAAATTATTTTAAAATTAAATTAAATTCATTTCGTGTGTCTGTGACTGACGCCAATATCGGAAATATTTTGAAATTTGTATCGACAAAAACACATAACAACAAAAAATTCAATAAAATCGATAATAATAAAAGCTAATCATATTTTATTATTAATTTATAAAAATTTGCTGTGACATGCTTTGCTTATTATATCATAATTTAAAAAATAAAGACAAAATCGAATATACATCAAAAAATTATAAATAATCAAAAAAAACTTTTGGTACACTAAAAAACAAAACAAAATAAAAATTACGGAAGCAAAAACTTTATTTTGGTTTACGCAATTTTTCCGTCTTTGGAATGAACCTTTGTTTTTGAATGATGTTATAATGATTATTAAATAACGAAAGGTTAACAACAAAAAAAACCTAATTTATGTGCATTCAAACTTAGGCTCGGAATTTGAAGTATAGCATAGATTAAGTAATTTTCGTGATGAAAAAATATTTTAATTTGTTTATTAAATAATATTATGAATTTAAAAAACAAAAATTAGTTTTTGTGTAACATCTTTAATTAATTCATAAAATTTTTAACAAAAAAAAAATTAGATTATATAAATTTAAATTTTTACATTATTAACACCAGTCGAACTAAGTAATTTATCATTTTTGTCTGAAAGCATTATTATTAATTACCATGATGAATAAAGCCTGCATAATATAAATATTATGAATGTATAAATTCATATATTGTTTGTCCTCACGCTGATGTAACATTAGTCATTATAATACCAGATATAAGTAAATTACATAATTAAATAATTCGATTTTACTATCTTTTACCAATAATTTTTTGCCAGTTTGCGCTTTCGTCAGCAAATTTTTTTCTAACACTGAGAGACATGCTAATTAATAGATTTTTTATTATTTTGTTCTAAAATAGGCCAACTGAATTTTTAATCTAAAAAATTCTAGTTTAAACACTTTTAATTTTCACCTGTGCAAATATTTTTTTTTTAAATGCAAAATAGTAAATAATTATGTGACTCAAATTTATTTCTATGGACAATAAATGAATGACAGAAATTTTTGTTTTTGTTATTTATTTATGTAATTTATATTCAAATTATTTGTTTTCTATACTATGTTTTGTTTTAAAATAATGAAAATATAATTAGTTTAACAAGTTTTATTGAAAATATTTACTATATTTCAATTTTGATTACCCAATTTTCTTATTAATTAGTTTTCCTGGAGAACATGTTTACTGTATCGATATATGGTTTACAATTCAATAATAATTGCATCCACACAGCATGATTGATTTTACACTATATCCGGCTTAAACATATGTGTACGTTTATCCATATTTAAATTTACTGTCAGTTATTTAATATATTTGCCAGTTTGCAGAATGATTAGAAATTAATTTATTTTAGTACATTGTGATCACATATTCATCTCTCCTTTCTATGTGGTTATTACTAAAACATATTTTTACCTTGAATTCTCTAATGTGAATGGGTAAGCTTGTTGTCCATGTCTTGAGAATAATTATTTATAGATAAATTATTTAATTGTTGTATAATGTTAAAATATAAGTTCATTTAAATAAATAAATATTAAAAGAAAATACTTTATATAAAGGCTCAGCCATAATGACAAGCAAATTGGTTATATTGCATATGAGTATACAAAAAATGTAAACAAATCATAATTGACTTAAGAAATCTTAAATATGTCTGAAATTTTAATGTTTTTAGAAAACATTAAGAATCTATTAGTCGCACAAAGTTCTTCTATTAGCCTGTTATAATTTCGATGGCCCCGAATACTGCTATCGTAAATATACAATGCAATTACTATTTGACTTACGATAGTAGTATTTGTCTGAAGCTTTTTTTCGTAATCGTACCATAATTTTTCATATTATGTCGAATTGCTAAATTAACGATACTGCATCAGAATTAAATGATCAGAATTAAATGACAGTATATAATTTCTTCAATTATTTGCCCCTAAAAATCTGTCTACAATCATTTACCTAACTATGGTTGGACCTTTATCCACTACAAGTTAACTTAAAAACAACTTTTGTTATTTCTCAATTTACATCTTAACAATTTTTACATTGTGTTTAGCAATTATTTTATTGTAAGATATTTTAGAATAAACGTTTAATTATAAATGGTAAATATTTACTCTCGCACCTTCACTATACAAAAATACAAAACAAATTAAACATTAATTTATTTATACAATAGAAAATATAATAATTATTATAATGTTTTCTATGTTATAAGGAAAAGCACGATTTTCCATTTATGCAATAAATTTAAATTAAGTTTCTATTTTATTTTTTATATGGATTTCAAGAAAATCTTCAAGGTAAATAAATGACTAATAATAATTTCCATTTTATAAATTATTAAAAATAATAATTTTAAAAAATTTTATGTAATTTTTTTTTTTTTATGTTTTCAAATTAAAATCTTTTGATACCGGAAGACCGGAATTAAAGTAGAGAGAAAAAAAATTCTTCATGGTTAAATATATAAATTTTCTATTTGAACTTGAAAATTTTTAATTTATTAAAAATAGTTTGTTGTTTTTTTTATTAAATTTTTTTTTGGTTAGCCTTACCTAAAATACAAGAGCATAAAATTTAGATTAAGGTTAAAAAAAAAGTCATCAAAATTAAATTATGCAATTTTATGATATTATTTTTATTTATCTGAAAGAAAAGTATGAAAATGGTAGTCAGCAAAGCTACTGTATACTATCTAGCTGCATAATAATATGGAAAATTAAATTCTATTTTTGACAGAATTAAATTTAAATGTCATTTTACTTAATCTAAACTACATATGTCCACTATAATAATTCCATCCCAAAGATTCTGAAATACAAGAATTTCTTTAACGAATATATATATTGAATCATTTATATAGTATACTGCAATAGTAATTTGCACAATGTTTTTTATAAGTCGTTTTACCTCTGATTCGGTTTTTCTAGCTTAAATCTAAGACTATTCGTTTTATTATTATTTATAAATCTTATTATTTTCTATATTTTTTTCTATTTCAGATAAAACTTAATTTGGATTAAATTAAATTAAATTTCACTAACTCAAAAAAAAAATCGTAAAAAAGCATTTGTGTTTAATTTCTACACGATGAAAATGAAATATGTGACAATTATTAAAAAAATACAAAATTATTTAAATTAAAATGAAAAAAATCATTTAAATATTTTTCTATTAAACAAAAAAAAAATAATGTTTAATATTTATTATTTTTTAATTAAATTTTTATTCGAATAAAATTTTTAAAAATTAATTTGATTTTAGTGCAAAATTAGTGAAAATGTAACTGAAAAAGTGTAATAAAAAAAATAAAATTTTCTTTTTCTCTCAATTTTAAGTTTAAGTGCTGATTTTTTTTTAACAGCAGAAGAAAATAATATTTTTAAAGAAATGTAAAATTAAATTTTTTTATTTAATGCCAAAATTAAAAAAAAAAAAAATTAATTAAAATAAATGGCATATTTTAATTGTTTCATAATAATTAATAAAATAATTAGAAAATAAATAATAATAAATTCATTGTATTAATGTTAAAATGAAAATTCATTATTTTATTAAAATATTAGTTTTGGTGCTTTTAGTAACTGGTAAAGTGACTAATGGTATATCAGAAAATGATCATGTTGTACGAATAAATAATAATAAAAATTATTTTAATAAAAATAATTATAATAAAAATAATAATTCAAGTAATAATAATAATAATAATGGTGATAATGATGATTTATTCAGTCAAGTAACAGTCGATGCTAATTCCGTGATTACTTCAACAGAAATTCAAGGTAAGATTATGGATTTTTTTTTTGTGTATTTCATATTTTTATTTTTATATTGATGTTATGAAAATTTCTAATTAGAAATTTATAATTTTTAGTCAATATTGGAATTAAAATTATGTATTAAAAACTAATTAAAATCTTGTACATATTAAAATTATTTTTTTATTTAATTTTTAAATTTATTGGGAATTTTATAGTCTATTATAATTTTCTATATTATGTAATTAATACAAAATACATAAAGATTTAATTAATTTCTATTTAATTATTAATAATATATTATTTAATTTTATTTTATTTCAATTATTTAACTTCAAATTCTTTATTTTATATAAATGTAATAAAAATATATAAATAATTAAATCATTAATTTATATTTTTATTAATAAATTATTATTACGACAAACGACTAGTCGTTTACAGTCAACACAATATAGAAATTACATTTTCTAATTGGTTCTTAAGTAATATAATAATTTTAACATAAAAATGTTTGAATAGTTAATTAAAAAATATTATTATAAATTGAAAGAAATTTTTTATTGAAATTTTTATAGAAATTTTTTTATTAATAAAATAATAATTTAAGCGAAATAGTCAAGAAACATTTGCGATTAATTTAAAATATTAAAAGTTGAAAGAAATAATAGTAACTATTAGCTTTGTATATAGAAACTATATAGCTTATAATTTATTTTAAAAATTGCAATATTTCCTTTTTAAGACTTGTTAATGTAAATTTTTTTTACTAACAGCTTTTCTGTCTGGCTGTTTATCCATCTGTCCGAATTAAGCTTGTATACAGACGTGAACATTATTAATTGATATAGAGTTAAAAAACCATAAAAAATATACAAATTTTTGATAGATTTTACAATGTCACATTGAAATCTAAACGATGGTGAAAACAAACTTAAGTTAAAGAAATAATTTTACTATATTTTAATATACTAAGTGAGGTATGTAGTAAATGTACAATCAAATCGAAAATTTATGAATTCTATTTTAAGCTAATACGGAAATGGGCTACTTAATTAGAATAGTAAATAGTCGTTGAAAATAATATTATATACCGCATTGGAAAGGCAATAAACTGTAGAACTATAGGTAGTATATTTATCTATAATATTTATTTAAACTTCAAATGAAACTAAATAAAAATCCCATAACTTTGAAACTATTTTCTAAACTAGTTGGGCATTTTTTTATAATATGAAAAATGTTTGTGTAATTTTTCTTTTTGAATTTATGTGTGTATAAAAATTCTTTTTTTTATATATTATTCATTGATTAATGGTTCTTGTATCTATGCAGTTTGTAATATACGTTGTATACATTTTATGTTGTATACATCTTGTTCATATTAACATAAAAAAATTATAATCAACCTGTTTTAAACTTTACTCTTTTCATAGTTTAAAAATCATATTTTTTTTTGTTTATTTTGCAAAAAACAAACAAAAATATAGATAAAATTATTATTTATTTTATATTTTAAAACAAAAAAAGTTTCCTATTTTTTTTGCTATTAATTTGTTATTTTCGAAACTGGAAATGAAATTTTGTTTATTTCCAACAATAATCATTTATTTTGCTATTTAAGGAGGGGGTGGACTTGTTATTTTATTTTGAAAAAGGTGTTAAAATAATATTTATTAGATATACTTTTATGATTATAATGATTTCAATGAACTTTCTCAGTTTTTTAATATATCTAAAATATTTATTTAAACTTTATAATTTTTAGATATAGCTTTTATACAAGTGTTTATTGAAAATTGGACTTTATACTATATGAGACTTAACAACGACACAAAAATTAAAAAAAAAAATATTTTACATTATATATTATATTTTTAATTAAAATTTATGGTAATAGAATTTGTACAACTTTCAAAAGATATACTTTTATAGGAAAACTTGTCGTGGTTTAATAGAGTTTTAAAGTAATTCCAACATGTTAAATTTTCTGTGCATAGTTTAGAAAATCTTAGAATGGTTAACATAATAATTTTATTTGGTAAATATTAAATTTTTTTTGAAAAACGAGGAATTTGGTTTGAAATATGGAAAAAATTGGTTCGAATACGATAAATTTAAGTTGAAAATGGTATATGAAAATAGTAAATGATTGAGAAAAAAAATATATTTAATAAAACATTTTAATTTTTATAAACCAATATTAGAAAATAATTAGCTAATATCATTTTGGTTTTTTTTTTTCAATTAACACCAAGAATAAAGTATTATACGTAACCTTATTAGTTTCAATTTCTAAATTATAAAAGATAAATTAAAGAAAACATAAATTTACTTAAAAAATATTTTATCTATAAATGAGCCGAGAAAAATATCAATATTTTTATAACCTTTTTATATTATTTATGTCTAGATATTATATATAATTTTAGTTAAATAAAAATTATCACTATTTAAATATTTTCTAAATAGATTTCAAAAAAAAAAATGAAATCACGATTTTCGTGATTAACTATTTATGTATTTTATATTTTATATTATATTTAACACCTTGCTTTATTACATTTATAATAGAATTTTTATGTTTAACTTATTAATTTATTTTCTATATTTACTATAGATATAGATAAAATTTTTAAGATATCTATACGTAATTAATACCAAACAAAATTATTTAAATTGTTGTATGTAAATCAGTCATTGAAAAAGTGAAAATTTTTATGGGAAAATTAAATACACATTAATAATATTGATAATTAATTTTGGTATATTCTAAATGAATCGTGTTGTGTATTAAGTAAAATGTCGAAAAATATTTAATTTTAACTATAAATGTGATGAAAAAACAATTTTTTTTTTACCAATGTTAAAAAATACAAATGTTGTTGACTAATTTTGACCATTAGATTGACCAAAATTTCTATAAAATTATCGTGATCATTCCAAATTATTAACTATAAATTGTATCGGTAGCTTCAATTTTTGATAGTTCAACGATTTTCATTCATGAAACACCATTTTCGAATACTTAATAAGATCATAAAATAATTATAATAGTATAAAAGTAGAAATAGAAAAGATAAAATAGAAAAATTTTGTTTAATGAATTAATTTATTTTGACCTAAAAATTAAATCAAAATTATAATGTTGGAAACTGGTAATTTAAATAGAGAAATCATCTAAGAAAAAAAAATGATTTGAAATTTTTTATTTTAATAATAATTTATGAATTTTTAATAGAATTTTTTTCTATTTGGTAATTTTATGTATGTATATTAGATGAAACAAGTTCAACAGGAAAGATATAAATTTTTGTTTTGTGAAATTGTTTTGAAAATTGAAATTTATAAATCTTTAATAACATGTCGAATTTGTAAAATCTTCAGTTACCTCTTCTATGCCTTGACAGGCAAATGTGTGCCTGGGGCTACCTCTTAAAGATATATGGATACCGAGCCATAAATTCCTCTGTACCAGACAAACCATTATTTATTACAAACAACAAGCTAATGGCCTTCTAGTGAGTCTATTTATAGTTGTCCGCAGTTATTGGACTCGACCGCTAGCATTTTTCCCCAGTCTTAAAATTTACATTGCTGTATATAGTTTATTACTGGGTAGTCATTTAAACGTGAGTGAACTCTTGAATGACATATCAATGTCTCGGAAGAGAATCGATGTCACGAAATCATGCACTGCGGTACAGTACGCTACACTATATAAATTGATAAAAATAATTTCAACTAAAATTATAATTAGGGTAAACATATGCTTTGGATCTTGGTCAAATACACAATTTTTCTGAGTTCGCCACTGAAATTAAATATTTCACAATACAATATTTTAAATATTCTACTTTTAATAATTTACTAAAATGATTTTGCTATAAACCTGATTAAAGCAGCTAATATTATAGTTCGACGGAAAATGAAACTTTGGTATATATAATTTTGACGTAAATTTTATAAATATTCTGATGATTGTGAATTGTGATTAAATTCGATATTAAATTTATTATAAAATATTTTAATTTTTATTAGATTTCCGCAAAAAAAAAAACTCGAAATTTGTGAAATTTATGATTTTATTTATATGATTTTTATATAATGGCGTAGGCGAATTAAATTTTAATATTTTAATACTTAAAATTGCGCAATTTTGATATAAATATTATTATTTTATTGATTTAAATGATCTTGAGTCATTGAAATTTATAGAATTTCAATAATAAGATGATAAAAAATATTAATTTTGTATTTTTTATACAAAAATTTGGTAATAAAAATATTTTGGTAACAAACATTTTTTTTTTCGGAATATTAATTACAATTTATTTGTGAGTATTTTTTTAGTTTGTTTTTGTATCGAAAAGGCTGTTAATCTTTTAATTGGATCATAGTCATTTAAAATTTATTCGAAATTTTACGTCTTTAAAAATAAAACCAGTTTTTTCAAATTTAATTTCACATATTTTGTTTTTCACTTTTCGTTAATGGTTCATTGAACCATTTTATGCAGTTTTGTTTATGGTTCTTATATTATAAAATTTAAATTAAGTATAAGAATTAATTTGATTAAATGATTATTTTTTAATAATTTATTTATCTTTAAATTATTGAAATCAATTAATTATATTTCCAAAAAAAATTAAATATTTTTTTTCTTTAAATAACAAATTTTATAGGGCCATTCTGAGAATCGTATTTTTGTTTGTCGTACGACACGACAATACAAAGTGAATGTCGAACTGATCTTACATGATGTGATGAAAATTTAAAACAATTTTCTGAGTTGTTATGAGTAAAAATATATACTTTTTGTCTTCGGCAATTTTAATAGTAAGCTAAAAGCAATATTATATTTATAGTAGGAACAACTTTTGATGGTACAAAACCATCTACCTATTTTGCTAAATATTTTCTATGTTTTCAAGTCAAGTTATTTGTTTCGTACTTCTCAGTTTTTCGGGGACATTGAAAATGTTATAATTATTCCATGTTTAATGCTACTATCAGAAATGCCCTATTAGTAATTCTTCTATTATAGATCAAAGAACTAAAAATTTGGATAAACAAAATTTATAAAACACATAATTTCCAAGAAAATTAATTAATCATTCAAGAATTACTAATTCTAAAAAAATATTTTTAAAATAAATAAATTTTATTGAGCAATAAATTAAATATTTGTCAAATATTTTTATTTGCAAGAAAAAATTTCATATATATTTTTTATCATGTTTGTTAAGCGTTGAAATTGAAATAAAATTTATTTACTTTCTCACTTTTAAATTATAATGAAATATTTAAAAAAATTATGTTTATTAAATTTCTAATTAAATTATAATTTATAGTAAATAACTAAATGGTGTATTTTAATTTTTTTCTCTACCCTAAAGCAAAGAAATTGGTATTCAAAAAATTAATTAGTTTCCTGATAAACTAAAAAAAGAAATTTTTTGCCGGTTATTTTTTTATGTTGGGATAATTTAAAATTTTCCATTATTTTATTCATTTTACAAAATCAATTAAAATTTAATTAAATAGCAGGTGTATTTTCACTTATGATATTAAAATTTGAAAGTATTTCTTTATGTAACCATTTCCAAATTTAATTAATCCTTTTCCCAAATCATATATTAGTCTTTGGTTTAATAAAAATTCATCTGAGTGGGAAATTATGGTCTATCCTCTACACACCAGTAAAGTTTCTTTCGTTAAATTTAATAATTTAATTTTTTAATCTCCCTAAAGGAGATATTTAAAATTATTAATCATATTTTTCTTGTTTTATGAAAACTTGTAAATTATAGATTAGGTAAATTTTTCCTATATAATTTTGTAAATTTCTATAAAATTAACAAAACGAAAAGAAAATCTTTCAAATTACTGTGAGAATGATAATAATATCCGGATAACCTATTTACACTCCCATTTTAGTAAAATGCAATTTAAATAGATTTTGTAGTTCACAATATTTAAACATTGTAGATATATAAAGATGACTGGCAAATTTAACTTTATTATTTTTTGTGTAGTAGCAATGAAAGTGAAATTATATAAAGCAATTTTGTAAAATGAATTGTTAAGTTTTTGTAGAAAATGTAATTTTAAATTTTTACAAAATATACAAATAAATTTAATTTATAATTAAAAATACTTTAATACAATTTAACGCCTTGTGGTGTGTTGATTAATCGGGATATTAATTTTATCATTATTATTATTAAATTAGTATATATATATACATATAAACAAATTTCAAATTGTGCAATGAAAATTTGCTTAGTTACTACGAGTATTAGAAATGATTAAATTATTATTGAAAATTGGAAAAGCATAAAATAAATTAAATTAAATTCAACATCCAAGATACAAGATGTATGTACATATCAATCAATTCAGATAATGTTAAAGTTAAGTGATACAAACTTTAAATTCGTCCACTAAATGGTAATTTTTTTTTCAAAATTGTTTAAAATGAGAGAGAAGAATGTGAGACATAAAAATGTCGACAATGTTAAAGTAATCGAAAATGTAATTTAATCTCAATAACACTTCAAACTCGAGTTTAATTCTCGCTCTGGTAAAGTTATAAAAGTATGAAAGAAAATTCAAGAGTTTCGGTCTCTAGAGGCCGCTAAATACATATCTGCATAATGAATGTTGATTTGTTACTTTTAATTCTGTAAATGAACCAAATGATTTTTCTAAAAATATAATTGTGAATTTCTTGGCATAAATGTAGATAGATTTTTTGATAATTTTATTCGTAATTTAAAAAACCATACGTAAGAATCCCATGATTATTATGAAATGACTACAGAGATTAGCCTAGTCGCGCGGCAAATAAAAAAGTGATTAGTGGATTTTTTATTTTCAAAGAAAAAAAAGGTAACATTTTTGCGATCAACACAAAAAATTAAAAGCATTTTTTTTTTTAGAAAGTTTCTCTTATATAGTTTTTGTAGTAGTAAATTAACGTTAATGTTATTCAAAAACGTAATTATTAACACACATGTTTTGAACATTATATAGCACGAATCACCAAATTAATCTTCCAGCATAGAAAAAAAATAATGTTTAACATGAAATAACATAAAAAATTTTTTTGTATTTTTTTTATAATGTTGGTTTGTTTGTTTCTTTATGAGTACAAAGTTTTTTTGTTTGTTTGTTTGACTATTGTGCAATTATTTCAAATTTTTTGTTTTTGTTTTGTTTTACGCTGGGTGCGTTTTTATGTCGACCAGCACGTACCATCCAACAAATCATATTATTATAAAAGAAAAATTCGTTATACCTCATAGAAAATTAAATCAAATATAACAAAAGATAAAAATTGGAAGAAATAAACACAGTAATTCGAAAAAATATAGGAGTATAAAAAAAATTATATTAAAAAAATATTTTGTAATAGAAAAATGTGATTTATTTTAATGACATGTAATAGAAGAGCGAGCATTAAAAAATTTATTAATTTTATTTTGTATATAAATAATTAAATGACACAAATTTAATTAAAATTTTTTAGCCCAAAATTTTGGTATTCGGAAAATGATACTAATTTGTAAAATAATCTCTTTTTCTATCCCAATTTAAATTTTGGTCTATTTACGAGTATTATGGTGACAGCGCAATCTGAACATTTTAATTATGGTCTTGGTATACACAAAATCGTAAAAATTGATCATCAAGTCGACAGTTGTAGTACAAGTAATGTAAGTCCCGTGACTACTGAATAAATAGTATAATTGTGATTAATTTATATTTATTGAACAGAAAAGCTTAATTATAAAGTTTTTATAAAGTTTATTTCAGTTTGTATTTATGAATAGTTCAATTTGTAAATAATTAAAACTATTGACATAAACAATAAAAGTAAATTACTACTTTTTATACAATAATTTTAATTAGATTTATTGAAATACAAATTGTATTAATTCAATTCAAATGTTTTCATGAACAAGCTAAAATACCATTTATTTATATAGTAACAAAAATTAAATAATAATTAGATAATAGAAAATTGTTTCTTTTTAATTTATAAGTTGAGTTTTTTTTGCGCAGTAATTGAATTTAATGTTTTATTTCAAAGTATAATATTAAATAATTTAAATTTAACTCTCAATCGGGCTTTAAAGTCCTTTTCACCATTTTCAATTACATAATCTTCATTAATATGTAAAATGCAATGTAACTTATTTAATAAAATTTTCTATTTCTGATAAATTGTAAAGTTTTTCGACTTTGGTAACAAAAATTTGCCATAAATTAGAGAAAACCTTGTAAATTTACAATTTGTTTCTAATTTAAAGAAGAATTTCAACAATTGCCCAAAATTAGAATTTAAAATAACTTTTTACAAATTCGTTTAAATTGTTCGAAAATATTTTTTGTGAAATTGACAGATTGTCACCTGAAAAGTAAATTTTTATGGAGCATAAATTTTGTACATATTTTTGACTATAATGTACATTTTATAGCCTCCAGTTTTACATTTTTAAAATCTTATAAAAAAAAACTGTAAAAAGTAGAAAAAAAAATCATCTTCAAGATTAAATTTGTTAGCTATAAAAGCAATTAAAAGTTAATGGGTTAAAACTATATTGTGAGTCTTTTCTTAAATATCAGATCTAAAATTCTCTAATGAAAAATCGTCAATGGTTTTAATGCACCACCATATATATATATTTTTTTCTGATTTAAGATTAAATAACTTTCGAGACTGTACAAACTGAATGTAATACCAAAAACAATGAAAATTGCGCAAAATGAACAAAAATACCAGGAGATAAAATATATTATATACAATTTTCCACAATTTGTAACATATATAGGTATTTTGTAAATTGTGGTGAAGTATGTAACAATTGAAAGAAAAACACAAGAGAACCGCAAAAAACTTGTTTGTTAGCTGAAAAAATGTGGTCCAATAGAGACTATTATATTTTATATAGCAAAAATTTTATATGTATACATAAAATAGACATAAATGTGCTATGTTAATGCAAATTTTACTTGATTTACAAAAAAAATACTATATTAGAAAATCTGAATAAATATTTCATTTCGATTTCTACAATATTATAGTCTCATAGTCTCTATAATGTAACAAATATATTCAGATTGTGGGAATTTTCTTAATTTATTATTTTGCAATATTTAGTTTGACAATATAAAAAATATTTTATATTTTATTTAATTTACGTACACCATAATTTGGTTTATTAAGTTAAATTATTTAAAAAAATATTTTTACATTATAATTTTGAATTATATATTTAATAAAAATATTTTCATAAAAGAATTTCTGTATATATAAATTATATTAGTTTGAAATTATATCAGTATTCGAAAATTAATTGAACAAATTCCATATCGTAATTATTTTTAGACATACAATTTTAAAATTGCAATCATTAATAGAATTTTTAATCAAAAATATTGAATTGGATATTTGCAATATATTCGGAGAACAAAATTGTCATCTTTCAAATTAATTCTGTCATTTTCCAGCAGAATTTGATTTTGCACAAATCAACTTCAACGTTTTCTAAGCTTGGTTTTTCTTCTTCTAAATCATTTATTTACCAAATCAAAGTCATCACAAAAATGTTTGCCATTTTCAAATTAAATTTTGCTATCCGAATTTACCATGTCCAGTAATAACTTTACTAAAATTGTAAAAATAATGACATGCCTTATTAAACTTTCTATAAAAAAAAAATCATATTAACATTTATTTTAAATTATTTTTGTTTAGGTGCTACAACAAAATTTGAACGAAATACCATAAAATCATCAATAAAAAAATATGATACATCAACATCAACCACAACAACAACAACAACAACATTTCCAGCACCATCAATACCCATTGAATCAATAACCAAAGAATCATTAATAATAAATTTAAATAATGGTAAGTGAAATTATTATTATTAAATTAAATGTGTTTCTTTTTAATAATCTGATATGGTTAGTAATGTGTCACCTCACATTAAAATACAATTATTATATACATATGGATATGTGTATATGCTTCTTAAATCATTCAAATTAATAATTTCACTATTTATTAATAAAAAAATTATGTTTGTAATCAGTTCCGCATGGTGGAATCATGTAAAAAGAAAATATTCCTTGGAAACAAAAATCATTTTTATTATTTTCTCTTTATATATAAAATAAAACATTTTTTGCGGTTGAATTGATATTTTTTTTTTTATTATTTTTACATCGTCATGAGCATATCGAACTGACTGCAAAAGATATTTTAATTTAATATTAAAAGTTATCCAAATGTAAAAAATTAAAAAGTGGAATGATGAACCAACACCACCACCACAACCACAAAAAAATCTTTATAAAATACTTTCCCATAACCTAAAAAAAACAAAGATTATTATAAGTACAAAGATTTGCTTTTATGCTACTATCTGATCGTTCATTGCATTTAGGGTAAAATGGACGGAAGATTTACAATTACGATACATTAGATACCAAAAAGTTGTATAGTATAAATAAAATTGCATTTTATTCGGAAAGTTTATGTATCTCTTTTTTTATGTGTGTGCATTAAAGAGAAAGTTGATTTTTTTTTTATAATGTTCATTTGGAAAATTGTATTGAATTTCAATTTATTATGATGATTTTTCCGCAACACAGAAACAAAGTTGTGTTGTTTTATTTTTTCATTATTATTTGAAATTTTTGTATTAAATTTTATGTATAAATGAATTAGAAGTGGGTGCATCAAGAAAAAATTTAAATTAATATTAAATAAAATAAGTAATTTTATTTATGCATTTATAGAAATTGAATAGAAATTAAATTAATTACTTTAATTGGATGTACTTAATTAAAATAAATTGAATGAATTTACCTATTTTTTATATGCATTTGGTAGAGCGTTATTTCTATGTTTCAATTAATCTATCTGCAGAGAAACAGAAAATACCATATATAATATTTCTATGGAATTTTGAATATAGTTTGATTCTATAGCAAATTAGTATTAGTGTAATTATAATTACTAATTGTACAATTAAGCATAGAAAATAAATTTATCGATCAATTTAATACCATGTCCGGTAATAATTCTAATATATAAATAAAGTATAAATATATGTTTTATATGTAATTATTTTATATATATTTGTAAAGTTATTTATTTTACAAAATTAAAATTATTGTTTATCTACTACTTCTTAAAAATTCCTTTTAGAAATTAATAATTCGTTCTTTTCTACAGGATCACCAAATACTACTTTCATTTTCGCTATCGTCCATATCAATTTTGACAGTATAATAACAAAACTGATCCACTAGATTTACCTACCATTTAATATAAATACTAAATGTGTGTACTGTTGTATACTCCACTATTCCTTATTCTGTATTTCTAAATTTGATTTGTCTTTAGTCTTATACTATATAGTTTTGTAAATTTAGTACAATTTAGGGTTTACTTAGGGTGAGGAGAATGACAATTTCGTGGAGAACAACAATTTTCTTACATTAATTAAATTAAGCAAAAAAGTATTAATAATTTTGAAATAATTTAATATTTCTTTTTTCACATAAAATTAGTAAAACATAAACAACTAACAAATTATTACAATATAACAAAAAACATAACAAAAGTAACATAATTTAATAATATAATAGGTAAGCTATTATTGTTGAAAAATCAACATTAAAATATTTATTATTTAGAAATTCCTAAAACTAATTTATGTAAAAATGTATATTTAATATTTTGGTTAATTTTACTATTCTATTTATATTAACTAACAAAAAAAATTTAGATAAATAACAATTGGTCACCATGTTCTCATGAATCTTTTCAAAGATTATTTGAATTTTTTTTTTATTAAGTTAATTTTTAAATACTTACATTTTCTTGGTGTACTACTGGCAATATTTGCGAAATTTACATTCAACAATGAAAAAACATACAGATTTTTAAAAGTTTCATATAGATAAATGGAGTTGAGGGTTTTTTTTATCTACATTATAATTTTAAATTTCCGTATTAATTGGCACGTTTTAGCGGAAAATTATGTCGACAATAATATTATATTTTGATTGTTTGTAATGTATCCAATATATTATAATTTACAAATAGTTTCTTTGGTTACCCAGAAAGCAAGAAGTGTGAATCTATGAAAAATTAATGATTTTGGTTTTTTTTTTTAAAAAAGTATTTTGTTGTCCATTGTTTATTTTAAATATTTACTTAATCAAATCATTGGAAATCTGTTTGTATGGATTTTTGAAGTTTTAACAACAAATTAATCGAAGGCTATATTATTATATTATTTATAATTAGTAAAGTAAACTTTTGGTTTGGTATTTTTTTGATTGTTTGTATAGAAAAGTATATTTATTTTAATTTGTATAGATAGTAAAAGTTAAGTAATCAAAAGGTCATTTGTTATTTAGGTAAGTGATCAATGATCATTACGATGTATTCCATTCTATAAGATGATGTTGAAATTATTTAATAAGATTTTTTTTGGTTAATAAATAAAAACGTTCACAAAATTTAAATGTTGACTGGAGAAAATGTTATAACAAAAATTTCATGTGGTTTACAATTTTAAGTATTATACTTAAAATATTTTACTTTTGCTAATATATAGAGTTTCGTCAATAAGAAAGTGTGGTTAGCAAAATAATCGAGCTATTTCAAATATAATACTCAAAATTGTAAGATAAAATGTTTAAAATTATTCGAAAATTTAAAATGATTGTAAACAATGATTGAGTTATCATTTATCATTTCTGACAATTTAAAAAAAAAAATATGTCAATCATTTTTGAAGGAATATAGCAAATCGCCAATGAAATTTAAATAATTGTAGAAATTCTTTCTGTAAATAATATACTTATTTTAAATTCAAAGACTTTGTTAACCTCTCACCTACTTAATAAACAAATATTATATATGTATATAAATATCTTTTAAGAATGATCAACCTTATTTGGCCAAGGATATAATGGTCAAATTTTCTTCAAATAAAACTTTTAGCCTTTTTATATAAACGAAATATTTGATTTTGCGAAAACCTAATACCACATTCCTATCGTTTTTTTTTTCATTAAGTGTACCAAGTCCAATTTATACGAACAACTACTAATATTTGAGGTCAAAATTTAATTTACATTATTTTTATGCTCAATGAAATAATTTTTTTGTTTTCAATATCTAAACTTAAAGCTTTATGTAAAATTTTCAATTATGTATCAAAAAAAAAATTTACTCGCTTTCTTCTTCATGTAATTGGAATAAAAATAAATCATGATTCAAAATAATAAACATTAAAATTTTCAGTATAAATTTTTTAATTAAAAAATGTAATAATAAATTTTAATAACTTTTTTCCAACTCTCTCTCTCTCTCTCTCACTGCATTTATAAGTGATTTTTATGCTTTTGAAAAGCCCACATGTAATTTTAATTAGCATATAAAATAACAATCTTAAAAGTTTTCTACACCACGTCTTTTAAATGACACTAAAAAGTTTTATTTTTTAGAAATTATTTTGTCGCTATTATAATACGCTTCTGTTTGTCAGGCAACATAGTAAAATTATATCTTTTATAAAAAATATTTTAATTAATTAACCTTTTTCTCTTATAAGGTGATAATTAAGGCCAACGAAAAAAAAAGAAATGTAAAGAAGAAATCAACTTTCACTTTCAAAATAAACTAAAAATTTCATATTTTTGTATATTGTAAAGTGTTAAAAAAAAGCGATCTAAAATATTGGTATGGCAAAAATCAATAAAATTCCTTAAAAAAATCGGTAAATAAATTAAATTAATTTAATTGTTACTATTTGAATTTTCTTTAGCTATTAAAAAAAAAATACTTTTTTCAATTAACCTAAAAAATAATGAAAAAAATTTAAATTCAAATTTTCTTTTAGTTAAAGGAAATTTTTAGCACAGTTAAAATTTTTTTATTTTTATTTTTAATGCTAAAAAAAAGCTGTAGAAAATCTGAGCTTTTAAGTGCCCTGAAATATTTAATGGTTTTGCTGGACTAAAACTGCTTATTGCTAAGCCTCTTATTGCCATTAATTAATTTCTAAATAAAATTGTAATTACACAGAGGTTGAATTTTAATTTAACTATCATGAAAACAAATTGATTATAGAAAAAAAATAATTATGGTGTAGTTCATAGTTTAATATATATAAAGTTTAATTTATAGAGAGACCATTACACGATCAGAGGAAATGCTGTCAGAGTAATTATATAATAAATTACTTCAATACTAGAATTTACTGTTAAATAAACTATCAAAAATTACCAGTATTTTACTTATTCGTATATAATTTAATCAACAAAGTATATTTTGTGAAATTCTAGTATACAATTTCGTTTTACTATCCAATTAATATCAAAATACTACGAAAATTTATATTTAGTCCACTTTTATAGAAAACCAGAAATATTGAGATTATCATAAGAAATTTGATGGAAATTATTGCTATCGATTTTATCCCTTACACACTGTTCAGTACTTGTATCAATAACTTCATATAATACCACTATTTACTGATCGTGTAATTGGGATTTAAATTTATTTTAATCCCATTCTTTCTCTTCTTATTTTATTTACATTTTTGTTTTTTTGTTTTTCATTATTACCTGGATCTGTGCAGGCGTTTGAATGTACAGCAAAAAAATAAGAAGATGAGTGCAACTTTCACTTCTTTTCGAAAAAGCATTAATTTAATTATACGAGTACTATGAATATATATGGAATTATTGGTTATTATATTTATTTTGCAGATTTAAAAACGATTTTTTTTTTTTGGTTATTATTGAAATTATTATTTTGTAATATTTGAAACTCTTTCAGTTTTGGTAATCTTATTTAATGAATGAATGGTATAGAGAGTCTTCTTTTTGAAGTACTCATATATAGTATGTACAATTGCATAAATTAACTTCTTATGTGAAATATTGGCGGAGCAGATACATAAATTTATTGAATTAGAAATATATTTTATGTATTCATGTTCATGCCTTTTAAGTGTTGTATAATTCGCAAAGTAAAAGATTAAAGAAATCGCACCTTTATTAAAAATAAATTAGGGCAGTAATGCCTCTTCAAAAAATTTAAATTTAGGTCAATCTTATACTTTCTTTTTTTTAGCATACAATATTTTATTTGGTGATACTTTATATATATTTTCTTTGAATATTATTTTAAAAAATTTCACTTTTACCAAAAAATGAAAATTTGAAAGTCAAATTGTCAATTAAGAATGAATATATTAAAAAATTGTCATCATAAATTGATTTTTTATATAAAGTTTTAAAGAATTTGAATTAATTACATTTATTTTATGAAATTTCTTTTTAGGTTTTTAAATTTCGATCACTTTTTAACATTTTTTACTATTTAAAAAATTCAAATTACTAAGTAATTATTATTGAACTATTTGATAGTATCACAAGAATTTCGTTATTAATACCATCTAATATTTTTGTCAGTATTTCAGAATAGTGTGAGAACATATTCGTGATAAAAATTTTTGTTATATTGTGACAGAAAACACTAAAATTGATGAATATCAAACAAAAAATGATCTCATTTCGGAAATAATATATAAGTATAGTAAAGCAATAAAAATTCATTCATTATTATACTTATAAAAAAATTCTTCAATTCACGAATTTTTAATTACATAAAATTATATATTCACCTTGAGACCAGTAGTTCAATAAAATAAGAAAATCTAAAACTAGAATAAATTCTAAAGAAGATTTATCACACCATCTGATTTTCCAAATAGAGAATTTTAATCTATATTAAAGTATAGTAGGTAATTTTTGTTTTTTTATTACTTTTCTCATATTTGGTAAATTTTTACATCTAACATCTGAAATTACATCTGAAAATACATAAAATTCAATGACATCATTTTTATGTATTTAAATAAATCATATAAACATGAAATTCTTAAAATAAAATTATATCTTACGCAGCATATTTTATATACATATATTTTTTTTTGGTAAAGAATTTGATCATGTCAAATTTTTTATGTTTCTTTTATAAGTGAAAAATTTTTTTATGTTGTTTTGTTTATCATTTTAAATAATTTTTCATTTGTGTTATATTCTACACTAAAACATATTTTAAATAGCTTTAGTACATAATTTTTTCTATTATATTTTTTGAAAATATTATTAATTACGATGTAGCAATTTATCAAAAATAAAATAAAAATTTGATTAGAGGTCAAGAGCGACGCTCAAGGTAAATTAAAATTTAAAATTAGATTTGAAGAAATTTTTTTTTTTGTGGAACACCGGAACACAACAAGAAAGAAATAATCATAAAAACGGATCTTAATCTTGAAGATGTAATAATTATATATGTCTATAATATAGTATTCAAATAAATATATGATTTTTGCTTTTGTTTTTGGTTATCCTTGACCTGTGCTACTTGGGCATTAAGAGCAAAATGATGGTCAAGTGGCTACAAAAAAAAAAAGAATAAACAATTATTATAGTTGTTTAATATTGACGATAATTATGTTCAAAAAAAAAAATGAAGGTGAAACAATTATTGTAATGACGTTGATTTTTGAGTGAATTTTTTAATTTTTATTCAATTGAATACAAATTATTTTTAAAGGATTCAAATTCTTTTAAACAGATTTTTTATGGTGAAAATTTTGATTATAAGCTCTACGAGCAGATTTTGATGGTAAGCGACAAAAAATGGAAAATATTATTGTCATTTTTTGTAAAATTTGTGTTTAAAATTTAATAAAAGATGCAAAAATCATAAAGTTTCAAAATATTTGGTTTATTATTTGCTTCAAAAAGTGTTAAATCAGATTACACTTATAGAACATTTGTGCATACTTTTAATTAAGATTAATTATTGTAAAATTTATATATTATATCTTTGAATATTATTTGCTTTGGAAGTTAGTTTTTGAATTAAAAATAATTTAATGACAGAAATATTTTATACAATTAATCAATTTCACTCTTATTTCCTGCAAAACTGATTGAAATAATTTAACAAAAAAAAATTAAAAATTGACAAATAATTGGTATATAAATCATAATTAATAATACAAATTTTGTAATTATTGTGGTATAATAGTAATAGACATTTCATAATACATATATAATTTCTGAGTATTATCATTAAAAATCTATTTTGCTTACTAGAATATTATTTGTAACTGATCCAAGTGAAACTATACGAGTATATACCATTTTTGAGTCTTTTTAAGTAAGGTCCAAATACAATACACAGAAAACAATTGAAATAATTTTTTATAATAATTGAAATTTAATTCTTTATTGATATCATCCGACAAATAAATATAAATATAAAAATTATTTTTATGTAAAAATGTAAATAATTATTTCATAATTCATATTTTACTTGACCTGTGTGCAAAAAATTCATTATATTTTCAAAAAATAAAATTTGCATTTTCTATAAATTAAAGGAGGACAAAAGTGGTCAACCTTGAATTTTGAAAATAAATTATTTTATTTTATTTCATTTTTGGTTAATTTCAGTTAAATTGTTTCATTATTAGATTTTTTTTTTTTTTTTGAATCATTAATTAAATTAAATTAAATTATTATTAAAATTTAAATGTAAATATATAAAAATGTAAAACTAAAATTTATTTTTTTTTAAACAATGTTTGAAAGCTGTTTTGTAAATCAGTGAAAAAAGTAATAATTGGTTTTTTTATTGTTCTATTAGATCTCTAATACTCTGACTGGGTCAAGGAATTTAATTTATCATTTATATATTTAGTTGGGAATATTTAGTATGTAATAGTTTTTTATGTTAATTTTATGTATTCTGTTTAAAACAAAACAACACCAATAATAAATACACAAACTTTTATAATTATTATAATTTTTCTTTCGATTTTACACGAGAAATGAAAATTTTATTATTTATAAAAATTTTTATTTCTATTTAATTTATTCTAATGGGAATTTTTTTTTTAGATATTTAAATGATTCATTAAATTCACATTAAGAATGAAATTTACATAAAATAATAAGAAGAAAATGATGTATAATTAAATATTAATATAAGGAGAATTCTAAAATTTGAATATAATTTGTCGAATGACACGACAAAGTAAAATTTTTTATCACGATTTATTAGGGTTGTATTGAAATTTCAATTTGGAAATATCATTAAGAAAAATATTGACCTAATAAGAGCTTTGAGAAATAAGCTCAAAATATCAATTAAGATTTTTATATTTTAAATTTTATTTGTCGAATCAACGGAAGGTGGAGGTACGAACATTAGCAGGCAGTAACTCTTTTCTGCCTAAATCCACTTAATGGTCGAAATCAGAGAAAATATTGTAACTATTTGAAAGTTTTTCGATCATTTTGTACGCCTCATCGAATAACATTTTGAGTATAAAATGTTATTCAAAATGAAATAAATATTCTCTATGGCATGACTTTGGGAATAGTATAGATAAGTACATAGTAGGTTTATGTGTAAAAGTTCAATGAAAATGTTTGCCAAAAAAAAAGTTCTGTCTGATATAAACTCTTCTTACACTATGTAAAAACTTGTCAAATTTAACAATGTCTGTTTATTAAATTTTGATGATTTTTTTTCGGGTGGAATCAAAAAAACATATTTAACATTCTGACAATAATTCTTTTAAATCAATTTCATCCATTTATGTGTACACCATTAAGTGTTTTTGATTTGTAAAATGAAAGAGTTGTTTATGATCTTTTTGCTTTGTGAAAAATATTTATAGTTCAAATATTATATTTAAGAGTTTAATATATAATAGCATAAGAAAAACATAAATAAATATATTTGCGACTTTAAATTTATGTATAATACATTATTTATTGCCGCACCTACTCCATTCAATTTTGTTAATGCTAAATTCATTAAAAGGCATTTAGTATTTTGAATATAGTATTTTTTTGGCATGGTATTGTGTCCAAACAAAGGCAAGTAAGCAAAAATGCTTCAGATCGTCAGTTTTTTTTAGTGAATATATGTTTTTGTGCTGGGGCAGTGACACTTTCTGAAGGTTGATTATGTTCGGTATTTTAACAAATATTTTTCAAAATCAATTTTCTATTTTCTGGGATCAGGTTTTGTGAATAGAAATCGATTAAACGATATTGATTTTTTTTTATAAAAAATTCAAATTTACAAATGATTAAATTAATGTTTAGATATTAACACAAGTAGTTAAAACATTCACAAAGTATTTAAACGATATACGTACTTATTAAAAATCTCTGATACTATTCAATAGAACAAACTTTCAATTTAAAATAAAGTAATCAAACTCGTGTGATCCCAATATGAAACGTGATCGAAATTTATTTTTTAATTGATTTTGGTACTTTGCGATATCTAGATAAGAAATTTGACCCCTTAGGCTTTATTTTACTGAGTTACATTAAATATCGTACAAAGTAAATACTTAACAATTGATAATAGACTTGTTTAAGAAGTGACAGGGGATAAAATTGGAGCACATAGCAAATAGATATTTTGTTCATATTTTGATAGATATTTAAAAATCACTGAAAGTTTTAAGAAATATGGTGCTTTTGTAGAAAATGTGGAGTTCATTATGATATTTACAAAGATTTGTAAAATATTTTAAGTCAGTATGAAAATATTTATCATATTTTATTTAGAAAATATATTTGATATTTAAATTACACATATTATTATTTAATATTAAATTATTTTTACAAAAATTTAAAGAACAATATGATTGAAAAAAATATCTTTTTTTCATATTTATGTTTATGTCACGTTTTTCATTTATGTAAAATATTTAAATTATTTTGTTTATTAGTAAAATATTTATCATAGAATATGTAAATATTTTTTATTGTTCATATACTTAATAATGTATAAGAAAATCAATATATATAGTAACACATATAATTTAATTGTCATTTATGGAAGAAAAGTTATTTAACTTTAGCATAATTTTTAGGCTTGATTCAAAAATTTGTGAGAAAATTCGTAAATTGAAAAAATTACAAAATTTATATTACAAAATTGATTAAAATTAAACAAAGAACAAACAACCAAAATATTGAAGAATATTTTGTTTTATGTAAGTAATATCACGATTTATATAAAGACAATCGATCATAGTAATTTTTATGTTAAATTAAAATTTGTAAATGTTTTTAAATCTTGTGATAGATCAAAGTAATAAATTTTTAAATTAATATATTATAACTAATTAGGTAATACACTTATTAAGGTACATTAACTTTTTTTTTCCTAAATTTCAAACATGAATTCTCATATTTTCGCTGTATAATTGCCTCCAAATTTTGAAAAAAAATTGATATTTATATGTTCAAAAAAATATCAATTACTCCTCAAAATTTATAGGCAATTATACAGCGATAACTTCACATAATTTGTAATGATTATTTTAGCAAATTTGTACTTTTAAAATTTTTTTTTATATTTTGCTGCATAAAATGACAAAAACAGCTAATATAAATATTGAGTTTGTTCGTGTCTGAAATTAATCATATGGTCTATATTTTGAGTATCAAGACTTAAATCAGTTCATTTTGTTAACAATTATGCTGTCGAATAAACATTAATTTTCAATCAGTCCAGCTATAACTTTTTATTTCAAATTTAAAAATTATTGAGATTGAGATAGTCATTTAATAAAATAAACTGAATTTTAGGTAAAAAGTTTTTTGATTGACAGACATAGTCGAAAATTATTATTATTAGATATTAACGAGTATTAAAAAATATATTTATTGTTTTTTTTTTTTCTAAATAAGTATCTATATAATCAATAAAATAAAATTTCATAACATTAAACTTTCATGACATAAACACACGTAAATTTATGCTTAATAAATTAAAATTTTCTGCTTATTATAATTTCTTAACAAAATTATATGCCAAAAATATTATAACACCTACAAAATATAATAATAATAATAATAAAAAGTGCTAAATTTAATGAAAATTTAAAATGAAATTCAATAATTTGAATTTAATCAAATAATGACTATGCTAAACAAGCATAATTTTCTAGTAAACCAGTATACTTGTTCATGATTCGTTTTGTTTTGTCTATCTTAGTATTAGATTTTCCATAAAAATTTATAATAAGACAAAGTAAAATTATTTAAAGCATCCGGTGTCTTTCAACATAGTTTTAATGATCCATATCGTAAAATGTTATACAAATTTTGTATATACAATTATTCAAATAAACTAAAATGTTGAAATATATTTTGAGAATTACACAAAAATAATAAATTAATAATTTGCATGATATGGTTATCATTAATTATATAATATTATAAATTAGGTAAATAAGAGTTAGATTGACATATTTGGTAAAGTTTGAGGTTAACTACAATACAATTTGTATAGCTAGTTTAAATAATTTCTGCTGTTTTTTTGGGTCATAATTATTATGGTACTAAATAAGGCCTATGAGAATTATATTATTTAGCATAGGACGCAACAAAATACAAAATTTTTATCACGAGAGTTAAAAAGATAGAAAATTAAGTATTCTCTGAGTCGTTCGCCTCGACTTTAGTTGTCAGAAATTTTTTATATAATATTTAAAGCACGACTAATATTGGGCAAATCAAATTTAATGACATTATTGAAATCGTCAACATAAATAAATTGAATTATCGAGTTCAATTCTTATATTTAATTTACTGGCAATGGTTGTCAAATATTGTCTTCACATTATTTATTTAATTCTATGTACAATTTTTAGTTAATGCTCTTAAGAGATTTGTGTAGAAAATGAAGAATTTATATGTTAATGTCTGTCTACATAATAAAATTTAATCTTATTTTTATATTATGCAGCAAACAAGAATATTATTAATACTTCGGTGTGGAAATATTATGTATTTTTGAAAAAGATTGAAAAATTCGATTAGGCCAAGGTTAGTTGAGTGTGATTGTATTAATTAAAAAAATATTAAAAATTTACCATCTGTTAAATTTTTATATATTAAATTTAATATTATTTATTTTGATATAGAAAAAAATATTCCAATTTTTTGATGACCCAAACAAAGTTAGGATAGTCGCTGCAAATGTTAATAACGATTGATATTCCATCGGTCTGAGCGGTTTAGTACTAGCAGTACATAATATTTATAATTTTTATATTTTCTTTAATGGTTTATAACGAGATCAAAGTGATTGTGTATACTATTATGGACACATTCTGTTTGTCTTTAAAAGTAAAATAAACTTCAATTAATTCAAAAAAATGATGTATCACTTTAAAATATTCGTTTTTTTTTTCTTCAGAGAAAATCAAGCAAAACAAAAAAATTTACAAATTATTTCGAAACAACGAAAAAAAAAAATGCTTTAACATCGTAATTTTCCAAAAAAAAAAAACTTAACATTATACAATATTTACTTAGTAATCTTATAGTTTATATTGACCTTCAAATTTCAATTAATGTTTACACAATAATATAATCACAGATTTTCATAAAATATCAATAAAATCTTCATAAAATTTAAGACGAATACAAAAAAAAAAAAAGACAAAAATTTTAATAATTTATAATAAATTTTGTACGCAAATTTAATTAATTTGAAGAAAAAAAATTAGTATAATGTTAAATACAATATTTTATTACGTGTTAAATTTTATGATTGATTCAATAATTTATGTTAAATTTGAAAAGAATGCGGAATTAGGGTCTAAGAATAATTAATTTAACTAAATGTTCAATGAGTATTTTCATAGAAATATTTTTCAGATGTGACTTTATACTAATAGTAATTTGGGTAATTTGTAAATTATATATAATCTTCATTATGTTTTAGGATTTTTACATCAAAACAAAAGATCTTTGTTACAATTATTTTACCAAAACATAATAATGATTGTCATGAATTTTACATTGAGCCCAAATTTAAAAACCGAAATTCCTAAGTATATTTTTTTTTGGTGTGTGGTGCCTACTTAAAATAGTTGAAAAAAAAAATCAAAGTTATTATATAAAATAGTGGGCTATAATTTAAATTAACAATATTATGTACAAAATAAAATAGAATGTAGTATTAATTTAATTGGATTAAAGTTTTAAATCAGCCAATCCTTAAAAAATTAAAAAAAAATAAAATTTACACATAGAAAAAAATTCTGCATAAATTACTTTCGAAAATTGTTCTCACAAAAAAAAATATTATATTATTTTTAAACATGTTAAATAATCTAATATAATTTTTTTTCACATACACTGCATAAAAGTTTCAAGAATTTTTGATCACACTAACATTGATTTAAAATTATTACAATATTTATAAACGTCCCACAGAAAAAATTATTGTCCAAATATATTAAGCTTAAAGTCACTTTAAGTAAAGGTAATGACATTTTTCAAGTTCGTCGCTTAAGATTTTTGTTTTGTGTGCAGATATAATATTTGTTTTTTTTTTTCGTCATTATAAAAATATCTTCATTGACATCTGAAAAATAGAATTATTGGGAAGCTGGAATTTATAATTAAAAATTGATTTATTTATAGAATTAATTATTGAATAATGTTTTTTAATATGAGTTTTATAGGGATTTGTATTTATCATAATTATATTGAGATAATTTGTTTGTTGTAACTCTTATCATCACTTTGGTAGCTATATTGAACTTTAGAAATAAAGTGATTCTAAAAGTATATTTCCAAAAATTGAAATATTTATTAAAATTATCTGTCAATTTAATGTCAAAATTATAACAACAACAAAAATTATATATAATAAATTTAAATGTGATTGACTCTAAATATATTTATAACCTTGGCAATGATTTTTTTTATTGATTTCTGGAGATTATATTAAAGCTTAAATTTGTTTTGGTAATGGAATTTTTACAAATTTATAAATGATATAATTTTTAATGATTGATTTTTTGCTTAAATATTGTGGGCATATAATTATCTATAATAATTATATTAATTTTTTTTAGTATATCATAAAATTATTATAAGTTGCAAATATGAACTTTTTAATTATAATTAAATTTTATTAGACATGATGAAGTGGTTTTCTTTTGTCATGTAATTTATCAAAATTATTATTTAAAAAAAAAACTATTAAAGTTAATTTTTTTAAAAAGTTCATTGAAAGATAATTTCAAGTTAGTCACTTAACATTTTTGTTTTTATTCATGTCCTGGCTGTATGAAGGTAATTTATTAGGTATGCGGATATGGGAGAATTTTATCGTATTTGATCGATTATGTAGAAAGTATTCATTCCATTAAATGTTATTTAATTCTAAAATAGTATATTTTTAACCAAAATTTGTCATTTTTCAAATTTGTCATTTGTATTTTCACAAATAAAATGAAACAATTTTTTTTAATTTAAGTATTTGAAGAAACGAATTCGGTTTGAGGCTTAAATAATTTTGTTTGAAAAATTATGAATCTAGCAAAATTAGTTTAATGAATTTAATTTACAAATAGTATATTAGAAATCACTTTGAACAATGGCATCATTAGTTAACATCTCTCAGTTATTGTTTGTTAAGTTTCATGGATAAAATTATAAATCATAGTAATTTTTATGACCCAATTTTTTTATATGAACTAAATAATAATAATTTAATGATATTTGAAAACAATTTCAATTGAAATATTAAATTAACATTTATTTTTCTTTTGGAATTAATCCCAATTTATATTTCGTTAATTATGGTTCCGTTTTTTTTTATTCTATAACATTGAATAAAAATAATATATCATTTTAAAATCACGATTTCCGTAATTTCGAATCAAATTTAAAATATTCGAAAAATTAAAAGTGCACTTGTTTTTTTCATATATTTTATTGTAATTATATTTTTTTTGTATTATACCAAAAATTTCAAGAGTTTTGAATAATTGAGACAGCGGTCAAAATAAATAAGATAATTTATAAATTTAGATTGTTATTTATTTTTTCGTTGTGTGACCTTGATTATGGTTTATATCGATGAAGTATAAATTTAAATAATTACATATTTCCGAATTGTTTGTCCGAATTATTTAATAAAAATTTATTTTAATATTTTTAACAATATTAATTGTCTTGATCAGTTAGAATAACATTACAATCTCTTAAAACCTGAAAAGTTGATTTACAACTTTGATTTACAAGTGTTACAAATGGGTAGAATAATAGTTCACCTGCTTGATGGTGTAATAAGACACGTTGTTGCCGCAAAAAAAGTGAAGATAAAACAAATAAAAATTAAATTAATTGTATATAATGGATAAGATATTGCTCATGCTCTTTCCATTTTAAATTATATATTGATTTACACATTTATAGAAATCCTTCACAGAAAAAATCTATTCTAGTTTTATTAGTAGTTGATTAATTTATAATAAATTAAAGATATATAATTTACCCTTCACTAGCTTATAGTCCAATTTAAAAAATAAATAAATAACTAACATCTTTCATTTATTTCCAATAATAAATAATAATAAAAAAACATTAGTTATAAAATAAATGAAATTATTTTACAAAATCTTCTCATGAATTTGTGACGTTCCCAAATTTTAAATTAACTTTATTTATTATATATTTTCATTTAAATTATATACTAAATACAATTTAATACAATTTAGTATATAATTTAAATGAAAATATATAATAAATAAAATTATAGATAAAATTTCATCAATATAATGTTACGGATGAATTCATTTTATATGTATAATTGAAAAACATATAATATTGTATAATTATTTTTTTTTGTCTAACAATAAATCAGTTATGGTTCTTTAAACATGCAAATAGTGAAAAACAACTCATTTTATTTGTAAATATATATAGGAAGATTTTCTAATTCAATGATTCCATGAGGTGCAGTTAAATTTTTAATTATTTCTCAATTGAGAATTCCTATATTTTGGGGAGGTAAGGAAGGACTCGAGTCAAATATAATAATGGGGAATATGAAAATTACATAAAAGAACTACAAATTCATAAATAAATAATTAGAAAGTTACTGACAATTTTCAACGAAATTATATTTTCAAACCATAACGACATTGTATTATTTATGCTTGATTAATTTCAATTAAATTTTCCTATCGTAATCAACTTGTAATAATAATTATATTCTACTATGCTTTGTCGTTATTATGAAATGAAATTCATCTTCCTCTCTATCTAAGTAATTTTTTTCGATTTCATGTTGAGAAATATAATTTGTAAAATAGTTTTGTATTAATCTTTAATTTTACTGTTTAGATTATTTATAATTTGATATTTCTTTCAAATATTTGAATTTAATTTTAAATTTTTAATCGTCAGGGTTGGCAAGGAAAACAGTAATTAAATTTACTTTACAAAATAGAAATTTGTACAATATTAATTTGAATATAAAATTGTAAATTATAATTTATAAACATTACAGTAATATTAATAATATTTTATGCAATAGACGCCAAATCTATATTAGCCGAATTTTGAATTGTAAATTATAATTTATAAACATTACAGTAATATTAATAATATTTTATGCAATAGACGCCAAATCTATATTAGCCGAATTTTGATTAATTGAATACTGTTTTCGAAATATTTTATTTTGTAAGAATAAATTGTCAATATATTTATTATATTATATATATACTTAATTAATATATATATTAACAGAAGGACAATATACTTAAAATGACGATTATCTATATGACAAAATTTTAATAATCAATATGCGTAAATTGTCATTATATAGTTTTCTGTTAGTCAATGACCGAAACGTGATAATATCTTGTAATGAGACAACATAAAAAAAAACCGTAAATTGATAATATATAATAATTATTAATAAAATTATTGTGTATTGAAACATTGAATAATTTAATTTATATGTTAACCATATTTTATATATTTATGATTTAAATTTGACCATGTCCGCTTTTAAAATATATAAAATAATTTCAAATAATTTTATTACAAATAATAAAAATATTACTATGTTTAAATTGTTGTGCAAAACATATTAAAAAATATTACTCCTATAATTATATTTTATTTTTAAGCATTTAATACTAAATTCAATAATATTATTTGACAAATTTTCAAATCAAATATTATTTTTGTCAAATTATGCATTCATATATTGTATACGAAAAAAAAGAGAGAAATAATGAAATATATTTACAAAATTTTATGCTTAGGTATGAAATATTTTAGTTTTTTCTTGTTTTGAATTTTAAAATTCTTTGTTTTTAAATAAAATATTTGAATTTAAATTAGCCGAAAGAAAATATTTCAAAATAATTTATTCATGTTTTTTTTTTTGAGTATATGTTGAGTATTAATTAATTGAATATTTGAAAGTGGAATTTGTTTTATAATACGAATATGACAAATTATTGATAACAAATTGTGCAAAGATTATTTACATTTAAACAAAAATTAAGAAAAATCTTGCCTGATATCTACAAAAATTTGTGAAATTTTGCTGAATGAAAACAAATTTCAAGTTCGTCGCTTAACATTTTCGTTTTCTTCAATTTTGTATATCTTGTTTTAGACAGGAATATAATAATTGTGTTAATTTTAATATGTCACTTTAATCATATTCTAAATTTATTATCATCTTTAACAAATTATGATGGTCAAAATTAATTAACCAACCTTTGAAACACCTTATTCGCTATTTATGTCATAGTACATTTAATCATTTCTTATCAAACTCTTATACTGTACATCCTCTTTAACAAAATCTTAATTATTAATTTTAATGAAAATCTAAAGAAGGTTATATAATATAAAAATAATTAAATAGGAAACTACAAAAAAATCAAATTATTTTCAATTAACTTAATCATTAGACTTGAATGCCTTTTAACATACGCGAAAAAAGAAATACTATTAAAAGTTTTTAAAAACCGAAAAGTAAATTATAAAACAAATTAAAATTTCAATATCTCTTTGCTTATTTTATTAAAATAACTTTGAATATTGTAACAGGAAATATGCTTCGATAATTTCAATTTTATAACTATAAACCATCTTTTTAATGCTTCTTCATTTTTCGCTATTTTTTTAAAAAAAAAGTGTTATACGATTTAAATATAAATAAAAAATCAAACATAAAAGCTTAAATATTTTCAATGAAAATTTATGTATACACAACAACAAAACAACAACCAAGAGAAAAATATATTTTTGTATTTATGCATGACTAAAAAAAAAAAAACTTAAATAAATTTTTTTTTTATGTTGCAATATTGAACAAAGAAATATTATAAAAATATATATGAAAACTATGATAAAAATAATTTTATGCGTGGTCAAAATATTTTATTAGTTTCTGTTTAGAATTCTTTTCCGGTATATTACAAGTGCTAGGTTTCAATTTTTTTCCAAATGAATTGTAATTTTGTATCTGATATCACAGTAAAATATCATAGACAATATTTTTATTAGTTATAAAATTAATTAAAATGTTAAAATTTTATTAATAACATATTTTTAATTTTTTTTTACAGTTCTGTCAAATATTTTGCCAACAACATCACGACCACGTCATGGACCAGGTGCATCACCACAAGAACGTGATTTACCATTAATGACATTATTGGCAGCACGTCGTAATGCATTACCACGTAAAGAATACCGTACACCACATCGACGTATTACAACAACATCACGTATATCACCATCATCAACACTAACAACATCAATTGAAACAACATCAACAAAAAGTCCAACAAATAATAATTCACGTTCAACATGTGAACGAAATTGTACGAAAAATTTTACGAAACGAACAACAGCCAGTTGTATGAGACGTTGTGCATCATTACAAAGATTAGCAAATGCTACAATAATTGCAACAACAACAACAACAACAACAACAACAACAACAAAAATTCCATCATCAATTAAATCGAAAATTGATGAAAAGGATAATAATGAGATATTATTAACAGATGAATCATCACATGGCTTTTTTGTTGTTACCAAAGAATTAAATGATACAGTAAATCATATTCAAGATGGTATTAAAATATCACAAACATCTACAGAAAAATCACATAGAAATAAATATAAACATTATCGTAATAATAATAATCCATCAACAGCTACTGTTTCAGTTGAAGATGCTGATTTACAACCATATTTATTTTTTGGTCAAAAATTACCACCACCAACAGTATTACGAATAAATAAATTAAATGATGATCATCCAAAAATTTTAGAAATTACAACTGTAACAAAACCAACAGATAGAATTCGTATACCATCCAGAAGATTTAACTCAAATCGAAATATTATTGGTAATGGTAGAAGATATAGTGGATTCGTTGGTAATTTAACAAGATCAGGAAATAATTTTATAAATATTACTACAAATGCTCCAATTGAATTATTAATTAAAAGAAATTCACAGAGTATTTTAAAAGATCCATCTCCAGAAAATCTTTCTCCTAGTACAGAATCAGTGATACCTTCAATTGCAAGTACAGAGCCAATAAAGGTAGACGTACCATCAAGTATGACAGGCACTGAAATGGGTTTAGCTGCAAACAGTAGCACAATAACTACAGAGATTGATAAAATTAACATATCAAGTTCAGCTCCATCTAGTATAGAAAAAGAAAAAATGGTGCCTTTGTTGATCAATGTTCCGGAAGAAGAAGAACAAACAGTTTTACCAGAATTTATCGCACAACAACAGGTTATTCCATATCAACAATCTATCCCGGAAAAGGAATCTATTCCCCTAAAGGAGTCTATCCCACAATGGGAATCTAGCCCACAACAAGAACCTATCCCACAAGAACCTATACCACAACAAGAACCTATACCACAACAGCAATTTGTACCACAGCCACAACCTGTTCCACAACAACAGGAAAATCCACAACAACAAGCTATACCACAACAAGAACCAATTCCAGAACAACAAGCAAATCCACAACAACAGGCAGATAACAATTTTTACATACCATCTGATCATTTTGAAGAAAAACCGAATCTAATTATATTTTTTAATGATACAACAACATCCAAATCAATACCACAATCAACAACTACGACTCCTACAACTCAAATGCAAAGTACATCCACAATAAGTTCAAATACAATAGCACCTGCAAGTGCAAATAAATCTGATACAATCACAACGACACCAAAAAGTTTTACACGAACAACAGTTTCATCATCAGTTAGATCAACAGTATATCCAAGGATTAATTCTTATGCTAACAAAACCATCATAATACCAACAAAATTCCCTGACATTATAGCATCGCCTAGTATAAGTTCAAATATTAATATTACATCACTTTATCAGCCACCAAATGATAGCAATGAAGATGATAGTAATGAATTAGAACAAAATTCATCATCAACAATATCAAATATTGGAATTATTGTTGATAATAATAGTGTAGCAATTGAAGCACATAGAATTAATGTGGCAACATATGTTTTAGCTGGTCTTGGTATGTTTCCAATAATTGTAATCATATTATATGTTACAAAAACAATAATATTTAAAAGACGTGCCAAAGATGAAACTGATTTAGATGGTTATGTAACAGATCAACAACCAATTAGTCCAGTTCGACAAATGGATGATGATCATAATGATGATTATTCAACAATAAGTGATAATGAATTTGATAGGAAAAATATACGATTTAAAAGTTTATTAGGTGAGGGAAATTTCGGACAAGTATGGAAAGCCGAAGCTGATGATTTAAGTGGACATTTAGGTACAACTCGAATTGTTGCTATTAAAACAGTACGATCTGGTGGTAGTCAGGTTAGTTTAAAAGACGAAGCTGATATTATGAGAAAATTAGGATCACATACAAATGTTGTAACATTATTAGGAACTTGTATTGAAACTGGTAAGTTCATAATTTTAGGACGAGTTAAAAGACAATTAAAAATTTCTAATTTCTTAATTAGAACCACATTTACTAATAATGGAATATGCCATGCGTGGTAGATTATTATCACTGTTACGAGCTGCACGTAGTGCAACAAATATTTTACCAGCTTCAGTGCCAGGAGGGAGAAGTTTAGCACCATTATCACCACGTACTTTAGCTGGATTTGCTTTGGATATATCTCGAGGCATGGAATATATATCTGACAAGAAGGTTAGAAATAAAATTTATAGATAAAATTATTAATTTGTGTTATTTTTTAATAAAATATTTTAGATTGTCCATAGAGATTTAGCAGCAAGAAATGTTTTATTAGATCATAATGGTGTTTGTAAAATCTGTGATTTTGGTATGTCAATTGATTTAGAATGTATTAAAAAAACACATATACAAGTAACTAGAAAAACCGATTTAATACGTAATAATTCTAATGCTCTTGAGAATCGAATGAAATTTGATTTTGGTGGGCGTATAATAAATCATTGGCATAATCATGGTTTTGGTAACCAAAATAATAATAATAATAACAATAATTTTAATAACAATAATAATAATAATTGCAATGAGAAAAAACAACATGACACAATTAGTAAACGACCTGCATTACCAATTCGTTGGATGGCCCCTGAGGCATTACAATATCATATATTTTCAACAGAAACAGATGTTTGGGCATTTGGTATTGTATTATGGGAAATTGCAACATTGGGTTAGTATAGTATACTTGAATTTATGTATATAAAATAATTAATATACTTTCTTTTTCAAAGGTTGTACTCCATATCCGAATTTATCAGGACGAGAAGTAGTACGAAATGTACCAAATGGTGCTCGACCAGATTTACCAAAAGATGGACGACATGAATTTTATGATTTAATGAGTAGATGTTGGATTAAAAATCCACAACATAGACCAACATTTCGTGAAGCACGTAATGAAATATCAAGATCAATATGTAAATGGGTAGATGATGATACAGCTACATCAGATTATATGGATGTTAGTGGTTTTAGTGAAGATCTCGAACATGGAATGGTATATTTTAATCGAAGAATATCAGAATTTGAATGTGAAATATGACAGTTACTGAAATAAAGTGGGACTGAGTTGATTTTTGATTAGCATTGGCATACATATTATAATTATACAATTATATTAGATAATATTGACAATTATATTTCTATATTTTATTTGTTTTCAGTATTAATTTCATTTTAAAACAAATTTTCATTTTTTCTGAAAATTAAATTTATTTACAAAAAATCTTTAGGACAATTATTTTTTAAGTTATAAGAACTGAGCAGAATGTGAAGTTGTTGTTGATATCTCTTCCAGTTTGGGTAAACAATGTTACAATATTTTCCCACAAAATAGTTTAGAAATAGTAAAGACGACAACACATTCTGTTTAACTCTTTATTACAAAAAATAAATAAATGACCAGAATATTATTTTTCACATTTTCACCATAATTTTTAGTTCTCCTTAGTTAATAATAAATGCACTAGAATATTTTTTTTTTTTGAGAAACAAGAATTTAAATTTTGCTATTAATTAGAATTTTGTTTTTATTATAATTAATTTTTATTTTTGTATTATTAACTAATAAAATATTTTTAAGTTTAATGTAATTTCTTTATAAAAAAAAATCCAATAAATTATTGTAAATTCGTTTTTTATTATTTGTTTTCAGTGTTTAAAGTTTCGGTTTAAAGTTTTAATATTTAATATTATTTTTGTAGAATTTTCTAGTCTACCAGATAATATATTATTGATATTATAATGAATTTTTCTAAAAATAAAATAAAATAAATTTCCAATTTTTTGTTTTTTTTTGCCTTCTTGTTAATAAAAATTAATAAATTCATTTTGAAAAAAAAAATAAACCATTTTGGCATATTAGATTAAATTAAATTTTTGTTTTAAGAATAATGTAAAAAATATTATATTTTTTTTGTGTATAGTTTTTAAATTATTGTTGAATAAACCACAAAATATATAATTTTGAAGAAATTAATTTAAATTTGTTTTAATATTTTAAATTAATACGCTTTTCAAGTATATATTGCTATAGTTTCATATAGTAAGGAAATAATGATGAGCCACTTGAACCAACTAATATTTATTTGGATGAAATTTCATTATTTACAATTATTTATAAAATTAAATTTTATATATTTTATTGTTAGTTTAACGTTAATAGAAAATGAAATGAAAGATATTTTTAAATTAATAAAAATTGTTTAATGGTATTAAAAACAAAAATCAACAATGAACAGATTCCATGTTATTTTATCTTTTGCAACATTTTTAAAATTTTATTATAAAGACTAAGATAAATTTAGAAAGAAAAGTTATGGTGATTTATTTAATTATTTACTTATTTAATATTGAAATGCCTAAAAATATGGAATGCTATCTTAATTCCATGTATTCGTTTGATGATAAATTATAGAAATAGTATGTTAAAATTTATATTTTATAAGATTTCAACAAAACTCTTTGAAATTATTCCATTATTTTTATATAGTTTTTCACTGTATAGAGACAATTACTGTGTCTATGTTTTAAGGAAAATCAACAGAACGCCCGAAAATATGCATTTTTATGCACTTTCATGTTTTACAGAAATTCACCAATATGGGATCGCAAAATATTGAAAAATTATTTCTGTTGACTTTTATATATTACAGAAATTCAACAATACCACCTATAAATATGCAGTGATATAATCTATTAAATTTTATGTTAAGGCAGTCGACATTAATAGTTGTTAGGTTAGTTATTCATGTTTTTGTTCGTTAGACATTCGTAACTGATAAAACATTATAAATTAATGAAGTTATTCAATATATTTTATGTTGAAACCATAAATTCGTGGGAAATTATCAAATAATTAAAACTATTAAACATCTTATTAATACAATATTTAAATACTTCTTTTTCTCGTTCAATTAGAAAATTAAAAATATGTTATCGTGAAGAAAATATATTTTCTTGCAGTATAAAATATATTTGAAAATTTAACTTAATTAAATTTATTATTTATGATATTTTTATTATGTATTATAAAATTATAAAATATTTTGTTAAAATTATTATAAAAATTTTTAACTGAAATATTTATAATATTAAACCTGTTAACTAATTTGCTATATTTTCTTTTAATAATTTCCTCTTTATATCTGTAAATTTTCATTACAAATTAAAATTATGTAATATTCTTTTTCACTTTATTTTCTTTTAATAGAACTTTGAACTTAAGATTCAAATTCTAATCAAAATTCCGTAATAATTTTTTTATCTTAGTTCTACGTTCGCTAATTTTATAAAGTTATTTTTTTTTTTTTTGAGAAAGCAGTTTTAACTCTTTCGTTTATAAAATTTTGACTACACGAATTATAAATTCAAATTCGATAAAAAAGAAAATATTTACAAAATATTTATTGAAATATATTTTCAATCGAGGTTCGTGTTGGGAATGGTCTAAAAATAAATTATAATTTAATTTAATTGTAATATATATTTTGAATTTTAAATATAAGCTATATAAAATCTTTGCTTTTTTGGTAAATTTTCATGTATTTGTAGTCATAACATTAAATATTCAATTAACAAAAAATTAAAAATGTTGTAATTCATGGATCCATTATCAACATGATTAAATATCTTTTTGATTAAAATAAAGATAATAATTATGTATTAGCATGCAAACAAAATATTTACATAAAAATCAATATTATAGAAAAATTTTAAATGTTCAAATGGTGAAAACCATTTTTATGACAGACTACCAAATTTTTCAAATACTAATAATAATAATTATTTAGCATGTAAATTATTAAATTTTAATTTTTTTTTTATATAAATTATACAAATTTTAGATATTTATTTGGTTCGGTAACCTTTTTCGGTGGTTCATGGACTAGAAATTAGTTTTGTGTTACAATGTCCTATATAATAGTGTAATAATTGATCTTATAATTAGAATTTTTAATTTGGAAAATCACATGAAAAGTAATTAGTATTGTTGGAAAGATAACTTTCACCAGTTTTAAAAATATGGCAGAAATTATATAATATAATTTTCTGAATAGAATTTGTACAATTTATCAATCTAAATTTTGTAAATTTGATGCCTGCAACATAATTTCTACATCTTATTTCAAAAATATAATAAATGTTCTTGAAAGTCAATCACAAAATTACATCATTCACTACCTTACCTTCTATATAGCAAAACAGAAAATTGATTAATAATCAAAATAACTACAGAAAATCATATAAATAAAGCAACCTAAATAATTATGATTATGTATTTAAATTATTATTCTGCGAATATGCCCAAAAACATAATCATAAAAGAAGATAAAAATCAAGAAAACATAATATTCAGAGAGTTTACTCTGACGAAATTTTGCAAATAAATTTTCCTTCATTTCTCTTGTAAAAAGTTGGAGCTGTAATTTAACCATTTCACCATTATAACACTTTGAAGAGCGAATATTTTACATACCAAAAAAAACGATCATTGCACATTATATAGTTCTTCATTTTCAACAAAAGAGTTTAAAAGTGAAGAACTTTGAATTCCAAGAGATTCAAAGTTTGTTTTCTTTTAAATTTTATATTTGATCGAAAATTTCTTGAAAGTTATAGTTCAGTTTGTGGTGAGAAATTATAGTGTTAACAAGTAAAATAATATTAAAAGTCGATACGATTCGTTCCCAATTCAACCACAAAATTTAATATAAAATATAATTTCTTTATTTTCTTGTTTTTACTCGTTTTTTGTTGTGTGTGTATGTGTGTTACAAACTTCACCTATATATTAATTTTAATGCCGAAAAGAAGTTTTATCTAAATAAATTGTATTTCTGTAGTTTAACATATAGAAATATCTTTTTAATCAATAAAAGTTATAACAGTAAAAAAGCATAATAATAATAAGAATAATAAAGAAAAAAAGTATGATTTAAAGTTTTTAACCTTAAACTTGAATTTCGGTTTACAAACGAAAAAAAAAAGCTTTTCAATTTATAGAAAAATTTATTATTTGGTTCAATTCTGTTCTGTTCGTTGTTTTATAACTAAAATCAATTTTTGTAAAAAAAAAAATATATATATAATAAAAACTGTGTCAATGTGGATTTATACAAAAACGGATATGTAAAATTTATATAAGTCATGATCGATTTACCCAGACCAGTTGATGTTTTATATACAAATATATTTTTTTATAGTACATAAAAAGTGCTTTTCAATGAATTTATAAATTTGTTGAATTGAATATAAAATTAGGAGTTCATAACGAAAAAAGAAATTACACTTTTTACATATTTTTACTTTATATATGTATTTTCTTGGATTATTTGTAGATGGACAATGTCGTCGTACCGTCGTACTCAACATTCAATTATTTACACTAAAATCTATAAACGAAATAAGAAATTTTAAATTACCTTTCATTGATTTATCGATAAATGAATTTCATTAATTTTATATTATAAAACGATATTTCAATATTTTTATATTCAAGTTTACGGTCATTTTCACTCTTATAAATTTACAATATAAAATCTGTTAATAAAAAGTTAAGCGTGAATTATTTTACTTAAGTTTTAGTGCAATCCAAAATATGATGTAGATTTAGTACGATATAAAAAAAATGTTTGCACGCAAATTACTAAATGGTAGCCCATACTAAATAATGTTTGATATGAATTAAAAAAATTAGTTTAATAATTTATTGTTTAAAATTAATTTATATAAAGCATAAATGAAGTTTTTAAATTATGAAAATTAGTCATAACACACCAAAGATCCACCTGATCAATCACTTAGTACACCTGATTTATCATTTTCTATATTTTTTTTTGTAAATAGAAAAGCAAATTAGACAGTAGAAATTTATGATTTCGATTTTAATTAAAGAGACCTCCTGCAGATCAAATTGAAGATAGGCGCTATATAGTTTTTTCGGTAATTTAAATACCTTAACTTTTGTAATGCAAAATGGGGTTAAATAATGATTGTAATTTAATAATTTCAATGACTATATTTAATAGGTTAATCGATTGATGTATTTGTATATATCCTAAATATTAATTTTTTTCTGTTATTTAAAAACTTTTAATTAAAGGTCAATAAAAATAATTAATAATATATATTATAGAAAGTTTTCAATTAAATATTCAATGACAATAAAATTGCTGCTAAGTAAAATTATTACATCGAAATCATGAAGAAAGTTATATTGCAGTGTCAATTTACAAATTTACTAAATAAAACTTTTGTTTTCCATATTAAAATCAAAAACGAAATTGGTATTTAAATTCTATTAAAACTGTTTTTAATTATTTTGCTTAAATTAATGGGGGGTAAAAATTTTGCAAAATGCCAAAATGATGACTCGTTTGATAATTTTATTTACATTTTTCTTAATAATTCAATTAATTATATTCTTTTTAGTCAGAAATTTTCTCTTCGTCTGCTTATCTTCTGTTAAGGAAACTTTTTAGAAACTTGAATCATTTAGAATCAGATGAATATCTTCTGATGGAAACTTGAAATATGCGACCTATTTGCTCTTTCTCCAAAAATTAATGTTCGCTATGGTACATTAAAAATGAAGTATGAGAACTGATATGTTAGCTAAGAATAGTTAAGAATATGTAATATAAAATTGAAATTTCTGCAACTTAACTTTCTACGATTGAATAGTATATTTATTTTTAGTCTTGCTATAATTTAGATTGGTAAAATAGTCACGCATGTATCATATAAAAACGTAACTGACAGAATTGACAATTTTTGCTTTTATTTTATTATAAATTTACCAAAACTTAAAAAATAAAAATTGATCTTTCCTAGAAAATAAGTGAATTAAAAATAATGTTCTTCGAAACAAGAAATTTAAAATTTTGATATCATAAAATAAAGAACAAAAATTATATTTAATATTATTAATATTTTAATCAAATCAAGATGAAACCTAGTAATTTACTTACATATGCAATTTGTGTTCTCATTGTGTATCTGCTTTCAAGTGCAGATTCAGAAAATATAAATAATGATGATGATTTAGTTGATTTTGAATTTGATAATGATTACACAACGAAAACTCATTCAAATTATTATAATAACAACAACAATAATAATAATAATGAAGATGATATATTTGATCATTTTATTGGTATTGATAATACCGAAATACCAATACAAAAAAATCAATTAATTATAAAAGAAAAATTATTAAGAACAGCTTTAGTTAAAGCATTAACAAATAAATCATTGCGACAAAAATTTGTCGAAGTAATACCAATTTTACGAGTACTATCATCCCAACAACGATTAGCATTATCAGCATTAATATCAGCACAAATAACTGCAAAACCAGGAACAGAATTAAAATTAGAACAGGTACAATTTTTAACTGTAATTGCTGAATCAATTGTACATACCAATTAATTTTAATTATATTTTAGGTTCGTGCAATGTTTGGCAATAGTAAAAAACTAATTCTACCATTAGTATTTGACATAGCGAATTTAGTAAGGAATGCTGCAAAAAGTACATTACATTTTCAGTACGAAATTTTCTCGCAAAAACCAAAAAAAACACGTTTTATTGAAAATCCTATAATTTCTCGTAGGGATTTCGTATTAACACCAAATGATGAAGATGATAATATAAATGATGATCCTGGTGTTATAGATGCAAAATCAATAAATCATCAATTGGGACAAAATTTATCACCAATTAAATTTCCACAAATAAATTATGTACGGTCAAAAAGATCATTGAAACAACAATTAGATTATAAAAATTTTAATGATAGAAAATTAAATATATCAAGTTTTATTAGTACCACTAAACAATTATCTGACAATGTCGATAAAAGAAATAATATTTCTGATATTATTAATAATAATTCAACTATAAATGATGATGAAATAATATTTAAAATAAATCCAAATGAAGATTTAGCATTAGCTGATTTAAATGGTACAAATACAAATGAATTTAATTTAAATAAAACATTTGATGGTGAAGAATTACCAATACCAGAAAGTTTAATTGGTAGACCACGTTTAAAAAAACTTGGTAATAATAAAATTGGTATGGGTGTAAGTTTACGAAAAGCACAAAAAGTTGTGAGACCAAGACCACCAGTACATCCAGTTACATCAAAAAGTTGTGAAAGATTTACAGCATCAATGTGTATTCGAGCAAATGATTATCCAACGTAAGATTATTTATAATTTCAATTAAACTAATAGTAATATGATTAAGTTAAATTGATCTTTTCCAAGTCAAAATGGACTTTTTCCCTATTTTCGAATAATGGATTTGATTTGGATTGGTAAAAACATAAATTTAAATCTGTAGAAAACTGTTTTCGACTTGGAAAAAGACCATAATTAGACTTAAAATTTGAAATATTAATTTTCTTTTGTATTTTACCAATTCACCTCGTATTTTTATATAGAAAATTGAGTATATTTTTCATTTTCATTAAATTATTTACATTTTCTAAACAAATTTCTAAAGTAAAATAATGAATGAAAAAATGAATTTTTTAACATGTTTTATACTTATTATTTATACCAATAATAATTATTTCCAGTGATCAAATAATGGGTAGTATCAGGCGACATAAACATGCAATGTCAGCATTATTAGCTGAATATCGTGATAAAGCTGCCGAACTAGAATATCAAGAGTATTTAGAAGATTTACATTTAAATAGTAAACGGTAAGAAATAACATAACAAAATCATATAATTATATTAGTAAAAATAAATTGAAAATTATATTTTATTTTATCTCATTTAGCCGAGAAGATCAAATCGGTGTTATGCCAGGTGGAATGTGTACAAGTATTGTACGTTATGCTAGACCACAAAAAGCACGTTCTGCTACAGGTGAATGGAAATTTATAGTTAATACTGGACAACATACACAAACACTACGTTTAGAGAAATGCTCGTAACTTTTTTTTGCATATTTTTAGGTGCCATCGTAAAATATAAATTTTGTTTTTTTTTTTCTTTTAAATTTTGTTGTTTCAGTAATCCACAAGAAAGTTGTTCATATCTTTCAGAAAATTATCGATCACGTTGTATACAAGTTTATAATTATCATCGTTTATTAAGTTGGGATAAAATTCGTGGTTTACATGTTGATATATTTAAAATACCATCATGTTGTTCATGTCATGTTGATGGTTATAGAGAATCATTTCCACCACTTGGTGGTTTAAAAACAAAAGATTATACACCAATTAAAAATTATAATAATGTAAATAATGATTTTGATAATGAAGATATTGATTATGAAGAAGATGATGTTGAAGATGATAGTGATTTAATAGATGAAAGTGATTCGGTAGCATATCAATTTTCAAATGGTTTTAAACGTAATCGCCAACAACAACAACCGACAATATCAAATCAATATGATCCAACAGATTATTTACAATTAAGTAGTAGTAATTTAAATAAAAATTATGAAAATGTTATTAATAAAAAAACAACAAAACCAACATTAGGTACATTTTTACGACCACCAAATAATAATCATAATGAATTTGAACATCAGCCAGTTTTTAATCGAGGTTCAAATAAAATTTCTAGTAATAATTTTCTTAGTAGTTTACCATCATCATTAACACCATCACGAAAAAGACGACCACCATTATTACAAAGCAGTTATTTAGAAGATATTGATGATAATAGTAGTAGATCTGATCTGGTTTCATCTGGTACAGATGTTGGAAAAGAGGTAACTGTTGTTTATCCAAAGGATGAAAAATCAACTATAATACAACCAAAACGGAAAAATATTTCTTCTGTGTCCACAGTTAAAACAACAAAATTTATACCATCAATCAAATATACATCACCAATACCATATACCAATATTAGGGATAGGAAAAAGACCAATAACATTACGCCAACAATTTTATCAACAAATACAACAACAACAATTACTGAATCATCATCCACCATTCGTACGAAGAACCAACAACAATCAAAACATCCAATTTATTCAACAAAATTAACAAATATTAATAAAGAAAATGGAAATAAACGTATTAATTATAATTATCATCCAATTATTGATTTCTTTGAAGATGGTTCATCATCGCCTACATTATCATTAACACCATTAACTTTACCAAAAATTAATAGAGGTTCATCTAATTATAAATCATCAATAATTAAAGATAATCGTATTGGTGTTGGTACATTAGATGATTCTAATTGGCGTCCTTTAATTCCATAAAATTAATATAATTTTTATAAATTCTTTATTTATTATTATTATAGAGTTAATTTTTAATTTTATTTTTTGATGAATTAAATTAATTTTACTCATTTGTCATAAAAAATTTAAATCATTTTTTTTTTAGTTTTCATTATTTATAATTTATTTATTTATAACAAATCATTTTCAAAAAAAAAATTTCATTATTATTTAATCTTTAATTTTTATTTAATTTATATTTCAAATAAAATAATACTTCAAATTAAAATTTCACTTTGGAATTAGAAAATTATAGTAAAATGTAAAATGTAAAACTTTTTATGTGTAATTTCATTTATTTATATCTAAAATCTAATTTTATTTTTATAAATGCTTTCGATTGTGTGGTTCGATGATCTGTTAAACAATAATTTGCTATTAAAAAATTAAATTTTTATAATAATTTGATTTTTGTATTATTGATGAAATATTTTTAATTTAATTTAGATAAATTCATAGTGGGAAATCTTTGGCTCAATTTGGTTATTCTTTGCTTCATTTTGTGAGACTAAAATCATCGTATATATAGACAGAGATATAGAGAATATATCTGGTATACTCAATGTGCTACAGGATCTTTATAAACGTGCCAACAGGTTTAAAACAGGAAAAACTTATTATACATGACAAACTTCCAAACATCTGGCCAATCAATTTGACTCGTTTCAAAAATAATTAAACTACCTATTTTTCAGTATCACAATCATTAGCTATTTCCCTCAGGTTATTGTCTACATGGACCATCAATTTTCATTAATTATTTTATTTAAATTAAAATAAAATTTCTAAACTTTAAAATTATTTTAAAAAGTATGCCAAAAATAATAACGATAAACTTATTATTTACAATCACATTCACTTGTTCTCCTGGTAAACATTATTATGTCTTTCATTTTCACTTATGAAAAGGATGGTGATTCATGAAACATGTTTTATTATAAAGTCTTAATTACTATATGTGGTTTTATGATGGCGCCAAATGTTATATTAAATTTTTTTACTATGGTCACCTTTGAATGAACTTGATTTTTCTTATAGTAATAATAATTCAGATTACTTATTTTATACCATGGAGAAATTGGTATGAATATAATAATTACGTTTCCTAGAGTTAAATGAAATTATTTTAATTGGTAATAAAATATTTATTTTTAAATTTTATTTAAAAAAATTGTTTACGTAAATTTGATACTAAAAGACGGAAAATTTTAATTATAATCGTAATATTTGATCGAGATAGAAATTTCGACAAAATTTCCCCATGTCTCCATTTTCTAAATATTGCTCAAAAATATAGAAATAATTATCTGAAAACTAATAGAAAGTTAAAGCTATACAGAAACTACTATAAAAATAAAGGTAAAAATATACTTTCGATGCCATTTTAATAATTATTTAATAAACCACTTGTTACTCATTTAGAATAACGAAATCGGTTTATAAAATAATGATTTAATATGCGAAAAAAAATTATCAAATGCTGAGCTGGTTCAAAAAAAATTCAATCGTTTATTGAATTATCTTTATATTCTGAATCCGACAAATACTTAAAAGTGAGTTTATAGTTTTTCTTCTAATATTACTTATATAAACATAACAGATCATAATTTAAATCATTAATTATCTAATACCTTTCTTTTCAATATCTATGATCAAATTGTTTATATCGTTTCATTTTTTATTAGAATTTAAAACTTTCTATTTAAAGTTTATATTACAAGCTAAGTTTATGGATATTACAATTTATAAGTTCAATCATTATTTGAAATTTCAACTTAATTTTCAAATTTTATGGCTATTTATATTTAACATTTTCTATATGGTCCATTAAATTTGTGCAAGAACCGGATCAGAATATTGTCAGACACATTTAAAAGCCCATAAATTTTCTATAACTAATCTATCATATTAAATTATATATATAAATTTTTCTATTTAATTTATTACAAGAAGAAAAAAAATTGAAAATAGAAAATCTGTGTGTAAGCTAAATGTTAACAAAAATTTCCCTTTCTTTTGCATTAACGACAACATTGTCAATTTGCAAATCATAATTAATCGGTATAGAAAAATTTTAAACATGATATTTGATATTTGATGAAAAACTTGATATATATACATAGAGAAATTATAAATTTCTTTCTTTTCCTGGAAACCTGCTCGATTTCAAGTGCAAAAGTATATTTTTGCATAAATTTAATGCTTGGTAACATTATTTATTATAATTTTTAATAATTATAGATTAGAATATATTTTAAACAATATATTGTTGTGAAATAAAAATTAACATTAGATTAATTTTTCAGTTATGTAAATTTTTAAAATATAAATTTTTCCAAAATGTAAAATCCTTTCGAAATATGAAAAATGAAGAAAATTTCGAGGAATATTCGCCATTTTTCCAATTCAATTCGTCTTCTGTAAATCAAATGGTTGTTTTTCAAGGCAATTTTATTGAAATTAATCATTAACAAATAAAAGTCATATTTTTTTAAGTGAAATTCAACTCCTTTATGAAATATTAATTTTATTTTGAGTTAATTCGACATGAAAATTGAGTTATATTAATTTTGCAAAACGTAAAATTTGACTAATTATGACTATTATGCACCAGGAAACACTTCACTGGAAATAAACAGCTTTCAGTGAAAATTCTAAAATGATCATAAATTTATATTGGTGAAGGGCATATGCTACATTAAATGAGCACTGGAAATTAAATCCTTCTAAATAAAATTTAAACTATTCGTTGGACCCCATATTGAAATGAAAATATTGATTTCCTAGTTAAAAGCGTAACCATTAATTGTTTTTTTTTAGTTTTTCCATCATTTATACATAATACAAAAATAATAATAAAATGTTTTTCCAATTTTCAATTGAGATAAATTTTCAGTTTTGCGAGTTCGTGGTCAAAGAGAGTTTTTTTTTTAATATATTTAACAGGTTTCTAAAATGTTGATAAACTGTACGCAAAACTTTTGAAAGATAAATTTGTTTTTAAAGCAAAAATTAAACACAAAAAAAGAAATTGTACACAGATTTAAAAAAAACCATTACTTTAAGATTATTAGGCAAAAGTTTATAGCTAGTCAAACGTTGATGTGTAAAAAAGCAAAATCGAAGAGTTGTTAAAAATTACAAGTAAAAAAAAAAATAACAAATTTTCTTATAACTTTTTTTTTTCTGCACTTTATTAAAATAATTTGAAGAAAGTTTTTTTTGTAATATAAAAACGAAAATACTGACTTCCTCGCGTTACAGTTTTCAAAATGTACTCGATCGGTTCGGATTAATAAAATAATTATATTTGAAAAAGAAACAAAAAAAGGTGAAAGAAAATTTTTTAGTTTTTACAATTTTCTTTAAGCTTGTTTAGCAAGAAAATTTGTAATACGAAATTTAAATTTTTTACTTATAACTTTCCAATATTTCCATAAGTTTTATATATAAATAAAAATTAAAATATTAGTGAAATTTGAACCAAAAAAAAAGAATAATGTTTATAAATAAAATAATATTAATTTTATTTGTGATTAATTTAACAATAATAAATTGTATAAAAATCAAACATCGACCATTAGAGAATTCAGGATATAATTTAGATAATGGATATAATGAAAAAAGACAATCAACAAATATAAATAATAATAATAATAATAATAATGGATATCGTTTATCATTACCAAAAAATCGAAATCCATTAAATCGTGTACCTGGTTATTTACAAGATGTTGATTATACATCAATAAAACGACCATTACCAGCTGGTACAGATGCAATACGTATTGTTGATCCACCACAATATTTTCAAGAACAAAAATATCGTTTTCAAAAATCACCATCATCAATAATAGCAAATTATGGTAATAATAATAATGATCAATTAGAAAAACAATCAATGAAAATTTATCATGGATTACAATCAGATAATAATGATAAAAATTATTATCAAGATGAAAATATTTATAATAATAAATATAAATTAAATAAACGACCACAAACACAATCGTTAACATCATTACAATCGCCAGCATCAGCATCATTATTACGTTATCCAATTGAATCAACATATAATGGACCAGAATATTTACCATTAGCCTTACCACCACAAAAATTACAACAAACCCAATCAAGACCAACACCACATCAACATCAACAACAACAACAACAACCAAAATATGTTACAGCCCATCATTCCATAGCTATTACACATCCAAAACCAACATCATCATTACCACCAACATATTTAGGTATCCAAACACCAAATTCAAATTCATTACGCAGTCAAGTTCAACGTTTCAAAGAACAACAAAAATATATATTTGAAGATGATAATGATGAACATCCTGTACGTATTAAATCAAAGAAACCAATATATAAAAGAAAACCATCATCTGCATCATCAATAATTCAGGATAATGATGAAAGAAGTATATTATATAATAGTGATAATGATTATGATGATGATGATGATGATGTTGATGATGAACCAATAAGATATAGTAATAATGACAATAAAAAATATAAGAAAAAATTAAATACTTATGCTGTAATTGAACATACAACACCATCAGAGGATAATGAATCAACAACATTTACACCATATAAATTATTAGCATCAACACGACATCGTAAACGTATTATACATAAGCAAAAAGAACCTATTAGCGATGATAATGCTAAAGAACGTTTACGAACTGAAAAGAAACATACTGTATATTCGGAACAAGGATTTGAGGATACAGAATATGATCATGGTGATGAGGAACGTCATACTAAACGTAAACAAAAATATCGTCAAAAAAGAGAAGTAAATCCGAAAAATGATAATATTGATGATGATGATGATGGTGAAATAATACCAATTATGGAAGAATTACCAATTACAATAAATATGATGAATAATAATGGTAATAAATTAGCTGGCAATGAACTTATAATGTATATAAATAAATTATTAAAAAATACAACAAAATATTTATCAAATGACGATGATAATAATGATAATGATGATGATACAAATTCAATTTTATTACAACCATTAGAATTAGAATATTTATTAAAAAATTCATCATCAATGAATTTAACTATTACAATACCATCATCAGATAATAATAATAATAATAATAATAATGAAAATGATGATAATAAATCAATTAATATTTATGATACTGATAATGATAATATTAATCCCGAATTACGTTTTACAAATGCAATTCAAGCATCACCATATCGTAATTTTCAATCATTTTCATGTAATAATATACAACAAATACCAAATTTTATGCAAAATGAAAAAAAGAAAAAATTAGGTAATTTAGGTAATCAATTAGATTGTATTAAAAAACAATTATTTGGTAAAGAACCATTTAGTGATAGATTTTTTAATGATAATTATGATCCACAATCACCAATACCAATATTTACAAATTTTCGTTCAAAATTAATATATGATGATGTTATGAAAACAATATTATCTGATTTAGATACAGAAAAATCATTACCATTACCAAAATATAATAATGAAAATCGTTTTAAAAAAAAGAAAACTAATAAACGTAATTCAATTAAAAATGATAGTAGAAATTTTCAAAATAATAATAATGATAATATCCAATTTGAACCAGAAATTCATAATTCATATAAAAAATCATTAAAAAAATCTGAAAAATTAGATAATAATAATAAAAATATTAAAACATTTGTTTTTGATATAACAAAATTTATACCAAAAACTTATATGATCAAATCAAATGGTAAAATATATAAAATTATTTATAATAAAAATAATGAAATACCAATTGGACTTTTAAATTCAAATTATAAAAAAAATGATAAAAATAATAATAATTTAAAATTACGACGTCGAAAAAATAATAATAATAATAATATTGTTACAACAGCACAAAATATTATTAATGGTAATAAGAAATTGAAATTGAAAAATAATATTAATAATAATAATAAAAATAGAAAAATATTATTGAGTTCATTGAGTAAAAAATCACCGGAAATTATTTTACAAAAATTTTCACATGAAAATGGTATGACAAGATATCACCATGATGTTAATCAACGATTTCAAACGTGATTTTCCATTGAAGCATAAAAATAATATATTGTTTTATTTTATTTTATTGAATTTGAACTTTTTTTCTACAGAAACGTGCGTGCTTTTATAAAATTATAGGAAAATGGATTTTTCAATTTCTAATTTCTTTCTCATTTTGTTATTATACTTATTATAAATTAGATTTATAACATTTTAAAAAGAGCGTGATAAATATATTAAATTTAATTTGAAAATTTAAATTTAATTGTTATGTATTATAATTTAATTATTGAAAATTAAAAAATATAAAAAATGTTATTGAAAATAATTGTTTACTTTAATTAATTTGTTTGGAGCCAATTTATTTATTTGAACGAAGAATAGATTTATCTGATCTGAAGTTCATTTCAACACAATTACATCATCAAAAATTAAAGTTCACTATTTTATGGATATCTGAGATCGATATTATCTGTTAAGGCTCATTGAACCTTCTTATTGGATGTATTAGGACAAAAATTGTGAAACAATTCTACTATCTAATTGCATCTTCTGTCAATCGAAATATTAATATTGACTATCTCCCCTGACTATTTTTTATTAATCACCATAAAGCTTTTACCGCTTATATATAAAATTAAAATCAAAATTTACTAAATTTCTTGTGATAAATTCCTTAAATTTCTGGTTGACTGTAAATCAGATTCTCATTTAGTTTTCTTCTCCAAATTTTGAATTAAATATCCGATAGTGTCGTGTATTCATTTACCATTATCATAAAATATGATAAAGATTATAATCTTTATTTTTTATATATTATAAAATTTATTGATTTGCATTGAATCTGGTATGGATGGATTTAAAAAATGACTGAGACATTTTTGGAGGCATACTTTTACATTATTTTTTGTTGTTTTTTGGTTGTTTTTGAAATGTTTTGGAAATTTTCCAAGGTTATACACAAAGTTATTAAGATGGACTTGATAAAAACTACAATCTGAAAATATATTATAAAAATTTATAATAATTCTTTGGAAGATGTGCGCCAATTTAAAAATTGCAGACTTTAAAGTTAAAAGCAAAAAAAAGTCTGATAAGTAATCTTTTCAATTTCAGGTTGTTTTATATATTCTGAATATAATTTAGAAGACAAAAATCGTTCTGTTCAACGTCCTAATCTACATAAAAGAAATTTTTTTGTTAGACATAATATTATTGTATTAAAATATTGGAAGCAGCAGGTGTCCTATAACTGATAAATGAGCTGGTGGACAAAAACCACAAATTTAAATTATTATCTTTAATTTTGAACTTTTGGTGTGACTTTTCTTGCGTTTATGAAAACTGACACTATCTTTATAACACTGTCTGTTTATTGACATAAAATGGACTACTAGTTTTAAACGATTATAATGGTTTTATTGCCAATGGCAATGCTGTTGGATATAAAAAAGTTTGTTCAGGAAATTTAAATTAAATTAATTTTAAATTTTGTGACAACTGAATAAAATGAATTAAATATCCAATAAATACAAAATTTTACTTACAAGACAGTAAATTTAAATACAGTGACAATAAAATTAGTAAACATTGTATAAGTTGAGTAAAAAAATACATTTAATGCATTTAATATTATTTTTGCTACTTTTCTAAAAAAAATGCTTTCATCACTTTAGACCAAAATTTACGCAGACAATATAAAAGCTTTCGAAGCTACAATTATTAAACTTACATCTCTTTTCTTGATGGTACACTTACCACAAAAAAAGCTTTAGCTTTTACCACTAAAATTTACAAATACCATCAAAGTTTTTATATTTTTTTGTAATTCACAATAACTATATAAACTATCTATTGTGATTTAACTAAAAAAATTAAAATTTAATTTTAACATTTTGCTATAAAAGATTGAGAAAACTTCATTTATTAGCATTTCCAGCTAACTATAAGATTAACACAATTTTTAGTTCATGTTTTTTTCTTATATGCATACATATATAAATTTATCTTCATTAATTTTCTGAAAATTTAGGCTGTGCCAGCAGAAGACATTGAAAATGTAAATCGGTTACGTGAAACAGAGGAGAGATTATTATATACTTTATATATATCGGTCACGCAATCTTAATCATAAATGCTATAATACATAAAATTGTTGTTAAACACACAAAAAAAAAATATTAATAAATAAATAAACAAATTAAAATTATATTAATAATAATATTTAGCATATTTTTCGATTCATATTTAAATTTAATAATTTTAGTTTTTATTAGTTAACGGATGGGAAGCTTGATAATTTTTTGGGTAACATTAAAAATGTTTAGTTTTTTAGTTAGTAGCGGATTTGAAATTTGTGAATTACTAAATTTAGTAATATAGCAATGAAACTAGATATAATATATAAAATATAATATTAAATAATTATGGGATGTTGAAAAGAGTTGGATAGAAAAGTTGCAAAATCTGGAGAAATTGAATTTTTTTTCAGAATAGAATGCAGATATTTGGCATATTTAACTTTACTTTTATAATATTTCATTCATGTAACTGCCAAGTCACCTAATTTTCATATCAAGTTCGAATTTTTTCTATTCAAATTGATTTAAAAATTAAAATTTGGCTACAATATCAATTCAATAAAATGGAAACTAAATAATATTATGAAATTTAATTTTGTGCACTTGAAATAATAAAATAAATATATAATTTACACTCTAATCACTACTGGATTTTCCATCTTATATTTCAAAAGAAGTTCATCACAACATTTTAGCAATAAATATTAAATTTTTTTTTTTTTAGTTTTTTACTCAATGGACTGGAATTTTTATATACTATTAATTATATATATAAATGTAAATATCTCTGATGATGATGACCTTAATTGCAAAAAAAAAACAAAATATATATTTCTTGTGCATTTATTCATTTACTCACTTGTTTTGCTTTATATTGTAATAATAATATTTTTATATAATTTAATTATGGGGTAGGGGCTCTACCATTTACCGCACAAGATTGAAAAATAATTAAGAAATAGATGGACAAAAATTGCAATAGAATATTTAAAATTTTTATATTATATTAAATTTGGCATTATAAAAACTATAATTATAATTTAGATTTCTGTATATAGAAATATCTTTTTTTGGTAATATGATTTTGTTAGATAATGTCTTCGGATATGAAGGTTAAATAGGTGCTTCTTTATGATCCATAAAAAAAAAATTAACAAGAAAATTTATTTTATAATTTTTTTTTTCCCCATAACCATCATAAAAATATTTTCAATCATTTTTCCTTATAAACATAAATAAATAAATTAATGCTAATTAAAAAAATTTTATTTTTTAATTTTATATAAGAATTTTATAATTTAGTTACAATTTCTTAATCATAATTTTTGTTGTTGTTGTTATAAAATTAGCCTTGAAGTTTTATTTTTTATTTCCATGTTTAGTAATTAAGATTTTATTATATTTACCTTTCTTTCAAACTATAAAATTATTACGAATCATTATGATCATCTCTTTTGAGGATATAAAAAATATAAAAAGTTTCTTAAAACTATATATATAATAGCAAAATTGTTTTAAATAGAAAACTGGATCTAAAAATATTTATATTTTTATTATTTATATATTTTATAATAGTTAGATATTTAAATGTATTTTTATGATATACAAATTAGTTAATTAATTAATATAATAAAACTAAAACTATATTAAAAAAAAAATAAATATATAATTTTGTGATTTCGATATTTTAATAAAATTTATTTGATCTATAAAATAAAAACTGTTTTGGTAAAAACAAAAAAATTCTTATATACATAAAACTTAATTAGAATTAAGATTTTAACAAACATATATTCTAAATAAATTCTTATTTCAGATTATAAACATATAATAAATTAATTGAAAAAACAAAGTGGACAATTTTCAATCAGGTTTTTAACTACTCAAACAAAATCAATAATATAAATTTATATATAAACATGCAAAAAAAAAATAAAGAATGCTTTTATGTTAATGTTGTCAAAAATATTTTCGTTAAAATTTATTTCTGTTGCTATGAATATTTAATTAATTAAGTTTTTTTTTTTTTTTTTATTATTTTTGGTTATTCTAAAAATTTAACATAAATAATTTATTAAATTAATAATATTTAATATCACACTTTTACTCAGTAAAGGAAGGCAATAACAATAATTTAGATTTTGAATACTAATTTTTAATGATTACAAAATTTAAGAAAAAAAAAAATGTTTTATATAAATCCTTATAAAAGAGTTGTGTCCTGAAAATAGAAATTGGAATTTTTTTCTCATTTAACTAATTTATTGAAAATTAATTTTTAACCAAATTTTGGTATATTTTAGATACACTTAAAATAAATATTATCAAGAATATAAATTATTTATTTTTTCCAGAAAATCGAAAAAATTATTCAAGAATTTTGTAAAATGGAATTTTTTTTTATTTTTTAAATCAGTTAAAATTAAAATTTATCTTAAACAAGTAAATTTATTGTAAATTCTGTGGAAAATGAATATATGTAATTTTAAAGCTTATTAAAATATTTTTTGACTATAAAATTTTTCAAGATTATTTTTAAGTATTTTCACGGATTTATATCAAAGTAAATTCCATTGAAGAAATATATTATTAAAAAAAATTGATTTAGATTATAAAACCATTAAAGTAAAGAAGTAACAAAATTTCATAAAAACCTTGGTAATCAATTAGTGTATCCATTTGGGTCTAAATTTTTTTTAAAAAAAAAAAATCTAAATTAATGTGTGAAATATAGTTTTGGATCATAACGAAAAAAATCCAACCAACTGGTTATATTAAAGTTTAATTAATATTATATAAAAATCTTACAAGACAGATATTAGATTTAGCTAATTTCGTTTTTAATTTAAGTATAGAATATTTTGAAGCTAATAAATTTATAGTAGATATCTATAACAGTCATTTTAAATCATAAGAAATGTAAAAAAAAATATTATTCATGTTATTAAAAAATATATATAAATCATTAAATTCAAAATTATCATGAAAATTGCGCACTGTATTAATCTTTAATTATAAATTTTGGTTAATTTTTTTATAAAATTGTATAGATTTTATCAAGTTTTTCTATTTTTGTACGAAAAATCATCTATAATAATTCATAGTTTTTTTGTAAATACGCCAAAATAGTGCAATTTAATCTCTTCCTACTTTAAGTAATTATTTCCATTTATTTTCATAATTAGAATTTGCTGATTAAAATCAAATGACATCAGTATTTTAAATATTTTAATGAAGTCTATTTTAAATTAAAGAGTTGTTTTTTTTTGTTTCTTTCAAAAATCCAAAACATATTTTGAAGATACTATATTTTCAAACAAACTACAGGAAAACAATTTTATTGTATCAAGTACACTTAAAAATCTAAATCCAATTTGATTATAAAATATCAATTTTAGTAGACAAAAATTATCCGGGTTATTATTTAGATTTCGTTTAATATTTAGATTTTAAGTAATACTTTTATATTTATAGACATGCATTTAAAATTGGTGATATTTAAAAAAAAAAAATGAAAATTTAATAATCTTTTTTTTTTCTTCGATATTAAATAAAACTCATTGACTAAACTATATATAATCTAAAAATGGTGAAAATTAATATAGTCTTGGAGCACGAAAGTATATTTAAATATTAAATAATAAAATTTTTCATTAAAATAAACAAAAATATAAATTTATCTAATTTTAATATAAATTTTGTAATATAAATTTTTCTGATGACCATGAAGACTTTTTATTAGACAATATATTTAAAAATATCTAAAAAAAAAAAAAAAAAACTTGCTAATAAAAAATCATCACAAATATATATAATAAATTAAAATCGATTTATATAATTTCAATAAACTTGATTGTATATAATGAAAGTGCCTATAATTAAGGGCAAGTTTTTAACATCTTGTTAGAATTTTTATTTCATACACGAAATGTAAATTAAAAAAAAAATTTAAGACAAAAAAAAATTAAGGTCAAAACAGAATGATATAAATATTGCATTATGTTGCAAATTATAATAGTAAGAGGGATTTTACATAAAGTTCCGACAAGTGAACTTTACTTGAATTTAGTGAATTTCGCGAAATATTATTCTATATAAAATATTTAGTTCACTTAACAAAAATTCTTTAAATTTACTCCGATTTCATTATGGTTGGGTCTTAATAATAATATAAAAATAAATATTAAAACTATAAATCAAAAATAAAATTTAAAATATAATAAAATTCAGTAGAAAAATTATATTTTTGTAATAAAAATTGATTTTAAATTTATATAACTAGTTTAAAATATACAAGAAAAATTATGCAAAAAATTTTTGATACCAATTTTATAGATAAGAAATCTTGTTGCTTGGTGGCAAATAAATAAATTCGATTCGAATGATAACAAAAAATGAAGTTTTTGTTAATTAATTTTTTTTTTGAATTATTTTTTTTTTTTGTGGAAGAATTCAAATCATAAATTTTAACAACTTTTGTGCCACTATGAAAATGGTACGATGATATTATAATAGTTGATAATATATTAATCGAAAGATATAATATTTAAATGTAACATAATAGATATATAGAGAATATTGAAATACGGTAGCAATAAATTATAATTTGGATATCTTTTATTGTAATTTCAGGGGAATAACCAGAACCAACCCAAAATAGACAAATTATGGATGAAAAAGAATAAGACTTTAACCGCGCCAAAGATAAATTTATTTTATAATAAATTTTGTTTGATCAAATGGCCACTAATGAACTCATTAAGAATTCTTTGAGTTTTATATGGTTTATTAGTTGAAAATATTTTACCTATTAATGATTATAAATAGCTTACATCATTATAGTTTTTATGATTTTAAGCCTTTTATAGACAATTTTGGAAATATACACAAAAATAACATAAATTCTTATAATGTGATACTACGAATTCAATCTATGATTGGACACTTTAGCAGATACAACTTCAGCTCTCTCTGGTAGTATTAATTTTTAATTACTGCACTATGTTGTAGTTTAGATTACAATACAATTTACATATTCTACTGCTACATGTGGCACAGATTCATAATAATGATTAGAGACAAAGACAACATTCCGTTGAAGAAAATGTAAATATAGGATCGGAGATATTCAGTAAAGGGTTTAGATGCGATATAGAAGAATATTACCAAACAATTTCGACAAACATTATAACAAGTTTTTCACTTTCAATTCAATAAAAATAAATATTCATATATTATTAGAAAGAAATTAATGATTGACATGTGCCAAAAAAAAAATTCCTAAAACAAGTTTAACTTTTTATTCTATAATCTAATATATATAATTTTAACATTTTCTGACTATTCACTCACAGCATAATCGCCATCAAAATTAACTCTTAGCATTACAAATTGATAATTAATTATATATTTCTTCTTTTTTTTTTTGTTATATTTAATTTGACAGAATATATTTTGATTATTTTATTATTAAGATATTAAATAGAGAAGATTAATAAAATTTATCAAATTAACATAAAATGATATATTATGTTTCATCAAAATAACATCTATGAACTCGAAAAATAAATGAAGATGAAAAATTTTTGATTTGTTAATCAAATTATTTATCTAATATTATTATTTTTTGTTTTGGAATTTCCTAGATCTATTAAAACCAAAGAAAAAAAACGAGAATTATATTTTTCTATGTTTAGATAAGTTCACCTTGATGTTTCAGTCAATTTTAGTTTATTGCCCCCTTTTATTCACATCAATATTTAAAAATCTTGTAAAATTTCATATTTTTGTTCTTTACCATTTTTTTTTTAAATTAATATTAAAATTTCTGCACAAAAATATTATTAATCATAAAATGAACAACAACAAAATTAACATAAATTTGAATGCAAAAAAAAGCTTACAAATATATAAACAACTTAATTTTTTTCTCAAGCTCATAAACTTGACACTATAATATACCAAAAAAAGAATAAAGAATATAAATTTATGCGTGATAAAGTAATAATTTTTCATGAAAATTTTGTACATAAAATTTTGTAAATAAAAACTTTTCTTTCAGCAATAAATTAGTCATGTCATGATCATAGGCCAAAATTTTCCCAGAATCACAAATTAACAATAATATAGTTAAAGATGCAAAAGAAGGACAAAATTTATGTTTTACTACTTAGCTTCTTATTGTCAATATAAATACAATAGCATAGAAAAAAACATTAACAATAAAATTAATCTAATTGTGGGTCTAATTATGGTTAACTATAGATGCTAATTTGTGGTAAAAATAAATAAATTTAAGTATTGTGGTAGTAAAGTTTTTGAGATTTTTAACGCTAATAAAGGGGAAATAATAAAAGATAATATTCTTGACCATAGTTAAAATTTATTCTATAGAATTGTTTGAGTAGAAAATTTGTTTTTTTAGTTTCCTAGGTGGTTATATATAAAATTATATGAAAATAGTGAAATTGAAAGTGAACTTTAAAAGGTAGATTATTTTAGAAAATGTTTTATATTGCAAAATTTTGAATTTAACGCAGACATACTAAAGTTTTATTCCAAAATTTTAAGAAACTTTATAATTTTCAATAAATTTTACCATTCTTGTTGTGATTCTTGATATCCTGTCAGCAATTTTATAAATCTCGAATTCAGTTCTATCTTGTTTTCACTACAATTTTTTTTACAATGAATCTTGTATACTTGCTATTTATGCTTCGACTGAAATATGAAATTTATTCTAATAAATTTTGCTAAAATTTCATGATATTTTTTTTTGCGTTTCAAATGACATTGCTTTATGTACTAGAAGCATTAATTAGCGTTCGTTCATGTAAAGAAAAAATAAAAATTTAATAATTTTACAAAATAAAAACTATTGTAGACATTGATATTTAATAATAATATGTTTTTTTTTTTTAATTTCCTTCCCTTTTTTGTTGTTTGCCCTAACCACAAAAACAAAACTTTAAGAAGTGCAATATTGTCGTTAGTTTTTTTTTCAATTTTCTAGTATTATATAAAAGCTAAGTACATTCAGTCAATTAGTAGCAGTATTATTTAAATATTCTATAAAGAAACTAGTAATTTTACAAATTGAAAAGACATAAAAATGAATTTCTTCAAATTAATGTTATCAGTAGTTTTAATTTCATCACTAATAATGTTAATATCAGCACGACCACAACAAAATGAACAAGACCAACAACAATCAAATAATGATAAGGCTGCAGATGATTTAGAAAATGGAAATGAAAAAGATTTACAAGGTTCTGCATCACATGGTATTGGATATTATGGTGGTTATCCAGGATATTATGGAGGATATTATCCAGGATATTATGGTGGATATGGTAAATAAAATGAAATTTATTATGATTTTATTAGTTTTTCACTTAAATTTTGTGATATAAGAAATTTATAATATAATAATTTAACTATATAAATGTGTCGAGAATATGTGTCGCGTCGCGTAAGAAATATAACTAACAAAATTTCAATAATTTAAATTTCATATATTTTTATTAGAACAATGTCGCATGATATAATAATTTCGCTCGTCACAGTGATTTGCACTTTTGATATAAGTAAAATATATGTTTCCAAGACTTTTTCGAGTAAATTTACTAGATTTATGATTTTTGTGAATGGACAATATTCTTCACGAAATTGACTTTACTTGTCTACTTGATAACGATAACGACTGCAGATTCGACAATAATTATTTCAGGTTCGACAACAATTAACGATAAAAATCATTGACAAATGTAATCGAAAGATTCAAATTATGTTTGGCCCTACATACAATTTTAGAATGTATTTATAATAATGCAATATATTTTTTTTTAATTAATTTAACAATTATGAATACAAAAATAGTGAATATTTATTTAAAGATATAATTTTATCAATTAAATAAATTAATTACTTTTCTTATTAGCATCAATATTTATTATCTACATATATATATTTTTTACGGTACAAAATATTGTGTAACATGTCACTATGTACCTGTATGTCAGTCACTAATTACATAATTTCATAATTTTATTAATTATATTTTTCATGTAAAAACTAATTAATTTTCTTAACTTTTTAGGACATGGATTAGGCTATGGTGGTTACGGTTTAGGTTATGGTGGTTATGGACTAGGTCATTATGGTGGACTTGGACATTATGGTGGTCTGGGACATTATGGCGGTCTAGGACACTATGGTAACAATATTAAAACAATAATTTAAATATTATATAATATTAATAATTTTATTTTCAGGAGGATACGGTTATTATGGATAAACATTTTATAGAAATTTTTATTATATCTTAAGTTTAAATTATAAATTTGATATTCTTTTTATATATTATATTATATTTTGTGTTACACCAAAGTTCATAATAAAATTACACATTATTTTTTATTGAAATTTTATTAATTTTATACTTATTTTTTATTACCTTCAAATTAATTATTTTTTTTACCTTTTATGAAATTTTGTAATAAAATACTTTATATATTTTAATTTCGTATTAATTAAGTTACTATATTTTAGCCCTTATCCAGGTACAATCATAAATTTAATTTAATAATTAAATTAATTTCCAGTTTCATATATAATTCCTTATTCGTATTAAAATTTCAAGAAAATCTATTAATATTATGAGATAATTAAATATAGTTTAACCAAATTGACAATTGGTCAATAAAAATATAAATGTTTTTTTTGTTGTTGTTGAAAATCTAAAACTAGAATTTCTTGATCAAATTAATAATCAAGCTAAGTTTTTATATATTTATATATTTATATCTCCACCTATTTATAAATTTCAACATTGAAAAGCTTTAAAAAAAATAGTCTACACTTGTCTCATCAATTTATAATATTGTATAAAAAAATATTCATAACAATAAATTAGAAATTTTAAATTAAATTAGTCGTTTTTCAAAAATATTTAATCATTTTTCTAAACTGTTGTCATTCTGGGACTAAAGTACTCAAAAAAATTTAAGTTGTTTCCGAAGTTTAGACGCTCCGCTCCACAAATATTAAAATGTTTATTTAACTAATCATTCGATTTCTCGATTACATAATAAAATTAATTCCGTGAAAGTGTTTAGAACGGCAAATCTTTACCCTTGTAAGATTCTTAATCTTTTCTGTTCCAATTTAGTTAAATTTGAAAAAAGTTAAAGTTAATCTGAAAAGTACATTTTGAAAATTAATTAAAAAATTAGAAAAAAAATTTACTTATTTAATCTGGAAATGTTATAATATAAATATTATGCAAAAGTTTCTCAAAATATTGAAAATATGTGACAAAAAAAATATTTCTGATGATTCAAAATTTAATTTTGAATTTATCACATAATTTTTACTATTTTCTGTTTGATTTATTCAAAAAATAAAATATTTTTAACTCGTTTTTTAATTCTTGTTATAAATTAAATTAAATTTTTATTTAAAAAATATTTAATTTATAATTGAAATATTTATAAGCAAGAAAAAAAAATTAATCCAAACATTTCAAAATCAATAATATCAAATTAAGATTTATGTATTGTTGATAACATAAATTCGTTAAGTTATATTAATATTTTGATTTTAGTTTCTGGGTTTTGAAAATCCAAAACTAGAATTTCAAATTTATAAAATCAATTAGAAATTACAAAAAAATATATTTTTAGTTTTAACAACAAATTAAAAATGAGGTCAATTAAAATATTAGGCAAATATGAAATCTATATATGAGTCAATCGAATTATGAAATCTTTAAATAAGGTTATTAATATTTTATAAAGTCTTAGTGAAACATTCTGGAGAATTCTTATTTAAAATTCAAATTTTTGATAGCACGGCTTGATAGCACAAATTGAGTATAAAATTATCTTGTTAAATTATAGAAGGTCTGGTAATATTACAATATACTGTACTGGATATCTTTGGAGAAACCATTTGATATGTAGATAGAGGTGACTATGAAATCGAAGCAAAATTGGTTTTAATTTTATAAAGTAGCTAAATAAACTAAGAACTATTTAAAAACTTATTGGCCATGATTACAATGCAGTATAAAACAAATTCAAGAATTTCGACTAAAGAGTAACTTAGTGAGGAAGTTACTTCTTAGTCGAAAAATAATTTAAAAAACTAATCTATTTAAATTTTTGTCCTGTCACAATTTTTGTTATAAATTTTTATCTTTACTCTAAAAGGATTTAAATTTTATGATCTACTTTTTCTATAAAAGTGTTAAATTTGAACTATTTTTTTTATATAATATATTTTTGTTCTCAATATTTTAATGTATACCAAAATAATTTAATTGGTTTTCGATTCTTTAAAAAATCTTCCTCTTTACCATAAAGAAGAAATTTTTGAAGTTAATTGTTTTCTTTTGTATAAATACAAAAAGTTTATGGATATAATTATTATTTTTTTCAAAATTTTTATTATAATTTCAAGATCTTAAATTGAATTTTATTAATTTTATAAAACCAAAAAACCAGTTTCATTAGCGGATGTAGACATTTTTATATTATTGGTTTTTTATTCAATATAAATATTAAATACAATTTTTGTTTACCAATTCCATTAATTGATTTACATTACTTCCATATTTTCCCGAATTTCATAATAATTCAAAAATTTTCAATATCCAAATTATCCAACATAATTTTTTTTTGTAAAAGAATTTTTTTATTTCTTAATTCGAAAAAACCAAAAAAAAAATTTTTTTTTTAGGTGTGTTCCAACTAGTTAAATAGCTTTAAAAAAATTTATTTTCTTAAGTATATATAATGAATATACTATATAATACTAAAATTACTGAAAAAATTTCAGTCATTATGATTCCGGAAGCTTTTAAGGCTGTACGAAAAAAAAAAAACTGAATCATTTAAATTTTTCTGTAATTTATTCAAACATATTATTGTAAAAAAAAATTTAAATACCTATAATTAATTCTTTTATTTTAGTGTTAACAGGAACTGCCAATCACAAAATGGACAAAATATCCTTGAAAAGTACATTTTTATTTTGCAAAAAAGTTTTTTTTTTTTTGTTTTTGACATTTATCATGTAAAATTGTAATATAAAATTTGATGTGTGATTATCATAAAAAAAAAATTCACCAATATTATTATCATCTGTCAAACAATTTTAATAATTCTCATTAAATTTTTTTTTTTGTTGAATTGATATTTCAGCAGGTGATTGACCTAATCTCTAAATTCAAAATCTAAAAAGTATTATTTAAAAATGCTAACTAATAAATATTACAACAGAAGAAATTAAGAAAAGAAGTTGTTTCATTTGTTTTTTTTTGCCAAAAAACCTGTACAAAAATTTTAAAGAAAAAAACTTTTTTTCTTTTGGTTAATAAAAAATATTGTTATGAAGTTCAATGGACAGTTAATAATAAATAAAAGACACCTTTACAAAAATTAGTTGTATATCTATATTCAAATTATAATTTTTGTTATTATGTAGAAGATCCAGTAAAAAAAACCCATCCAATATTTATATTTTATGATTTATGCTTTTGTGTAATATATATTTTTATAGTATATCAAAAAATTGATTATCCGCATCAGTGAAATTATTATAAGCTTTGTAAAGAATTTTTGTTTTGTTTTGTTATTAATGAGAGGTTAAATAATGTTATTTTTAGTTTTGATGTAGGATAATATAAATAACAAGATAAAAATACAATATTCGTATATATAGATAAAACATATTTCAGTTCAGTAACCTTCAATAAAAATAATAATAAATTTACTACTACCTATAATAATCCTTTTTTTTAGTTTTTTTGATTGAAAATTAATATTTGAAGATGTTCAGTTTACAGTCTTAAATCAATTTTGGCATTTGGAAATGTTATTTTACAAAAATTTCAATATGTTCTTAGATTTAATGATTGGTCGTGATTAATAATCAAACGACAATAACGACAGCGTGCTAAATAAGGTATAACATCAATATAAATTCATAATTAATGAATGAATATCCTTAATTTGAGTAAAACGATTAATATTCTGAAAATATTAACATCCTAAAAGGTTTTAAGAGAATTTGAAATTGTTTGTCATTAATTTCGTTATTTTGACAAATTTGCATAAAAAATATTAGTACTAAAAATTATTTTTCCGACATTGATTGATTTCAAATCCTTTTTAATTGGTTTTTTTTTATCCGGTTAAAAGGTTCAAGGCTATTTATACATTTTATTACATGGTCTGTTTTTAGTGGGAAATTCTTGATAGAAATTTGTTATATAATTTAATTAGTAAGGTTGCTAAACCGTTTAAAAGTTGTCGCTAGGTAATTAAATTTAATATGATAAATTTAATGGCTTACAAATCCTGTTAGTAATACTATTAAGTTCTAATTTAAATTTTACTTTATTTGTTTTTAATTGATTTCGAATTTTGATGAATTTCTGTGGTTCCTCCTTCAAATTTTTGTTTGCAGAAATTCATTGAAAGACAAAAAAGTAGAATATAATAGCTAATAATTATTGAATGCTTTTCTAAAGAATGAGTCATTAAATTGATACAACAAATTCTTAACTATGATTATTACAAAAGTAATTAAATCTTGGTTCTATAGTATATTTCAAAAGTTATGTAATTTATTTCAACAATTCTGTAATAGAAATCCGTAATCTCTACATAATAAATTTTTATTGCATTATTAAATTTTTAATATTTTCTCTAATTCTAATATAATTTAAATTTATATTTTTTATTATGTATTGGGGAATTAAATAATAAAAATTTATAATCATCTCGTTTACAATTCAATTTATTATTATTATTTGTATATTGAACTGATGACAAATAATATCGCCTACTGAAAAATTTATAGTAAATACTCTGAGTACGTGAAACTGGCGTTAAAATAAATCGCCGTGAGATTAAGCTTTTATTTTTATTTTTACTACTAATAAAATAATAAAAGATATTTTTTTGTTTGTTTTCATTTTCGTTTGTTTCTGTTTTTTTTTTATGGTAGTAAAGATGAATAATTTATGCTGAAAAGCGGTCTGAAAAATTATAAATTTGAATATCAATGTAATATTAAATAAGTTTTCACACTATATTGAATCTATAGTCTATTATATTATTTTAATTTGCATAGCTATAGCTACAATGTATTCAAATTTATTAAAATTAACCAAAAAAAAAAACATAATGAATGGAAAAAGTGACATAAAAAAAAACATCGAAATATTGGGGCCATAATTTTTATTGATTCAAAATCTTTTACAGATTAAATTATAAATAAATTCTGTAAAATTATTTAAAATTTACAGAGCTTATAAATAGTTAGTATAACTAAAAGAAGTTTAAGCAAGAACGTTTCTAAAGCTTATAGTATAATAGATCACTCAATTTTATTCGTTTTAGTACCAAAATTATCACAAATTTTTGTCTATTTTAAAATCAAACGATTATTAAGCCAGAAGGATTATTTTTTTGGTCGAAATATTTATGAATATTACCTACGCGACTATCACAAAAGACTTATGTTATAACTTAATATCAATAAATTGATTATTTGACAATTTCGTGTAGTTAAATCGTTGTTCATTTCACACGAAATTTTGGTGACCCTAAAATACTTAAAAAAAACATTTATATTTTACTTCTGTCTAAACAAATAATTTAATTAAAACCATGTTTTTTTTCGTATAAACTGATTAAAATTTCATTAATTTTTGGTGAATAGAAAAATAATTAACATTTAAATATTTTTAATCCGTTTAAATAGCACCTTAAATCTTATTAACATTGTTGGCTACTTAAATTATAAATTTTATTTTCGAATTCAATTATAACACTGAATATTTATTATACATTTTTATTTTTAAATTATTACTTTTTTTTACATTTTAAATAATATTACCTTAAAAAAAACAAGCCCAAATTTCCCGGTGGCACAACCTTTCTACAGTATGCAATTTATATGTAGCCAAATCAAATTTCACACTGTGTTTAACCTGTAAATATACTGCTAATTATTAAGATATCTAACATCTAAAACTTCACACAAAAAATCCAAAAATCATAATTATATTCGAGGCTAAAAAACTATATAGTTGAAATTTAAAAAATCCCCTACTGTACCCAGCAATGTTAACATTATTTTAATAAACTTATTAAATACGTTACATTAAAGGTTGCTATGCTGAATTAGTCTGATTTTTTTAGGGTTAAGTTGAAAAATGATATTCAAGTTTTTTTAAGGTGTTCTTTGTTAAATTATAAAAAGAATGGATACATTGAATATATTCTTTCTTTCTTGGGTGATTAGTCAATGTAACACACCATTGTGCAATATTGCAATTTGATCTCACAGCTAAATAAACTTATTTCTCCGTCGATTTTGAAAACCATTTCTGCGTCGATTTTGTTCACAAAGACTGCTTTAAAATTGCATGATAAAATTTAATATTGACACCAATTAAATATAATATTTGTGTTTATGGTATCAATAAATTGTATCAAGAAATCTCAATACTGTTTCATCATCAATTCATTGAAAATTACTTTTGTGACGAAGATTAACTTTTTCTAATAATTATTCCTGAACCTGACTCAACAATAAAAATCATTTAGGCGCATTTTATCACCTCTTATGGTCAATGTTAAATATAATATTTCTTATTTTATTTTATTGTTTGTAAGAATTTCTTTATATATTTCAATTTAATTTTACGTAAGCGTAAATTAATGACCGCAAACAGTGTACCGTCAGCGTGAGATTATAAGTTTAAAAATAAAATTTTTTTTATGAATTGTTTTATCCGCTTAAAAAACAGATTGACCTTGCTAATGCACAAATATAGTTTGCTTTATAACTATAAATATTTTGAAAAACTTAAGCGATTTAAGTTTTTCACCAAAAATTTTATGCGAGCAATTTTAAGTAAAATCAAATATTTCTTAGCTAAAATGGTAAAACATGAAAAGTTGTCGCAACAAATCAAAAAATTCATTAAATTAATTTATTGTGTCTGCTAGATTTATGGTTTTCTTAAAAAAAAAAAAAGATTTCAGATTGTTCTAAACCAACAGATATTTTTATTATTGTATTATAATTTTTTCGAAAATAAAAATTCGTTTTCATTAATAATCGTTTAAAAACAAAGTTGTTACTCAATCAGAATAATTTACATCAACTATGACTACGTAATTTATTTATTTAATTTTTTACCATCTAAAAATTTGAAATACAATTTTAGTAATGATTTGGTTTTTGAATTTACTTTTGATTGAATCTATTACTTTTATTGGTTTTTCCTAGAAACGAATTAAAGTATTCCTTCTATACTTAAAAGTAATTAACAAAAAAATTAAATGATTCAGATTAATTAAGAGAATTGAGTAAATTTCTTGAAATACAGAATTGTAAGTATATTTCTTAAATTGTTACTTAATTCTATTACTTAAGTATCATTAGGTAAATTTGTATTTTAAATTTAGGAAATACACGAAGTAATCATTCATATCTACAAAATGCAAAATATTGCATTAACTAACTTTGACTATTTTGGTCATAATAGTAATATAGAATTTTGTGGAGGTGTAATCTATACTCTAGTCTAGTGTAATTTTCTTAAAGATTCATATTACCTTATACGTGTTCTAATTTTTGCGTTAGATTTCTGGTTTTGTTTGTTTTTTTTTTTTACTAAAATTTATTTACCAAAATATTATTTTTACCTGTTGTTTCCGTAACATCATTTGACTGATATCATCTGCCCATTCACTTTCATTTATTTTGTTTAATAAACATATAAATAATAATATAAAAAGATACATACATGTTACACATCATAAAGTTTTAATGTAGGCAGCAGCAAACAATATTTTAATAGTTTTAAAAACAAATTATTTATTTATCAAGAATCATTCTATTTTTAGTATTTTGTAATTTTAATTTTAACAATATATTATACAAAATATAGTATATTGATTTTATGTATGAAAATTAGGCTAATATACCGAATAAGGTATGTTGATTGGATTGCCGTAATTTAAATAATTTATAGAAAATAAAAAAAATTGTAGTCATTTGTAAAATATAATATATAAATTATTCTTCTTTTTTTTCTATTATATATTTATGATTTCATAAATTTTGAAATGTTATTTAACATAAAGAATGAATTTACTTAATACAAGGGGTAAATCAGTACATAGAAATTTATTGGCTATTTTTTTTTTTGATTTGGTACATTCAATTTAAATTCGTTCATTTATTAGACAATTTTGATTTTCTCCAAACTGAAATACATTTTATTTAAGATAAAACTATAATTTTTTTAATAAAATTAGTCATTTTTCAAATAAAATTGATATTTTGTAAAATAAAATGCAGCTTTTATCAAATTTAAAAGAGAGAATTTTGTCTTGAATTACTTATAGTAATAATCAATTACATTTTATATTCTTATTCTTGAATTACGGGGAGTAATTCATTAAAATTATTTAGAATAATTCAGAGTATAAATATTATAAAATCAAGTAAATTATTTAGAATGCAATAATATAATTCATTATATTTCTTCATTTACATTTTTAACGTATATCGGTATATCAAAAGTGTTACTCAGTAATTGGTCGTATAATTGTAGTTTGAAATACAATCATCAAAAGTAATGTAAATGTAGTTAAAGTAATTAAATTCAAATTATATTTCTTCCATTTGGTTTAATTATCTCTCCAATTAAAATGTAATGCATTTATATTACTCTTCTACTAGTGATTTCCCCCTTTTAAAATATTTTAACTTAATTGATCTTTAATTTTTACAATGATTTCGTTAAAAAGTGCTTTTCAAATTATTATATATATTTTTTTATGTAGCATTAATTATGAATTAAGTCGGGAAGCTTTTTAAAATATAAAAATAGTTATAATGTTTAATTAACGACATTGGGATGAATTTGCAATGGAATTATTCAAAGTATTGAGTAAATTTTTATAACATAGATTATTTATTTTTAATTATTATTTCTTTTTTCATATAATTTAATACAAAAATTATTATGTTCAATTAATGATGTCTAACAACAACAACAAAAAATGTATTATAAGGAAATCTTTAAAATATAAAAAAAATGTTAACCTTACTTTTTCCTTATGATCTTTTTACATAATTTCCGAAACATTAAAATATTATAATATAAAAACAATATCAAATTATTGATTTTATGGATCATTTATTATTTTTTATAATTGTGGGTAGAAATGTTTCATAATTTATCGGAAGGGAATTTAAATTAATTTTAAGATTTTTTTCTTTTTATATTAATTATAAATAAATCTTTTAAATGATCCGGTTAAGATTTTCAAGAATCCGGTTAAAATTTTTATAAATTTATAGAATTTATATAATCTATAGGAATTGTAGGCGTTTTGAAATACAATTCATTATATGTATACACATTGATCAAATTATCTGACCAGTTTTATAGACCACAAAACATATTATTCTTTATTTTGCATCACCATAAACTGAAATCTTTAATTTTTTTTTTTTTGTATCGCATCTTAAATAATTCGGATGTATCCCATAAATAGATGAATCAGTATATAAATCAAATAAAATTTAAATTTTTATTTATCGGCTATTTTAACCTTCAAAGAAATACCTATATAAATTTGAAATTATGATTTTTTATCATAAATATTTTATTAAGTCATTAATTTTTTTTTATCTTTACTAAAAGAAAACAATATAAAAATGAGATCAAAATATAGTCATGAAAAATTATTGAAATTTTTGATTAATTTGTTTAAAACAAAAAAACAATTTTTTTTTATTATAATCGTTAAAATCAAATTAAAATTTTATTTTTTATTATTTATAAATAAAATTAACACACGCTTCGATAAATTAATTTTCCTCGCAAAAAAAAGTTTATTTTCTCATGGCAAACTACAAAAATTCTTATTCTTTAAGTACTTTCCGGAAAAAAAATATAAAAAAAAAATTTTTTTAGTATATAATTTAATTTGATTTTCAGATTAAAAAATCAAAAAACTAGAATTAAATTTTATATCAAATAGATTATTTTTTTTAAGGATAAACTTGAATTTTTAATACAATTAATAATTATTTATTAGATATTATAAATCCAATGGATTAATGATGTATTAAAATATTATTTTTTATTGATATATTTTAATACGAGTAATATAGCTATATTAAATGTGAAACTATAATGAACGAAAATTGAAATTTATAAAATAATTACCCTATATGAGTAATTAAATAATTGCTGTGAAAAATTCATATTTTTTGACAGAGTTAAAAAATTTAAGAATAATATATCAAAATCTGGAAAATATTTAATTTGATTTGAAAAAAATATATGTTTATAAGTTATGTATAGTGAAATATAATGAAAATAATTACAAATTTTTGAATAACAATTAGCCTAGTTTGAAAACTTAATAATTCAACTTGAAATAATTAACTGAAATAGAAAAGTTAATAGTTCAATTGTTAGAATTAAGGTAAAACATATTAATGTACTTTAATTTGAGAATGTTATATTGCGAAATTTGCCATAATTTTATCATTTTCAGCTTAATATATTATGGAAATTAATATTTAAAATTTAATAGTAATTTATGTAAAAATACTAATTACATACTATAATATTTTATTCAAACACATTAAAGTACCTATGTATACATTTACTTTTTCATGACTACTACATATATGAATTTTAATTTATAAGATTACGACGTTCCGTCAAATTCTTCACGTTACGTCAAATTATGCTGGAAACAAAAAAAATTTTAATAACTTGATTAGACTAAATATAATAAATTTTATTTTATATCAATAAATAAATTATAAATTCAATAAAATAATCATAAATCTTAAATAGTCTAAACAAGAAAAGCATAGTTGATAGCTACATAATTATTTATTTGGAGACAATGTAGATGTAGATTGTAGATTATTGTATTAGATTGTAAAAATCATTTATTGAATCTAAATGGAAGATATCAAAACTTTTATGTACTATACTCGTATAATTTAATTAATAATTATTGAAATGTATTTACATTGATATTAAATATACGACATAAAAATTTTACAAATAAAATCAATTTTAATGTAGAAATTTTAATCTACCTTGATGAGAATCCCACACAATTTTTGATAACATTTTTTATTTCTGAATCATAAATAAATATAAAATATAATGTTTTTTTTTTATTATATTTTTATTTTATTAAAAATGTTTACGCTACTAAAATAATCTAGAAATGAACAAAATTTAAAATAAAAATAAAATAAATTAACCTTCCACTGGTATCATTTTGTAAAGCTTAAAAAAATAATAATATAAAAACTTGATTTGTTATTTTTCTACATTTCCAAACCAAACAAAATTGTTTAAATTCCAAAATAAAAATTATTTATAAACAATTTCTAATAAATATATAAAAAAAATGCTAATAAGTATATAAAGATTTGATTTCGATTTCCAAAAACACATTAAAGATTCTTTTCAAATGACTATATGAAAAAATGTCATTTTAATTTACTATATGGCTAAAAAAAAATCGCCATAATATAATAAGCAAGTCTGGTATAGAATTTATAATAGATAATTGGAAAATTTAACATAATTCACGCACATTTTACTATATAATAATATAATGGTAAGAAAAATCGATTTCATAAATTCGATTTTATTTAGATTTTTGTTTGTTTAGATATTATTGACAATTAATACTAATTGATGAGTTTTTGGCTCATCACTTTTAGCTTTGAAGAATAAAACTTGATTTAAAAATGATGAAGATTTTTCATTTTTAACTATGTAGTCAGAGTATAATTAAGGTCAGTATTAAATATCATACATAGTATTTTCCAGTATTTTTTATTTATTTATTGTATATTTAATATAATTGAAATTTTGAAATAAGTAAAAAATGTATATCTATTTAATTAAGTTAAGATTCTAATTAAATAATTCAATTTTCATAAAAATGAATATTAATTATAGAATTAATGGATCATTTCAATTAGAGATACACTTAGACTATCTTCAATTAATATTTATATGTATATATTATACTCAATCAACTAAATGAAGATTAATTTATATAAATTATGTATTAAGAAAAAAATTTCATTAATAAAAAAAATTTGCCTCGAAATTGTATTTTTCTGAGATCCTTTTTATAAATAAATTTTTTTCGTACTAAAAAATTGCGATAAATAATTATTTTTCTGAGTATTTTCGATTTAGAAACAATAATTACACTTAATGGATAATTTTCAATGCAAAATATATTAAAGTATTTTTATCACTTACTATAATATTTAATAAAATTCTTTTAATTTAAATGAATTTTATTTCAGTTTTAGTTGCATTTTAATGCAACTTAGAAAGAAAATGTCTATAGTAATTATTCTCGATTTGCAATTTAATAATTCAAATACAATTATTGTGCACATTTTACGATTTATACTTCAAATTGAGATTTCTATCTATTAATAATTATATAACTAATGTATAATGTATAAAAAGCTTTTAGAGAATTTCATTCTAATTAATTGTTAATTTTATATTAAAATTCAATATAAAATTTAAGGATATAAAAAATATTTATTAATTCAAAATATATTTGAAAAAATGAATTGTTTTAAAGAATATAAACCTGTTCATTTTTAAAAATTCATTTTTATTTATTTATTTTTATTTATTTATTTATTAATGCTGCACACAAAAATATAGAATTAGAATATACTTTCAACAAATTATAAAACTTATACTCGTATTAATAAAAAAAACTCCATTATTTTCCTAGCATGAAAAATATGATTTCTAATTATATTAACACATTTATCCATCTAACCAATAAATAATAAATTTATCTTTAATCTGTATAAATTATTTTATATGATCATTTCATCACAGATCATTATATATTCACGCAATTATTATTGCATCTGAATAATAAAATATAAAATAATGAATTCTTATTCAAACTTAGTTAATTTCTAATAATAAGAATGCTATTTAATGCAGAAATTTTAATATTTCCAGGTCAAATTTTGTAGTTTTTTCAAATTAAATTTCAATTTGAAGGACTTTAATCAGAACTAAATTTTTATTTATCCGATTTGAAAATCGTTAAGAATTGATTTTCCACTGTAAAAATGAAGATACAATATAGATGAAAGATTACAAGGGATAATTTGGAATAATGTTAAATATTTTAGTATACTAAGGGTATAGCCAATAAATCTTATCAATATAGTTTTTTAAAATTAATATATTTAAAAACTACAAAATTTAAATGAAAATTTAAATAATTTTAACCAAATTTAAAAGAATTCACAATTTTAAATTAATTTCAAAATTTTTTACAAATATTTTTAATTAAAAAAGTTATTTTCCATCCTCAATAACCCAAAAAAAAATGTTATTTCTCGAAAAACTCTTAGTAACTTTTTGATTAGAATATAAATAAATAAAACCAATAATTTTCATATATAGAAAATTTTTTACCTGCGTTAAATTTAGTGCATATACAACATAAAAATCTTCGAGTGTATTGACCGAAAAAAGAAATAACAAAAAATTCTATATTATTATTTTTTATGATAATCGCATAAAGTTTGTATGAAGGCGACATTAATTACAATAAACGATTAACTGGTCGATCTTCAAAAACAAAATGTTTATATAAGATACCAAAAATAACAAAATCTTCTTCATTCCTACTTTACCAAAAAAAAATTATCAAAAACATGATTTTTTAATAGTCGCAGACTTTTCTGCAATTTATTTCCAAAAAAAAAAGTTGAATTTTCAAAAAGAAAAAAAAAATCATCTCTGCATCGCGATAATCTTCAGATCAAAACGATTATTAGTATTAGTATTAGTAAATGGTATTTTCTGTTTATATGTATGTAACAAAATAATTCTTATAAGCTTTTTTTTTATCAAAAACTATGCTAGTATCTTCTTAAAAATCTATATCTTCGTTATTGTATTTGACTTGTGCTAAAATTAAATACAAAAACACTAAGAAAAGCATTCAACTGGACCACATGATAAATTTTACCCACTAACAATATTTTTTTTTTATATAGTTATATACCACCCGCCCGCCTTAAAAGCTTACATACTATTATAAAAAAATGATACTGTTAAAAAAGCAACAGAAGAAGAAGAAGAAGAAGAAGAAGAAATAAATATTTATATATATTTTATAGAAATATTTTAAAACACGGTTTAAAAATTAAAAAAAAAAAAAAAATTTATTTTGTGTATAAATACAACAGTCAATGACTAAAATGATGGTATTTAAAATTATTTACTTATCGGGTTCGGGTCGTCTCTCTTATACTACAATTTTTGAATAAGAAAGTTGCTCCTATAAAATTTCCAAAACACAAAAACAAAATTTTTTAATTAAGGATAAAACAATAATATATTTTTTGGAATAAGAATTGAAAAAAAGGACATTTTTAAAAAAAGGAGAATTTTTTTCTCAAAAAAATGGTAAGTTAGAAATAATAAAAAAAAAAAGAAGAGGAATTTAAATTAAAATTATATGTAAAAAAAAATTATTTGTGTAAGCATATAAAAAACAAAATAAAAATAATATAAAAATTGTTAACAGTGTCAAGGTCATATTAAAAGGATTACAACGATATTTATATAAAATTTCAAGTGAAATTGAAAGTTAATAATATTTTTTACGGAAATTGATGAATTATTGATATTTAAATTTTTACTGTGACATCGCGCAATTAATAATAATATTATACTATTAAGATTGATTTTTTCTTTTTGAAATTTTTGAAATTTTACAAATTTACAAATTATTGTAATTAATATTCTAAAATAGATTTTTTTTTTTACTTTGATTATAATAAAATAAAAGTGTCAATATTGATTTAAATACGTGCGCAACATTAACATAAATAAATATATTACTCCTATATTTCTTAATGAATAATTAAATTAAATTTTTATTTTATATTTATAAAAAAAAAAAAAAGAATTAAAAACAAATTTATGATCTGTATTTAAAAAAAAAAAAATTAAATGGTAATGAATCCGGGTATGGTAATAATAATAATATATTTAACTTTGTAGGCGGTTAAAAACGTTTTGGTTATAATATTTAAATGTGAAGTAAAGTTTATTTTTAAATGTCAAATAATTCATTAATTTTATTCATAAATTGTGCAATATTGTAATCTTGTATAATATGTATATATAGAATTTACTTATTAAGAATAATTTATGTTTATTGGAATTATGACAAAATTTATATTTAGTAAAATATTTTGCATTAATTAATTGACTACTAGAACGAAATTTAATATCAAATCTTTTAGCTTTAGGGAAATTGGGATAATATGATATAGTCTAGTCATGTGGTATTAAATATTCAATTTAAAAATTTATAATCCCCGTCCTAAACGAAATTTGTAATTTACAAACCAAATTCGTCCTTTTTGAAATATTCATGTTCACCTTACGTATGAAAACCGACAAATTTCACCTAAACTAACTAATAATTATGTCGTTTTATTGAGGCTGTTAAGTAGATATTCTCTCTAAGGCGTTGGCGTACTCATAAAATATCAATTAAATATAAATTTTTATACTGCACGTGACCTAAATCACATATGACCAAAAAATTGGTATTTTAAAGTCGAGTCGTAACACACAATATTGTCGTTTCAATACATGAATCTGGGTTGTAATTAAACTATCGACTAATATACAATTCCCATAATAACCCTGTAAACTGTTAGTACATATATACAAAATTTTCAAATCATAATTTAAATAAATTCATTATGAAAATATTATTAAATTATTCCTTAATTTTGTTGTATATATTTAGATTAGAACCAGTTGACATAACTGAAAATGTTAATAAATCTAAATTTACGCAATTTTATATAAAAACAATAAAATCTTAATTTACATAAATAAAAATTTTATGCGTAAAACTATAAAAAAAAAAATCAAATTTACATAATTTATACATGTTTTTTAGTTTTTATAACAGGATTTTTAAACCTTAACCTAATATTAAGGAAATGATTTAAAAAATTATTGATAAGATCAAAGCTAGATAGATTTTTTTTAGTTACATTTATAAATTTCAATAGAATTAATTAAGTATGAATGTGGTACTTTAAAAGAAGATTAATCTTATAACCAAATTATAATCAAAAGTAAAATAGTTTTAATTATGAATATTGACAAAAAAAATTTAAATACTAATTAATTAATTAAATTTTCCATATAAATCGAATCTTTTGTAAAAATTATATACTTAATTTATGTATACTAAAAATATGTATTGTTTTTGATTAATTTATTATTTTTTTATAAATTAATCAAACTCAATTTTAAATATGTAAATTATAACCGATTGGAAAATTTGGAGTATAAAAAATAAATAATGGAAAAATTATTTAACTTTAATCATTTTGTTCTACAATTGGAAATTATTTTCGGTAATCATAATTCATAGAATTAGGTCAAATTGTTAAATACAGTAACAAAAAAATCAATTTCCTCCGACCAATTTACTAATTATGTATCGATAAAAAATCATTTCATTACAATTAATTAATATTTGTTCCAAATTTGTCCACAAGATAAATAATTTTTTTTATTAATTACCAAAATTTGACACTAGATGAACTATTACTTCTACATTTATCTCAAATCTGGAATTGTACATGTACATTTCTTTACTAATCATCACTGGTGTTACTATTTACAATGATCACAATCTATCAACATGATCAAAATTAATTTTTAAAAGTATTTTATTAACATTTCGATTCGATCAATAACACAATCAAGATCACATTAAACTTTGATTGAAAAGATCATATATATCAATCATAGTTGTTTGATCACTTACAAATCCGTTAATTTAATTTTTGATTACAAAAATTTGTACTTTACTCGTTTTTTTTCTATATTTTCTGTTCAAATTATGATATCAAATTAATTTTTTCCCAAAATATAACAAATTGCTAAATAAAAAAAAATATTAAATAAATATGAATAATATTACACGGTCAAATTATTATAGATCAGTGACCTTGAAAAATTACTATATACTTAATTTCATAACTTTTATAGTAAAATCTATCTTAAAAATATTTCTAATATATATTATGCAGTAGTAGCTCTTAATTAAATGAAATTTTCAAATCTCCATTCAAAAATATATAAAACTCTTATCAAAATATTAAAAATTACATAAAAAAAAGTGTTAATTATCTGAACAAACTGAAAGAAGAAAAAAAACTAAAATACAAATACAAAATTTATCATTGTTTATTTAATTAACAAATATTTAATTTTTCGTTTTTGTCAATCTTCTTTCAAAAATTATGTAACATTAACATATATCATTTTTTGTAACACATTTCATAGTTATATTATTTAATGTATTCCATTTTCATGGCACAAATCTGTCCAAAAGCTCACCTAAATTTTATTATGTTTGTGTGTGGTTTTTTTTCTTCTCTTCACCATAATATCTACCTTTTAATATAGTCTTCTTAATTTCAATTAAATGATAATTGAAGTGAGCTTATATCCCCTCAAGTATATATAGTGATAATACGAACACTTCATTCCAGTGACCTCTTCAAAAAAAATAAAAAACATATACAAAACAAAACAAAAAATCATGTTGTTTAATGCCTTTTATGTTTTTATGCTCAGTTAGCATAAGAAAAATAAATAATATGTAAAAAAAAAAGATAAATTTCAATAATTTTCTTTGCTTCTTTTTTTTGGTTTTTTTTTTGGTAGAAAATAAAAATAAAATCCTCAATTTTCAGAATTTATGACTTTTTATGTATTTTTTTATGCTGCTGTTTTTTCTCGTTTTTGGTTTGTTTTAAAGTTTAAGTTTAGTGTCGGTGCATAGAGAGCTTTGTTATGTCCATCTCACTCTCTTCTTCAATCTCCGGTCGAGTTTTAATTTTGAAGGGCTTTTGCCTTTTGGAAATATTTACAATTCTTTAATCTGTCAATCATAAAAAAAAAAAACATGAAAATGATGAAAATTTCTTTAAATATCTTTTTTGGTTTAACAAAAGAAAATATTATGAAATTTTTATTTTTATTTATTATTATGGAAAAATTCACATACTTTTTTATGTAAAAAATGTGCAAATTTTTATTTGGACCTTCTTGTATTTTTTTTTTGTTTTTGTTTATATGAATAATTATTTTTTTTTTTTAAATGCACAAGTTGTGAACTTTTTGATGGGCAAGAATTCAAGGTCGAATTATGTGATTATTAATAATTTTTTTTATCTTGTTTTATTTTTTGGATGCAATTTAATGTTTTAGTAAGAAAACATTAAAAAAAAAAAATGAAATTATTTTTGTTGAAAATAATCTTCTTAATTTCTTTTTTCTTATAACTTGATTGGAAAAACAAGTTTTTTTTTATAGTTAATGAAATTTTTTTTTAGCATGACTTAAATAATTTTCGGGATTATTTTTTAAGAAATTTTATTGGGTATTTAAAAATTTACTGAAAATAAATTGTAAAATATTATTTTACTGGACAATTTTATTTCTTTAAAATTAGTTTTTATTAAATGTGTCGTTTAGGTTTACTCATTAACAAACTCCCTTAGCAAAGTTATCTCATTTTGAGTTTATAATCAAAAATGCTAAAAGCGTTCTTTTACAAGAATATACTTTCAAAAATTTGACTAAAATTTATTACAACAAATTATATGAAAAGTTCTCCCAATTTAATTGATCGATTGACATGACTATGTTAATGAAATTAATGAGAAAACTGTTATGCATTAAAAAAATATTAACTAAATTACTATCACACTGTTAACTATCTGTTGGCTTACTGTTACATATTGTTATGTTAAAACAAATCAAATATTTTTCTATTAACTGACTGTTATCTAACTATTAGTTGTTAATTTGTTCTTTACTATAAATAACTTAAACAAAAAAACCCAATGCAGATTATTAATACATTTTTCCATATCACCTATAAGACTTCTATAATGTTTGACTTAATTCAAGTTATATGACCATAATATAGCAATAAAAAATATTAAATGAAAAGTAAATTCTATTATATAATTTTGTCAACTTTTTGTGATCCAAAAATATATTTTATATATGTAGCATAAAAAATTATTTAATTTAGTTTATTTTTATAATTTAATACTATAAAAAAAGAACTAGCTTTTCTAGACAAATAAAAAATTCATTTGTCAACGAAAACTTTATAAATATACTAAACAAATTTTTATTTTAAAATATGTATTTACATTTTTTTTAGACAATACTAAAAAAAGAAGTTAAATATAAAGTTTTTTTTATGTCAATTCAATTAGTAACAATCCAATACAAATAAAAAAAAATCTATTTAATTTTTTGTTTAATAAATAATTCTAATTTATGCAATTTTTATAATCAATTTTTAACAAATATTCACCATATGGGTGATACACACACTGGCACAACAAAATCTATGTTCAAATCAGATTTTATTTGTTTTAAAGTTTGTTTTATATATTTTTAGTGGAGATTTAAATTAAATAAACTAGTTTTTAATGTCGAAAAACAGGATACAATAATAGAAATAAATAACAAAAAATTGAAAAAAATTAATAAAAAATTTACAGACAAATTTAATATTCATATAATCAAGGATGATATTATAAAGCATCATATGGGTATTATGATTTAGCTATTTCAGTATTCTGTATATAAAAAAATAATTATTAAAATTAGAATTTTAATTTTTTTAGGAATGTCCAAATATATTGTGTATAGATTATTATTAATTTGAAAAGGTTAATAGTTTTACATAATTTGCTTTAAATAAATATGCTTAATAATAAGTATTTATTTTTATACAATAATTTTTGTGTTTTAAATATATTTGTCCTAGTACAATTTAAAATATCTATTTTTTACAAATTTATTGAAGGCTAAGTCCATCTTTTAATTATTTATTTTAAGCATTAATATCAATAATCTCATTCATTATGACTTTATATCAATTTTATTATATTAAGATATTCGAGGTAATCCACATGTTCAATTAACATAAATTAATTAGTTAATAAAATGCACTCATCTTAACATTAATATAAAAAAAATTATTAGTTCTAGTGTTCATGCAGGAATACAAAACTAAATATTTTTTTTAGAAAGTATAGACTTATTTAATTGACCTTGTGTACATATTAATTTGTGATTCAGATTAGAAGATTACTTATAATGCCATTTACGCAATAAAATATATTAATAAAATACATTTTAAATTACCAATAACATATTAAATATGCTGCAATCATTTTAATTTTTATCATTTCTAATTGCAGAGATTTCTTATATTGGCATGCACCCTTGGGGTGGCATTGGCCGCGTATCCTTCAGCACCACAAAATGAATATTTGCCACCTTCGGAGCAAGGATACGATTATCCAAAGCCTACTATTAAATTTCCACCTGCACCGCCGCCACCAACACGTCCACCAGTAACAAGGGCGCCACCACCTCCACCAACATATTTACCACCAGTTGTGAGAACACCACCACCACCACCACCAACGACAGGTTATAGTTATCCAGTTCCAAAAGTTCCATTTCCACCACCAACAAGGCCTCCACCACCACCAACAACAAGAAGACCTCCACCACCACCTCCACCACCAACATATCTTCCACCAGTTACAAGGCCGCCACCACCTCCAGTGACAAGGCCACCACCACCGCCAGTGACTAGACCACCACCACCTCCACCAACATATTTACCACCGGTGGTTAGAACAGCTCCTCCACCAACAACAGGATACAATTATCCAGTTCCAAAAGTTCCATTTCCACCACCAACAAGGCCTCCACCACCACCAACAACAAGAAGACCTCCACCACCGCCACCACCACCAACATATCTTCCACCAGTAACAAGGCCACCACCACCTCCAGTGACAAGGCCACCACCACCACCAGTAACTAGACCAACACCGCCGCCACCACCTCCACCAACATATTTACCACCAGTTGTTAGAACACCACCACCACCACCACCAACGACAGGTTATAGTTATCCAGTTCCAAAAGTTCCATTTCCGCCACCAACAAGGCCTCCACCACCACCAACAACAAGAAGACCTCCACCACCGCCACCACCACCAACATATCTTCCACCAGTTACAAGGCCACCACCACCTCCAGTGACAAGGCCACCACCACCACCAGTTACTAGACCACCACCGCCGCCACCACCTCCACCAACATATTTACCACCAGTGGTTAAAACAGCTCCTCCACCAACAACAGGGTACAATTATCCAGTTCCAAAAGTTCCATTCCCACCACCAACAAGGCCACCACCACCCCCAACAACAAGAAGACCTCCACCACCGCCACCACCACCAACGTACCTTCCGCCAGTAACAAGGCCACCACCGCCACCAGTTACTAGACCACCACCACCACCAGTTACTAGACCACCACCGCCGCCACCACCTCCACCAACATATTTACCACCAGTGGTTAAAACAGCTCCTCCACCAACAACAGGGTACAATTATCCAGTTCCAAAAGTTCCATTCCCACCACCAACAAGGCCACCACCACCTCCAACAACAAGAAGACCTCCACCACCACCTCCACCACCAACATATCTTCCACCAGTAACAAGGCCACCACCACCTCCAGTGACAAGGCCACCACCACCACCAGTTACTAGACCACCACCGCCGCCACCAACATATTTACCACCAGTGGTTAAAACAGCACCTCCACCGACAACAGGATACAGTTATCCAGTTCCAAAAGTTCCATTCCCACCACCAACAAGGCCTCAACCACCACCAACAACAAGACGACCACCACCACCACCAACATATCTTCCGCCAGTACAACCTACCGGATATAATTATCAACCTCCACAAGTACCCTTCTATTACTAAATTTTAAGAATATTTTAGTCATCGAATCTCATGCAAAGCAGTAATGTATGTGATTTAAGCACAGCTGTGAATTTGCATTTTAATATTACGCTTTTTATTAAATTGTGAACGAAAATTATAAATAAAAATATTTTTTTGAAAGAATTGCTTTTTTTTATTTATATTTTAATAGTTTCAGCAATACCAAAGACCAGATAAATTAAGGGTGAAAATACTTAATAACTATTATTAATTATTAACTAGTATTATACCAGAAAGGATAGTAGAATGATTTTGATTTTCTTAGAACGATTAGAATGAGCTACGAATATGAACATAGATATATACATAATGTATTAAATTATAAATTAGATTAGAAAATGTTTACTGAAGCGTGAGCTGCTGTTTATCTCTTAAAAAATTCTGCTATCATAATAATATATAAAGTTGCTTTAATTAATATTGTAAGAAGCCAAGACAATAATAGGTAAGATTGTAAAAAGCCAAGAATTTACCACTCCTCCTATATACCTAGAATACTAGTTAATAATAATAGTTATTAAGTATCACGAAAGAAGAAGCAAATTTGACACATGTAATAATTAGACTACAACCTACAACTGTCAGACTACCGCCTCACTGAAATATCATTTGATTGATATTGATACATTACGTAGGAACATTCAAAGTACCTCATTCGAATATATATGTGGTCGGGTAAACCAAAGGATATAGCTCTCGATTGTGAAGCCATAGTAGCTCCAACAATGGATTGATGTTTTCTAATTATTGAATTATTATTGGGTTTTTATGTCACTTTGCAGTTTCATTTTTCGTAAAGCAAATATTGTTATCATGTTTAGTCATTCATGGTACACTACGGGGGGCGAGGTAATTTACCCTAAAATATGACATCAATTTGACAATGAAAAATAGTAGCTTTTAAATATGTAATTATAATACAGTATCTCTTTTTTTTCTTAGTTTTTTATAATGTGATATATTCTAATACTACATTTAATCACAACATTTTCGTAATTCCAATCATAGACTAATTAAGTTTTTGGTCTAGGTATGCTATAATTTAATTATAATTTTTACCAAAATCCATGTCTGTTCGTTCTCTATAAATTCCAAAAAAAAATTTAACATAAATTTAAAACCGATAATTTTTTCTCCTAAATTTATGTGCAATATCATAATCATATAACAAATAACCAAACCATTTTAATTTAACTAATAAATTGGATGGTACATATTTTGATTTGTTTTTACCATAAAATAAAATTAATGAATAATTTACTATAAAAACGAAATTATAATAATATTTTAAATATATTGCATAGCATAGTTTTAGGATTAACTAATACAATTATTTTATATAAAAATAATGAGCTTTTTTCAAATAGTTATAAGATATTTTATAATTTTGCATACAATTTTTTAATCAGAAGCTTATAATCCTATACAAATAATATACTTTTGACTAGAAGCTTAATCATATTAAATCCTTGTATAGTATACTAACATTTATGTATATTTAAAAATCTATGTTAGAGAAATCAAAAGTGGAAATTGATATTTTATAAATTTTATTATATTTTGAGTATTTAGCTTTCATTAACGAATAGTTTTTTTTGTATTATGGAAATGATAAAATAGCAATAAACATTTAATTATATTATAAATTTAATTTTTTTCAAGTGTCATAAAATGTAAATTAGGATGTAATAAAATTTAATAAAAATCTAAAATTGCTCTAAATTTTCCATTAAAACAAATAAATTCAAATATGTACACTACATATATGTATATATTTCTATTATTGTATAATGTATAATTTATGATTTCGTTATACCTGTTTTCCCATATTAATATTTTTGTATAGTTTGCGCGTCATTTTATGCTCATTAACAATATTATAGAATTATAGTTAATAAAATAATAAAAAAAATATTTTGATTTTTCGTTTTCATTTTATTAAATTATAAACTAGTTCAAAATTAAAAGTGATAGTATATTAATTATTATTTTGGAAAAAAAATATAGGAAAAATTAATTTAAAATTTCATTAATAATAATTCTAATTATTATAATATTTTTGATAGTTTTTATCTCAAAAATTATATTTCCGGTTGAGTAAATTTAAATAATTAATAATTAATTATCATAAAATAATACATAAATTTAAAATAGACAAGAAGTTTTTGAAGGTAAACTAGTATAAGTAATAAAGTAATATTATGTGGGTTTAAAGAATTATTTAAAAAGATAATAAAAAATAAATAAAATCAATTTGAGATTAATTATATTGATTCTCTAATTGATATCAAATAATTGATTCAAATCAATAAAAAATTTATGTTTTATTTATATACTATTTTTATAAATAACTAATAATTTGGATATTACTTGATTTGGTAATTTTATACTATAATATAATCTAATTTAATAAAAATATACATTTAAGTTTATTTTGATACTATCCTAACCAGAATATAGAATAAATTCAAATAGTTCATAATCAAAGTCTCAACAAATTTTACATAAAATTTTTACATCATTAATTTACGTATATATTGTTTTATGAAAATTTCCATTAATTTATGTTATAATTTTAAAGTAGCCAACAAGTTATTATTTAACTATTTTGTTTTTAACTAAATTAAATTTAAATAGCATAAAAATACCGACAACACTTAACTTTACTAAAACATATTATAATTTATTCAATTTTGTTTCTAGATAATTATTTAATTACTTATCACAAAACATAATTAATTTATTTAAATTTAAAATTTTGTTATGATTTTGGCATTTAAATTTATTACCTCCTTTTTTTCTAACTTAATAATAAGGTAAATCATAAAAATTATGATTATTCAAAATCAACCAAATAAAAATTATTATTATTATTTAAATATGCAAATGTATGAATATTTCGCATAAATGATGATCTGATCGTAGTCCACATCAACAACAGAAACAAAACAGCAAAAAAAAAAAGTTCTTTGATTAATTAATGTTGAATTTATGGCTTAAATAGCCATTTTATAATGTATATTATCTACCATTGACCTTCTCAATTCGGAGAATTATATATTTTTTTTTTGCAGTGTCCATTTTTGAAACTCTTAAATGTACAAATAATTTCAAAACCGATAAATTTTGATTATTAAACAAAACGAAAAAGATCATTACAACCGTAGAATAGATAACTAAATAATGAAAAATTTATATTGTTTAAGGATATTTCGGTTAAGATAAATTAATAAAGTTATAAAAGAGGCTAAATAAAAATAGCTTAGCTACATATATGTAAAGGGATAATTTGTATAACTTAGCCATACAATCATCATTCAGGAGTACTATCATCTATTCTATATGTTACATAATTGTGAAATTTTAATTAATCTTCTTTCTTATAGCACTAATGCGACAGCACAGTGACGAGCTTAAAAACTTCCTAGACATAACTTGGAAATAACAACTCACTCATTTCTTATTTTAATATATAGTGTCAAATAATAATTATTGTATTATTGTAGATTGGCTCAATATTTTTGGCTCAATATAATTAATATTTTTGTAAGTTTTAAATTGATATAATTTAATTTATTTTTCTCAGCTTTTCCATATTAATTTTGTTATTGGTGTTAATTCAAAGTCAGAACAAACTGTGTATAATTTCTTTGTTTCAGTTGAAATTCGATTCGACAGAGAACCATAGCCTAATGTCTGAATCATAGCCTAATGACTCAACTACGAACCATAGTCTAGAAGACTCAACTACCGAGAGCTACAATATTTTCGTATATAAACACTATTGACCATTATGTACTATGTTATGAACCTTTTCGCAGCAAGTATAACAGTTTCATGAGATTAATTTGTCAAAAAAAATAGTTATATAATAGTATTTGGAGTTTCATTAATATATTCTTTTCAAAAAATCATCGGAAACTATAAATTTAATATTTTCTTTGATTTTATTAACACAATAATAAAATTGAAATATTTCCTAGACTTATAAAATTTGTTAGAAATGTCAGATAATAATTGCGGTAAGAATCTTATTAGATTAACTTTTTTTTATTACCAATTTGTGTTTTTTTCTTCTTGTGCTTCTTCTTTATATCCCAAAAAAAAAAGTTTAACAAACAATTTCAGACGAATTATAGATAACAACAACAACAAAAAATAAAGCAAAACAAAAAATCGTGTGAAATATGTTAATATCTTTTTGAGAGATTGTATCATTGAAAAATATTTATAATGATTTCTTTTTGTTGTTGATGAAGTTCAAGGTTAAAAAATTAAATTTATATATATATATATATATTTTTTAAATATATATTTAATTTTATATTTTATTATAATTGTTCGTTTTTAATATATATTTTTTTGAATAGTTTTTGGTTCACAAATCACAATTAGTTTTCATTCATATACTAAAGTTTTATTAATATTATTAGAAGATTTAAAATAAAATATGACTATCATAATTATAGTCTGGGGTGATTTTTACTAAATTGATTTAATTATTTGAAAAACAATGTCTAAGAATTTTATATTATGTTTAGTATAATTAACTGTTAAACGTTACTAACCAAATGATTTTCGAATATTATTGCATAATGTTTTACTTGGCAAAAAAAAAATGGTAAGCATATGTCTTACAAGATTTTGGCTGTTAGCCAGATATATAATGTTAATTAAACATAGCTTAGTTATATTGAAATGAAATATTTTCTACGACAAACTTGCTATTCCAGAAAACTTGTAAACTGCAGAATTTGTAAATTATAAAATATGAACTGAACAGTTCAACGATTTCGACCATTTTAATTTATTACATACTCATTTTATATATTATATAGTTTGATGTGTTGGGTACTGTATTCTATAGGATTTGTTTTTAGTTCTACAAAAAAGTTTAGGTTCATTTAAGAAATTTCCTTGATTTAAATTCCAAATTTATTGTTGGACCTATATTAATTATTAAATTTGATTAATTCACAAACTATGGATAAATATATCAATTAAATTAATCAATTAAATTTGAAGTATATTATAAAATGAAAACGAATATTATTTTAAGCTTTGATAAATTTCCAATTAATTTATTTTTCTTTTTGAATTTTGAAATCAAAAATATATACATAATTAATATTTATGTATTTTTATAAATTCAGCAAAATTATAATTTTTTAATAGGCACGGGCACGATATCTAAGTCTACGAACTGTCTTATATCTGTAACCATCTTCAGCTACAACATGTGCTGGTTCTGGTTCACGAACTTGTGGAATAGGTTGTGGAATTGGTTGTGGAATTGGAATTGAAACTGGTGCTGGTGGAATATATGTTGAGACTGGTGCTGGTGCTGGAATAGCTATTGGTGCTGGAGCTGGTGCTGGAATTGAAATAGGAGCTGGAGCTGGGGCTGGAATTGAAATAGGAGCTGGGGCTGGGAGTGAAATTGGAGCTGGTGCTGGTGCTGGGGGAATATATGTTGATACTGGAGCTGGTGCTGGGATAGATACTGGAATTGGTGCTGGGAGTGGAGCTGGTGCTGGTGCTGGAATTGATATTGGTACAGGTGCTGGTGCTGGTGCCCCACGTTGGGCTGGTAAATATCGACTAGCTGGTAATTCTGATACATCAGCTAATACTACAGCCAAAAAAGCTAAACCAACAATTAAGAATTTCTGTAATAATTAAGTTTAAATTTCGTTAGAGAATAATTGTTAACAATTTAATTTAATTTTTTACCATTTTTAATTATTATTTTTAAGACTAATCCGTAGATATTGATAATTAATTAAAGAATGATGAACTTTTCAGCAAATTATCTTAATTTATATAGTGATTCCAAAATATTTAAATTATTAGATAAGTTTATTTTAGCCCTGATGTACTTGAAATGTAATTAGTAACCTTTACAAGGTTTACCAGTATTATAATATATAGGAAAAAAACCGTTTTTTTAAACAAAATATTATAGTCTAAGGTTTTTTTTACTAATTTTTGTCAAATTTATTTATTTATTTTTGGAAAAACAATGAAATAATATTAAAAATAACTCAATTAATATTAAAATAAAATTATGAAATATAAAACCGGCGCCTTAAATATTAAAATAGTATCAATAATTAATAAAACTGTATTACTAAAACCTAAAATAGTATATAATGCTGAAATGATACCATCTATGGAAGCTACTATGCAAATTAGTCAAAATCTTATATACAATTTACTCTGTAAGAGTAGTAAAATGTAAAATAAATTTAGTTTTGTTTTATTTGAAGCAGGAAGTATTTGGACATTAAAATTTGAACTCTTCCTTGTTTCGTTAGTATATTTTCCAAAGGGTTTTTTCAAGCATTTGGTAATTTTGCATAGGTTTTCATTGTCAGGTATATTTCATGTAGTATTTTCTAGTTAAAACAATTATATGAATCACGTGAATTGCATTTCTTGTGGAATTTTTGATGTTTGTACAGTATCTTAAAGAAAAGAAACTACGATTATCAGAAATTAGTAAAATTTAAAATTATCTCAACACGAACATCTAAGTTCATTAATTTATTTTAATCATTTCATTAATTTTAAAACTAAATTTGGATTTATCTAAAATAGTTTTCATTTTATTCCAAATTTAAATAATCTTGTTTCGAAATCATCTCTGGGAAATCATCAAAATTGTTAAAATTCGAATTACCATAGTAAATAAAGAAAATTTAGACATTTTCGATTTAAATTAAATATTTTGCAAAGAATTTAATAAATTATTTATAAATATTTCTATGATATTCAATTAATAAAAATTAAATGTCAAAGGTATAAAAATTATCGTAAAATTAAAGACTATAAGTAAAATTTATATAGTTGCACGTTTCACTATTACTTTTCTTTTAAATTTGCAAAAAAAAATCATTGACCTCTCCATTTTTTTAACGATTCAAGTAATCACCCAGCAACATATTCTATAGAGAATTGACTATAAATTTTACCTGGGACAAATTTATGAATTTACCTTTAAAAAATATTAATTAACACCCAACAAGAAGTTAGATTATAAAAAGTTGTATCTCTCTCTTAAAGGAGCCTTAAAGTCTGGGCTAACAAAACCATTTTTTTTTTTGATTAATTTCAAAACCAAAAATGATGTCAGCCTAAAATGAAATGGTTAATAATCTATAATTATAAATGATAATTAATTTTTTGTGTATAAATTTTTGATTCATTAGTGAAAAAAATAATAATTAAATAATTCGAAATCCAAAATTATTCAAATAAAATATATTTTTTTTTCTTTTAATCCAAGCATAAATTTTGGCAAAATTTGAATATTAAAATATTTATAATATTTTATTATATATAGAAAGAATTTTTCGGGCGGCAAACATTTAAGTGTTATTAGAATTTACTTATAAATAATTTATTAATTTTTATTTTTATTTTTTTTTAATTTCCAATCCCTTTTTTTTTATTATTTAAAATTTTCATAAATTATGCATTTCTTTTTATTATTGATAAATTATTGTTTTCTGCACGCGTACAATTTTAAAAGTAAAAGCTTTTTGAAAGCGTGCGGATTTTATTCTTACTGGTTTATGGAAATAGAAATTTTAAATTAGCATAATATACAAAGCTGTGGTCATAGATTTTTTTTTTTTTGTAATTTTGTTGGTTATCTGCATAACAAAAACGACATAAATGAAAATTAACAAGAAATATTTATATATGTTAATGAATACATAATTTTATTGCTAACATATTATTATGTTAATTTGATGATAGTAAGGTTTGCTGACAGATTTTTTTTATATATATAAAATTATAAGATATATGTATTAAAATTTTTGGTTATGATAAAGAAACAAAGGGTCAAACACATTTCAAAATGTCAAAAGAACATATTTTTAAATTTTTTTTTAAAATATTAGTTAATTAGGAATTAGTGAATGTTCGTACTATTTCTTCTATTTCATAAATAAGTATAGTAGGTTGGAATATTATGGTTTCCTATGATATAGAACTTAATCACTTTATGAAATTAATGTTAATTGCAGATATTTCAATAATTAATTTTTAGTATAGTAATAAAAAAAAAACTGAAATTAGTTTTTTTTTTAAATTAAAGAACTTATTAGAAGGACGAAAACATTTTCAGATCAGGTTATTATTAGCAAACCTTTTAAGTGTATTTTTTTAAATGCAATTATCATAATGTTAAATTATGTATTTTCAAAATTGATTTCATCTCAATTTATCAGTAAATCGAGTATTACAAATAATTTCAAAATTTTTTTTAAATTTTTAATAAATGACTTTATCAATTTTAAGAGCACATAATTTAATTTTGTATATACTCATTTCAGTTATAGCAAATAAAATTGTCGACCCTTAAAAGGGATATTAATAAAAACAAGCTGTAAATTTTTATATTACTTTATTATGTTAATTCCAAAAGTTATAAAATTATGTAACATTTTAATTTTAATGGAAACTAAAATATATAATAAAATTTAAAAAAAAAAAAACCGGTAAGAAACTTAAATTGTTGTCTCATAAAAAGTAAAATTTATAGTATTAGCGAAATTAAATTTTCAGAGCCTGTTTTGCTTCTAAAATAAAACTAAAAAAAAATTAATATCGGAACTAAACTAAGTCATTCGATAAAAAAATTTATAAAATTATAAATAAATGTTTAAATAATTCATTCATTTAAAGATTATAAACAATTTATAATTAATTTTTTGTTAAAATTTATTTTTAAAAAAAATTATATGATCAAATATATTTGGTTTTTTGTTTTTTATTTTTACTTTGAAGAATTTATTAGCTTTGATTGTCGCTAAAAATATTTAAGCTTCTATAATCTGATTATCACCAAATTTAATAAAAAAAAAATCAGATAAAAGTAAAATTGCCAGATCATGTATTTAATATTTTTTGGATCTTGAAATGTCGATTCATTTAATAAATTATCGGTTCAATTGGTTCATTTTTTTTAATAAAATATAATATTTTTCTTAATTATTAATAAAGTATTGGATATTTATAGACAGATATGACACACCACAAATATGTCAAATGAGCTTATGAAATTAATATTATGATAAGATAAGATTTATTAAAATTAATCATAAAGTTCAATTAGAATCTGAACACAGAAACACCAGTTACATAACAAAATTGAATTTGTAATGGCGTGGTTATAGTTGGTTATTGCCGTACCTGTCAGATATAAAAATCATAATTTAAATTTCTTATACAATGAAATGATGATGTACGCCAATATTTGTGGTCAAGAATTTCAGTTAAATCTTTGTATATATAGAAATGTTTAACACGTTCGCGGTCACCTACTGCAATTGCAGTGGACCATGTGATCTTTTGTTTCAGCTTTAGCTGAATCATTTGATTTTTTTTTCTGTCCGTCAATGTCAAAGAATCAGGAGTAACGAAGCAAATATATTTAAATATATGATTCCAAAACACTGACAGAATTAAGCGACTTCTCTGGTATCGTAAAAGCTTTTTATTTGCTATTTTATGTAGCTAAAAACCAACAGCGACAGAATTAGGATTTCACCCTCCCTCCAAAAATTTAAAAACCAATTTTATTTAATATTTTTCATAAATTTGTTTGCGATATCTAAATATTTGATCCTATATGTATAAATAAAGCTTGTTTTTTTTTTTTTATAAATTAACATAAGTTCTTAAGAAAAGGTTAAACTCATAAATTTTATTTTCACACACACAAAAAAAATATGATAGATAAATTTTAAAAACAAGGTTACTTTTATAAAAGATTCTATATTTTTCTCGTTTTTATTGCAAATTGATTCATTTATGTATTTTATTTTATTTTATTTTCAAGGTTATGAAGGATATTTATATAATTATTAAGAATTATGGAATATTGCTGCTATAATTATTGTATCCTACAAGTAATAGTTCCTTTTGCAAATTTGTGAAATTTTATTTTGTCAAATTTTGAACTAAATTTGTCATATTTTATATTATCAACATTTTGTATGTTTTTAATATAAAAGTTATCAAGGATATATCGGCAATGATTATAACTTTTCCAAGAATCAAATTTCGTTTGCATATAGAAAACTCCAATTTATATAACTTAGCAGAAAAATGATCATTTTCCAGATCTTAGTCTCTAATTTCGAATTTTCGAACTTATTATTATAATATATGTATTATGTATTAATGTTTCAACAAACAATTTTGAATATTTAACTTCACTATAACTAAAATTTAATATTCCATATTAATTAAAACCAGAATTATTATTAGACTAAATTAATCAAACCGAATATAATTTAAATGATTTTACATCTACTAAATATTAATTTCAGAATTATTTAATGTATTGGCTAGCTAAAAAAAAAAAATAAATTAAAACTCTTATCATAAAAAAAAATATTTTTCATTTTATTAAATAAAAATTTGCCGTCAAAATGTCTGCTAAATTAAAAAACGAAAAAAATTTATATTCTTCCAGATGAATAATATACAAAAATCCGGATATTCATGAATTAAACATTTCCAACCCGCACAAAAAAAAAATTAATAAAATTTATTTTATTTGCCTTAATTGAAACCAAACAGAAAAAAATTCCCAAAAAAAAGAAGATACATTTAATTTGCATAAATTATAATGAAGAAAAAATATTACGTAAAACATAAAAAAAAAAACAAAATTAAAATTTTCACTGAGAATATTAAATTTTTTATCAAAAAACCAGAATTAACAACCAAAAAAAAAGTCTAAGCAAAAACGAAATTTTGTAATTTATGCGACAACAAACAAAAAATCTTTAAATATTTATAACCAAGCTAAAAAATTAATCTATACTAACTTAAAAAAAAAAAGTCTTAAAAAAAAGATTAAAAAACTAGAATTTTGAAAAAAAAAAACAAAAAACTGTTTCCAAGCAAAATCGGAAATGGGAAAAGCAAAAGCAAAAAAAAAAAATTATTTTAAATTTAAATATTACCAAAAATAAAAAAAAATCATCATTAATTTTGTTAAATTAGAATCGAATTAATAATAGATTATTTCTTGTGGTTTTTTTTTTAAAACTTTATAAATAATTATTAATTATTATTTTTTCTTTTGTTTTGTTAAAATATTAAATAACTGGTTCATAATTCTATCAAAAAGAAGAAAAAAAATTATGGACTTGATATATTTGGCGGTAAGAATTAAAATACAGAGAAAAAAAAAATATAATATTTATTGCAACACAATCCAAAATTAACAAAACAAAAGAAAAATATTATTTAGAACATAATTTTCGAAAGTTTTTTAAAGAATAATTTCAAGAGACTGGTTTTATTTGAAAAGAAGAATCATTTTAAAATGGTTAGCAATAACTAAATATAAATTAAATTGCAATCTAAATGAATTATCCACTTGTAATTTTTAAGTATGTGGATGACATTTATATAAATATGTCAATCATATTTTTATTTACAATGTCGAAATGAATATAGAAAAATATATGTCTAAAAATGCATCCGGAACTCATGAATTTATGATTAATTGTAAAAAAAAATAATTATGTCTAAGTGTAGGTGCTGTCTAATTGTAGAATATTCAATGCTAGACTGTTTAATGATGGAAAAATTTCATGTTCACCTTTCCTAATATGTGGCAAGTTGGCCTAGTGATGTTGAAATGGGGAATATTATATGCATTAAATTACTTTAAGGTTAAGAGTCCTTTGCGGATATAATTATCATCTATCCACTGGTATTTGTATAATATTTCATTATTCTATCATCCTTAGTAAATCATACAAGTTTGGCTAGGCTAGAAAAGTTTCAAAATGTTTCAAAGATAATCAAAGTTAATATGAACTATGTACTATTAATTTTTTTTTAAAGAGTTATTCTAAGTTAAAGTTGATAAATCTTACTTCTATTTGTAAATTAACTATACAAATTATCAAATTCACATTAATTCTTTAATCATTAATTAAATATAATTTATGAATTTTTTTCAACCAAATTTTCGTTAGAATTTAATTTTTTTTTCATTAATTTATCGTTTCGTCATGTCAGATTTCCAGGTAATAAATCTGATTTTATATAAAAAAAAAAAATCAATAATAAAAATATATTAATAAATTAATATTTTGCCAATTAATTTTTTGTTGCCTTATTATTTTATTCGCTAAAAATATTATATTATTTATCCATATAAAATTTTAAATTCAAGTGTGGAAGTTGTTCATATTTGTAGAAGGAGGGATATTTTATTGTTCGTATCCTTTTGGGTGCAGTAAACTCTAGATTTTTGACATTCTGGAAAATTATTTTAAATAGTCTATCAGTGTATAATATAAATTATTTGATTAATTTCGGCTAATAGTGATGGGTAATGTAGATACCTAAATAAATACTTATTATGATCATTTTGCATTCTATTGCCCGCTATGGAATGTAGCGTTGATTTAAAGCTCGGGGGTAGTCGAATTTAAAAATAATGGTTATTAAAAATTTTAATTCGATATTGTTTTACTGGAAATCCACGGAGGTATAAAGGTATCTGCATACCACGGAGGTATCTGCTACATAAAGCAGAACTGTGTTTTCCAATACAATTAAAGAAATGCTCATTAGCAAGGATTTCAAAGAAAGTTTCATATTAAATTAAGAATGTAACAACGATTTAATTACTATTTTATGTTTTATTTTTTATTTGTTAATTAATTTTATGATTTTGTAAGATGACTGGTTTAGATCATACCATTCTTTACGTATTCCTTTATCTATATTTTATTTTAAAGACTTGTTTTAATTTTTTTTAGAAATTTTTACATTAAAATTTATGAGAAATTAATTGGTTTATTTCAATTTAATTAAAAATAAATAAAATTCTATAAATTGGAATTTTATTTATTTTATTTAGACCGGTTATTCTATTATTTTATAAAAAAAAATACATTAAATTAAAATCAGAACACATTAGGGTGCAGTATATCTCACCCTCTTATTTATGGTGTTTCATTTGAAATTAAATGTTTTCTAGTTTTGTATGCTTTTTGAAATAAGTATAAATTGTCAAAAATTTTTAGGACAATCATCATTCTGTGAATAGACTCAAAATGGTAAGTAAGCCCTAAAGTAGAATAATGATTAATTATTTATTAATTTGGTTTTTTTTCTTTCTATTTTTAGAAACTCGTAATTGCATTCGCCATTTTTGCTGTAGCATCAGCACAAATATCAACTGAATATTTGCCACCATTTGCACCAGCACCAGTATACCATGCACCAGCACCAGTATACCATGCACCAGCTCTAGTATATCATGCACCAGCACCAGTATATCATGCACCAGCACCAGTATATCATGCACCAGCACCAACTTATGAATTACCAGAACAAGAATATTTACCACCAACCAACGATATAGGAGTGGGTCATTCATTAGATGCTGACGGTTACCGTTACAAGACCGCTAAACGTTTCAGATTGAGAACTCGTCGTCATTAGAAATTTTTTTAATAAAAATTTAAAGAAAAAATTAAATGAATTTGAAGCAATAAAATCAGCTAAATGTAAATAATTTGTCTTTAATTATGGTAAAACTATTCTTCTAACCCTTCCATTTATTATCTCATATAAGAAGATGATGGTCTACAAATTAAAACACTATCACTAGATGGGTGTTCTTTTCGATAATCTCTAATATCACAGTTTTCTTTTGTAAAAAAACAGAGTTTAAAAGGCCGAAGTGTTACATATATGTATATTTTTATATGTACCTGAAACTTATGGACCATTAATTGAGGAGAAAAACTTTAAGCCATTCTTGGGTTCAAGATGCAAGAAAAAATATATAGAAATTAATGTTCATCATTATTAGCTGATATATTTATAATCAATCAAGTTTCACTTTTAGGCAGCTTAACAAAATAATTGAATATTTTTGTTAGATGGAATATTTAATTATGATTAAATAATATAATGTTAATATTATATATTCGGTTAAGAATATATTCTTTCTTCAATAGAAAATAAATTAGAATTTCATTTTTTTTAACACCTTTTTATGACATAAATGGGAGAGTTTGTTTTTTTATAGGACCGGTTCAAATTAAATTGTCTATTATATTTAAATTTATGTGTTCCTATGGTGTCATATTTTGTAATGAATTTATTTTTATTTGATCAAAATTCATATAAAATGAAAATAAAGTTAACATAGTTGTCATTCAAAATTTGAATTAGTTGAAGGAAAGTAAAATTCTAAAAAAATGGTAAGAGTAATATTATATTTATCACATTTTGTAAGGGATTTAATGCAAAAAGCCTTTTTTTATCTTGTAGAAATTCTTAGCTGTTGCTTTTGCTATTTTTGCTGTATCTACAGCTCAAATTTCAAATGAATATTTGCCACCATTTGAAGCTCCGGTATTCCATGCCCCAGCACCAGTATACCATGCTCCGGCACCAGTATATCATGCTCCAGCACCAGTATATCATGCTCCAGCACCAGTATACCATGCTCCAGCTCCTGTATACCATGCTCCAGCTCCTGTATACCATGCTCCAGCACCAGTATACCACGCTCCAGCACCAGTTTACCATGCACCTGCTCCAGTTCATATTCCAGCACCAATCCAAGAATATTTACCTCCGGTTCAACAAACCTTTGATGTAGCACCAGCTCATACATTATCTGATGATGGTTATCGTTACAAAACAGCTAGAAGATCAAGAAGATTCAGAACTCGTCGTGCTTAAATAAATTATACGAAAATAAAAATTAATTTCAAATTTTAATTACGAAAGTAATTTTTCAGATAAACTGAATTAAAAAATAATTATAAAAACAAATCCGGAAAGATATTTACTTTAAAAATCCTGAATTATAAACTCCCTAACATAATAATTTATATTTTTTATTGGTTTTCAAAGCTCTAACTTTTTTTTAAAGTTCACTTTATTACAAAAAATTATTTCGATAATAATCAATAGAAAAAATACTGTAACAATTTTCTTAAGTTTTACACTGTCGGAATGATGATATTTATACCAATTTCTTTTCAGAAATTTGTTTTCTACACCACACCATGGTGGGAATTGTCAAAATTCTGTGGTGTAGGAAAGTGTAAGGTATGAAAAAAACATACTTTTATTACACCCTGACAAAATTCTTTATAATTTTAAATTTTTAATCCTTTTTTACTAATTTTAAAGTAAAAAAAAAAAATTAATTACATCTCCACTTTCTACACCTTCAGATTTGAGGGTTTAGAAAAGTGTGGAAAAGTGTACACTTTTTGTAGGCGCCGATTTAAAAAAGGTGTAGAAAGTGTAGAAGGTGTAGTCAAAAGAACGCAAAAATTTTCTACACCATGGAGTGTGTAAGAAAGTGTGTCTGAAAAGAAATTGGTAATAATTTATCTAAATTCATAACTCTCATCCTGTAGCATCAGTTTATAGTTTGAACTTTTATTTCGAACTTTTAGTTCGAACTTTTTTCGTTTTCCTTTCAACGATTCAATCGTCCATTTGCAAGCCAAGGTCTGTCACGAAGAGATTTTTCAAACAATTAGTCAGTATTGTTCCAAGTTTTAATCTACGGGAATCGGACATATGACGCTGAGATAAACTTAACAATACCCCTTACTGTATGCCACCCTAAACAAACAACTATGTCTAATTTTGTTATCAATTTTGATGATGTCCTTTTTCGAGTATATATCTATCCAAGTGGTTCCACCATTTTATATTTGTTTGATTACTATCCATAATTATTGATCATTATTGTTTTTAGTCCACCTACACTTCTTGGTATCTGTGCATTCAAATAGAGATTCAAATTCAGATCGCGATTATCATGTGGACGTCGTCGTATTGAGTATGTTATTCATATTCATTTTCTTTTAGTAATTGTTCCTGTGTTTGGGATCAATTACAATCACTACCTATCTAAAATTATTATAGTTATAAGTCCAAATATGTTTTAAACATTATAGTAAATAAGTACCTAATTTGATTAGTTTTCTACAAATTAAATGGAATATTTACCATAAACGTTTATCTTTAAAATGACATCCATAAAAGATAAAAAATTTAATTAAAAATTGAAAATGCAATAAATTATAATAATTTTAGTTACGAATAAGTATAAATTAAACTTTATATAAAAAAACATACACTACACAATTCCTCAAAATTATCTAAAACATCAATTTTGTGAATACAATAATTTATGCATATTCCAGATTTTAATTTACAACTTAATGAATCAAATTAATTAATTAAAATAAAAATAAAACAGTATAGAATTAATTATACTTTGATATAGTATTTTTTTTTATGATTATGTAAATTGTTCTCTCATGGCAACTATTAAAAAGCTGTTAATGATTAAATAAGTTTCCAATTTGAAGAAAATAAAAGAAGAAAAAAATTTTTTTCATAAAAAAATAAAATGTATTATTTGCAAAAATTAACAGGGTCATTGGGCTTCGTAAATCATAGTAATTATGAAATACTAAGTTATTATACAATAATAAATATTTTTCAATTATATTTAATTTTATATACTATAATGTTAATTTTGGATAGATAAAAGGAGTAATTTTAACATTGAAATTTAAGTTAATCATCTTATAATCATGATTTGTTACATATGTACAATGAAAAATCTATTTTCATAACATATATATTATAATGAAAATTATATTTATAGTTGGTCTAATTAATATTACCAAATTAACACTTATACCAAAAAAATTTTTTTAGCAAAAAAAAAAGATACCATCCTAAGCATAAAGATAACTACAACAGCAACAAAACTGGCGTGCGTGAAATTCGAACCGGTTGCTACATAATAACTATATTCTATTAAATTTTGACTAAAATTAAGCAGCAAAATTCAAATGATTTTATATATGCGATAAAAAAATTAACATTTAGAAGTTTTGATATAAATATGGTGGAAAAATTTTTAGATCATCATTCGAGGGTTTCAAGAGCTTTAGGAAAGAACCCAAATTCTTAGCAAAATGGTAAGTTAAACTTTTACCAAAGGATTATTATGGATTACTTTCGCAAGCAAAAGGATTAAAGTTAATATGTTTTAATTTAATTGCAGAAATTCGTTATCTTTGCATTCGCATTTGTTGCCGCAGCATTAGCTGACGTGTCAGAATTACCATCAAATGAATATTTGCCACCTGTTGAAGCAGTTGCTGTTCAAGAAGCAGTTGTAGGACCAGCTCCATTTGAAGCTGAACCAGCTCATGAGCTTGCTCAAGATGGATACCGTTACAAAACCGTAAAACGTTACCGTTTCAGACATCGTCGTGATGTAAATGAACTCCCATCAAATGAATACTTGCCACCAGTAGAAGCTGCTCCAGTGCAAGAACCAGTTTCTTTCCCTGCTCCAGTTGAAGCTGAACCAGCTCATGAACTTGCTCAAGATGGATACCGTTATAAAACCGTAAAACGTTACCGTTTCAGACATCGCCGTGATGTAAATGAACTCCCATCAAATGAATACTTGCCACCTGTAGAAGCTGCTCCAATTGCCGAACCAATCGCATTCCCAGCTCCAGTCGAAGCTGTACCCGCTCATGAGCTCGCTCAAGATGGATACCGTTATAAAACCGTAAAACGTTACCGTTTGAGACATCGTCGTGATGTAAATGAACTCCCATCAAATGAATACTTGCCACCAGTAGCACCTGCCCCAATTGCTGAACCAATTGCAATCCCAGCTCCAATTGAAGCTGAACCCGCTCATGAACTAGCTCAAGATGGATACCGGTACAAAACCGTAAAACGTTACCGTTTCAGACATCGTCGTGACGTAAATGAACTCCCATCAAATGAATACTTGCCACCAGTAGCACCTGCTCCAATTGCTGAACCAATTGCACTCCCAGCTCCAATTGAAGCTGAACCCGCTCATGAACTCGCTCAAGATGGATACCGTTACAAAACTGTAAAACGTTACCGTTTCAGACATCGTCGTGACGTAAATGAACTCCCATCAAATGAATACTTGCCACCAGTAGCACCTGCTCCAATTGCTGAACCAATTGCACTCCCAGCTCCAATTGAAGCTGAACCCGCTCATGAACTCGCTCAAGATGGATATCGTTACAAAACTGTAAAACGTTACCGTTTCAGACATCGTCGTGATGTAAATGAGCTCCCATCAAATGAATACTTGCCACCAGTAGCACCTGCTCCAATTGCTGAACCAATTGCACTCCCAGCTCCAATTGAAGCTGAACCAGCTCATGAACTCGGTCAAGATGGTTATCGTTACAAAACAGTAAAACGTTATCGTTTAAGACATCGTCGTGATGTAAATGAACTCCCATCAAACGAATACTTGCCACCAGTAGAAGCTGTTGCTGTTCAAGAGGCTGTTGTTGGACCAGCACCAGTTGAAGCTGAACCAGCTCATGAACTTGCTCAAGATGGTTATCGTTACAAAACCGTAAAACGTTACCGTTTCAGACATCGTCGTGATGTAAATGAACTCCCATCAAACGAATATTTACCACCAGTACAAGAAGCTATTGCTCCAGTTCCAGAACAAGTTATTGTTGGATCAGATGTTGAACCAGCTCATGAACTTGCTCAAGATGGATACCGTTACAAAACCGTAAAACGTTACCGTTTCAGACATCGTCGTGATGTAAATGAACTCCCATCAAATGAATACTTGCCACCAGTAGCAGCTGGTCCAATTGCTGAACCAATCGCATTCCCAGCTCCAATTGAAGCTGAACCAGCTCATGAACTTGCTCAAGATGGATACCGATACAAGACTGTAAAACGTTACAGACTCCGTCGTCACTAAATTACACTAGATATAATCTAAGAAAATGGTAACACACTCGCCGGTAAATGTATTAAAAAATAGAATAGTACAATAAAAAATTGTTTCAAATTAATATAACAACCGATTTTTATTTTTTTATGTTTCCCTCTGAAATGAAATTGTAGCATTTAATATCATATAGTATAGACGACCCACCAGTACGCTTCTACAATTTAGTTGTCAAATTAAGTGACTATATATAAAGTTACTGTATAAATATAGTATTATCGAAACTTATTTATTATTGTTATTGTGGAATTTAAACCTGCCAGATATTACTAAGGCAACACGCACCTCGATTATTTTCACACTTCAATAACATTTGAAAACTATATTGATCTCTGATTTCTTTCTTCTTTTTGAGCGACTTCCTGTAGAATAATTTGGTCTTTTTAAGTAGATTTCATAAGACGTTAAGCCATAATGTCTCCCACTATATATGTATTATAAAGAGACTAGTCATCTAACGAAACGATACCATGAGATTTCGTCATATTGTGAAAAGAAGTACTTTCCGTTAAACCAATTAAAGAAAAATTATTATTTTAAGAAAAATATATGGTGCCGTGCTAGAAGGTTTATCAGTTAAATCCATAATGGCCTTATCGCACTCTCAATTGTGAGATAAAGCCATACGTGTAAATTTCGCGGATACGGCTTTATTTCTTGCAATATGCGATAAAGCCATTATGGCTTTATCTCATTAGGCCCTATAGAACGGCACCATATATTATGATTGACTTATTTTTAATTATGTATCCTAACTTTCTACTCGTGCAAATGAAGTTTTTTATTTATTAAAAATTGAATTTTATTGCTTTTCTCATAAATTCATTATTGAGTTTATCTAATAAATTCGAATATTACTAAATTGCTTTTAAATTTATTCTAGTTGTTTTAGTAAAACCTGTATTCAAAACTTTCTATTCTTGCATAAAACTATAGTAGTTAGATACATTTTAAAAATCTCATTTTCATCCCAAAAAGTTTCCTCCCACTTGCAAAAGTAGTAGTGCATTTATTTTGATTATGTTATTTAATTATAATTTTATGCTTTGTATTAAAAAATGGGCTTTATATGGAAGTAAAAAATATAATCAATCTTAATTTTTAAATACCGGTATTCTATACTTTGATTACCTACAAATTTAAATTGACAATCAAAAGAAGCTGCATATATACATAAGTAAAAGTAATAATTAAATTTTATATCTATGTTTTGTCTATTTTATGATTTCTGCAAACGAGAAGCGAGGTTTGTTTGCTTATGTTATATTTTTTTAAAATAAATTTACATAAATCGAAAAGTAAGGTTATTAATTTTGTGCAAATTCATAATAATAGCAGGAACCGGTCGCAAAAAAATGTTCAAAGTCAGTCTTTTGATGATCGTTTTTTATGATGATTTATTTTATTGATAGAAAATCTATTTGGCTAGATAATCATATAAATATCTGAACTTGCATCACTAAATTATCATTTGAACAGTTGTTCTATAACGGTACATATAAATACAAATAATGGTAAAGACTTCTTTAAGGATAATAATCTGTTAAAACAAGACAGTAGAAAATTATTGAACATATTTTATTGTTCTTTCAGAAATTATTGATAACATTGGTTGCCATATTCGGCATTGCTTCAGCACAGATCATAAATGAATATTTACCACCACACCAAGGAGGTGGTGGTGGTTTTGATACAGGATTTGGAGGAGGTGGTGGTGGTTTTGATGGAGGTGCTGCAGGAGGATTTGATGGAGGAGCCGCAGGTGGATTTGCTGGTGGTGTAGGTGGTTTTGATGGTGGAGCTTCTGGTTTTGCTGGAGGACATGCTGGTGGTTCTGGTTTCGGTGTAGGTGTAGGCCCAGTCATACATCATGTCCCAGCACCTGTTTTCCATGCCCCAGCACCAGTTTATCATGCTCCAGCACCAGTTTATCATGCTCCAGCACCAGTATATCATGCGCCAGCACCAGTATACCATGCACCAGCACCAATTTATCATGCTCCAGCACCAGTATTCCATGCTCCAGCACCAGTATACCACGCACCAATCGAAATAGCACCAGCTCATTCATTAGACGCTGATGGTTACCGTTATAAAACAGCAAAACATTACAAACTAAGAACACGTCGTCATTAAAGCTATTTTAGTGTTCAAAGTATTTAAAAATTTGAGCACAAATGTGTGTTCCTTAATAACAAAATACAATTTGAAAAATAAAATAAAATGTATTTACTAAAAAATTCAAAAATACTTTAATTTTTCGGGAATATTTAAAATCTAAAATTTTAAATCACAGTGAATGATAAATTTTGTAGATACAATTCAGTAACATGGATTATATGTAAACTATAAAGCTTTTTCTTCAGCTTTCAAACAGCTTTATTTGTTATTAAATTTGTTATTTAAATTTTTTTAAGCAATATCAAAACATGAAAAAAGAAAAATTTTCTTGACAAGAAATAGTGAACTTTTTTTAATGCTATTTAGCGGACAACTTAAAGGAATACTCGATTTTCTATTTAATAAATAAAAGCCCTTGAAATTTGGTTAAAAGAGTAGTTAAAATTACCCACATAAAAATATAGGAATTACTTATAGTTTTATCTAGAGAAAAAAAAATTAAAATATTATATAAATGGAAAATTTCCAAATATTTTCTATTTAAATGGAATGAAATTTTCAAATATGTATATATATTGTACATTATTATTTGGTCTTATTAATTTAAATTTACTGTACCCTGTTTAATATTCAAATTAAATATTACATGAATATATAAATAAACTTATCTACTAGAATTAATGTATGAAAAATTTATATATGGAATTAATTAATTATAATTCATAAATAATATAAACGTTTTTGTTTCTACAAAATTTCCGTTTTTGTTTTGAAACTTTAGCGAGCCAAAATACTTTGCTGTAACACACCAATAAAAAAAATTAAATGATTTAATGACAAGGTCAAGAACATGAATTCTATATATTTCATATTTGCAATGTAGTATTAATTATATTCAGTGGAAATGGAAAGAGAGCTTGTAATAATATCTACGTGTAAATCACGCAGATTTCTAATAAAAAAATTATTAATAAGAAGAAACCAGTTTAAGTGACCAATAGAAATTATTCTAACCCAAAAAAAAGATTATGTTAATTTAATTTTAAGCACACAAAAAATTATTCATCTGAAGAAGCTTTAGAACGATATAAATACCAGGTTAGATTTTGATTATGGTCATTCGAGAAACTGTTTTCATCGCCTAAGAACAAAAATTTTAGTCATGGTGCGTACAATAAATAAAAGCCCTTGAAATAAATAATTAATAAAGTAGTGAAATATTAATTAATAAATTTAATTATTTTATTCTATCCACAGAAGTTTTTTTTGATAGCTTTTGCTGTCTTAGCAGCTGCTGCAGCAGATGTTGCTGAACTCCCATCAAATGAATATTTACCACCAGTGCCAGCTGTTGCGCCAACCCAGGAATATTTACCACCAGTATCAGCCCCAATTGAAGCTGAACCAGCTCATGAACTTGCTCAAGATGGATACCGTTACAAAACCGTAAAACGTTACCGTTTCAGACATCGTCGTGATGTAAATGAACTTCCATCAAATGAATACTTACCACCTGTAGAAGCAGTTGCTGTACAAGAGGCCGTTGTTGGCCCAGCTCCAGTTGAAGCTGAACCAGCTCATGAACTTGCTCAAGATGGATACCGTTACAAGACCGTGAAACGTTACCGTTTCAGACATCGTCGTGATGTAAATGAACTTCCATCAAACGAATACTTACCACCAGTACCAGCACCAGCTCCAGTACCAACTCAAGAATATTTACCACCAGTATCAGTTGAAGCTGAACCAGCTCATGAACTTGCCAATGACGGTTATCGTTACAAGACAGTAAAACGTTATCGTTTCAGACATCGTCGTGATGTAAATGAACTTCCATCAAACGAATACTTGCCACCAGTAGAAGCTGCTCCAATTGCCGAACCAATCGCATTCCCAGCTCCAGTTGAAGCTGCACCAGCTCATGAACTCGCTCAAGATGGATACCGTTACAAAACCGTAAAACGTTACCGTTTCAGACATCGTCGTGATGTAAATGAACTTCCATCAAGCGAATACTTGCCACCAGTACCAGCTCCAGCTCCAGTACCAACCCAAGAATATTTACCACCAGTACCAGCCCCAGTTCAAGCTGAACCAGCCCATGAACTTGCTCAAGATGGTTATCGTTACAAAACCGTAAAACGTTATCGTTTAAGACATCGTCGTGATGTAAATGAACTCCCATCAAACGAATACTTGCCACCAGTAGAAGCTGTTGCTGTTCAAGAGGCTGTTATTGGACCAGCTCCAGTTGAAGCTGAACCAGCCCATGAACTTGCTCAAGATGGTTATCGTTACAAAACCGTAAAACGTTATCGTTTAAGACATCGTCGTGATGTAAATGAACTCCCATCAAACGAATATTTACCACCAGTACCAGCTCCAGCCCCAGTACCAACCCAAGAATATTTACCACCAGTACCAGCTCCAGTTCAAGCTGAACCAGCCCATGAACTTGCTCAAGATGGTTATCGTTACAAAACAGTAAAACGTTATCGTTTAAGACATCGTCGTGATGTAAATGAACTCCCATCAAACGAATACTTGCCACCAGTAGAAGCTGTTGCTGTTCAAGAGGCTGTTATTGGACCAGCACCAGTTGAAGCTGAACCAGCTCATGAACTTGCTCAAGATGGTTATCGTTATAAAACCGTAAAACGTTACCGTTTCAGACATCGTCGTGATGTAAATGAACTCCCATCAAACGAATATTTACCACCAGTACCAGCTCCAGCTCCAGTACCAACCCAAGAATATTTACCACCAGTACCAGCTCCAGTTCAAGCTGAACCAGCCCATGAACTTGCTCAAGATGGTTACCGTTACAAAACAGTAAAACGTTATCGTTTCAGACACCGTGCTTAATTTATAATTAAAAACAAATAACATGTAAAAGAATTTCTAATTTTTTAAACCATTCTACATTAGAATGTGAAATTATTTTATAAAGAAAGCCATAAAAATATTTAGAATGAAAACATTGTGATAACATCAAATCGAACAAAATAAAATATCAACTCAATTAAATTATATTAAAATTTTACTTTATTTATCATGAGCTTTTAGTAAATAATTAAATTACATCTCTTGTGTTTCAAAGTTTTTAAAACAAAATAATATGAAATATTGTGATAAGTACCATCATTTGGGATATAATTAACATGGGAATTAATTTTTAATTAATTAATTTCGTTCATTATTATAAATATGTTATAATTTTAAACCAAATAATAATAGGTACTATATAGTAGTAATAAATGGCAACAAAATATCGGAAAAAACTGTGAGTGTTCTGTTGAGCCTAGAAATCTGGTTGGTGATTCAAGAAAAATATAGCATTATTCGTTGTTTTGCATTTCAATATGACATTTATATTTCGATACAGAACAACACGATGTATTCTCATTAACGTATAATTGTTGAGTATTTTAGGTTTTTAGGATTTCAAAAATGATAATATATTTGGTGTTTTATAAATATAATTTTTTCTATCACTACGCTGAATATCACTAAGCTATCAATGTATAAGGCAAATTAAGTTTAAAAGTTTGTGAAATCAAAGCTATTTAGATAACTGGTGGCAAGTATTCGTTTGACATAATAATTGATTTCATGATATGCTATTTAAATTATAAACTTATCATGATATTAATTTAATTTGAGAAATTCGATTTCGGTAGGTACAATCTTGATCATTTTCATTACACAGGTTCATGAAATTATTGCAACTATTAAGCCACATTAAATTTACGACAATTTTAATATTTCCTTACATAAATGTATTTGCAATTTTTTTATAATTAAAATAAAATTATTGATGGAGAAATTCTTAATATTTAAGTGAAACATTCATTAAATTCTCCACAACATAAATTGAAATTCTCCACAACATAACAAGTCTTTAAAGTTTCCAAAATATTAGCTAGTAGTTGAGCATAGTCAAATTATTTCTCAAGATTTATAAAAAGCATAAAATCAAAGTTTCTCTTTTAATTTTTATTAAAAAAATATCTTATTTTAAGTTGGTTTTTATTTTTTCTCACTGTCACTTTCTTTATAAAGCTGCAAAAATTACTTAAACTGGTTGAGTTTTATGTTAATCTTATTTAATTATTTAAAGTGCATTACTCGATCACTAAATATTTAAATTATACAAAACGATAAACACTTAATCAGAGCAAAAATACAATATTTTAAATACAAATACAAACTAATTTATTTTTGTAAATTAAAGTCAAATAATTATATAATTAATAAGGATGCAAGCTGTATATTAGTTGTGTACTAGGCTTTTCATAAGTATAACCATTTCTTGGTTTATCTGATTCAAATTTTACAAATTCTGGTGTACTAATAATTTGAATTTGTGCTGGTTGTGGATTTGAGCTATATGGAACTGATCCATAATTTTGTTGATATTGATATGTATTTGGTTGTGGTGATTGATAATAACGATTAATATTCGTATTTAAAATATTTTCAAATGAAGTAGAAGGTGGTAAAAAATCATCGGGATATTGAAAGCCTGTATTTAATTGTGTATGACCATATGATAGTACCATAAAAAATATGAAAATTATTGTAATCTAGAAAATATATAAATTAGATTATTTATTTATTTCTTTATAATATGTAAATAAAATGTTATTTTGATATGTACCATTTTTCTGCTTCGAGGAACACTGTTGGATATAAAGATAACTTTTAAAAAATAATCTTTGAAATATAAAATTTTTCCACTTTTATATCAAAATTCTTTTTACGAATTTCTTTGTTTACTTATTTTCCAACAAAATATTTAGAAATTTTACACTTCCAAGAACCAGTTTCAAATAAATAAAATATTTTTATGTTTTTTTGTCCTGACAAGAAAATTTATTTTCCTACGACGTAGTATTCAGGGATGTTAAAAATTTCATAATTAATATTATAATTATTATATAGAGCCAAAATACCAATCGAACAATTAAATATTATTTTATATCCAGTTGTGCATTCATTTTCAATTTATATTTTTAAAATTTAAGATTAATGATTTTAACATTTGTTTATATTTAAATGCAATGATAAATAATATTAAATTTCCAGTCATAAATATTGGACATCCCTGAATATTAAAAATTAAAAATTAAACCACAAAGTGGACGAAGAATTAGTAATAAAAATGTCAATAAATCCATTTTAAAGAAATTATATTTTAATATTTTTATAAATAGAAATTTATCAAAACAAAAGCAGACAACAAATGTGAATATTTATTAGTAAATTTCTTTTATTAATTGAACTAACCTTGACTTGAAAAATTATGAATTTAGTGAAAGAGTTCAAAGAACCATCTTTTGGGTCAAATTAAATTAGAATTAAAATGAAATTTTTTTTAAAGAATCATCAATATTGTATACTATATTACAAATTAAATTAGTCGCTTTCTCAAAGAATCGCAAATGTGTACTAAAAGTTTGTTAGTTAAAGTAATTTTCAAAAATTTATTAAATACAATTATGAAAATTCATTTAAATATATTTTTTTATGCTTAGAATAAATTAGTAATTAATTATTGATGATTAACTCAATTTAGAAAACGACTAAATTTAATCTACCACATTCAATCTGCAATTTGTAAATAAAAAAATTAAAAATTTTATTTAATCACAAACTATATGTATAAAATAAATTTTGAAAAATATATAAGATCCTGAAAAACAATTAAGATAAATATCAAATTTTGTTTGAATTATTTATCGTCCTGGTTTTTTCCTGTTCCAATAATATTTATTGCCATATTCCTTCTAAAATTTACATAAAAAATATATAATTTAAAATAAATCAATAATAAATTATCAAAAAGCCATATATAAATATTTGGAATTATATTTAGAGAAATAGTAGTGAACCCTTTTTTTTTTGTAAATATTTTTTGAACTTAGTAAACAATAAATCTTATTTATCATCCCAAAAAAAAATTAAATTTAAATAAATTTCAAAAATGATAAAAAATTATTAAATAAATAAATCAATAAAATGAGTTTGCTAATAGTTCAATGATCTTAATTTTAACTTTTTTATCATTTTTATTAACCGGTTTGCTCATATTTTGCAGATTGTAATGAACTTTTATTGAAAGTGATCGAGGTTATGATGGTTTTAAGTATATTTTATTTACTTCAAAAATAAACAAATAATAAAAAAAAAATATTATTTATATATGTATATATACTAACATACAATCTAAAATAAATTTATCAAAAAGATTGATTGAACTTTTTTTTTTTTTAATTTTCATAAATTTTAAGCTTTGATGTCTATACGATTTTTTATTTTGGTTAAATTTAAAGATTTATTCAAAATATATTGTACTTTTCATTTCAGACAAAGTAAATATACTCAATTCAAGATCATTTCTGTTGAAAGAATAAGAAAAAGTTCAATCAACTTTATTAGAATATGAACAAAAAAATATATTAGTTATTATAGTAACGCCAAAGGCTTAGTATACTTGAAAATTTTCAATAACAATTTTTTGAAATAATATTAATGATACTCGATGAGCAAAACAAAAAAAAAATTCTTATTACACATAATATTTTTTTTTAACTTTCTCTTATGGTGATATTGTTTTTTAAATGAAATGGAGAAAAAAAATGGTTATAAACTATATTATATATTTGGTATGATATAATTTTATTTGCATTATGGAAAATAATATAAATCCCTAACAATATATTATGAAGCGTAAGTATACTTTTCGAAGGATCATTTTTTTATACATTACCCAGCAGTGTTTAATGGAATATGACATTAGTAGATTTCTAAGTTAGATTAGTATTTTGTCTATGTGAAATTCTTTTTGTATCAAATAAAATTCATTTAGAAAAGGATTTTAATTAAGTAATAATATCTTTCTATGAATAATTTAAATTAGACCAATATAATTAGTTAATTATCTATAATTTTAATTATAAATGATATTATATGAAATTATTAAAATTCTAAATATAATTTAAATATTTATTTCATACAAATTAAATGTCAATTCCTTAAAACTAGTCTAAGGATCATGAGTAAATTGGATAATTTCTACATACCTGATACTATAATAATTTTTATTAGTAGGTGAAATTTGGAAAAAAACTATTGAAGTCAATTTTTAAAAATGAAAAAATTAATCATCCCAATATTTAACAGCATCTTACCTGATAATAATTTATAAATCATTACATCAAATTAATTAATTAAGAACCTACAAAGCACATAATGAATAAATTATAAAGTTTAATCTTAAAGTAGTCTTAAAGTCTGGCTTATCTTTTTGTTTTAATTAATTTCTAAAATAATAAAAATGATCTCAGCTTAACTATTTTTTTTTTGTAATAACTTTTAGAATTATCATTTTGTTATGTCAGAGAGCTACAAGTTTTTATTTTGTTATGTTAGAGAGCTAAGTTTGTTAGAGTTACAAGCGACAAATTAATCATCAAATTTATTTGGAATTAATTAGAATTCTCCAGTCCGTTAAATTCATATCATCTATTTATTTATTGCAATAACATCGAAAAATCGCTTGAAGGTCAACTTAGACTCAACTAAGAGGATTATTACACTTATATTTATTTTGCACTCATTTGTCTGTAAGCCTTCAAATTTTTTTAATTAAAATTAGAAAATTACTTTAATGCAATATGTTGTATGCAATATATTAATTTACATTAGTACTTGTCTATCTACTATTATATTTGTCAATCACGTTTACTTGTAAATAATCTTAAAACAGCAAATATAGAGACATTTTTTTCAACTCAGTGTCGCCAATGTTTATTTGATCAAATTTTACTAACCATTTTCATTGTGATATTTGACCCTATTCAAATTTACATAATTAAATAATAAAATTATAAATAATTCTTAAAATCTAAAAAGCATATAACATTGAATATTTAATAATAAATATTTTAATTGATAATAAATTAATGTTGTTATATAAGTTGAAAAGATTTATGTATTTAAAATGATTCTAAATAAAAACAAAAAAATTAGAGCTTTAAATATAAAATCATAAATCATTCTTTAAAGTCATTAGTGTCAATTTTATTTTTTTTCCATTACTTAATTTTTTTTAACAAATATTATTTTTCCTGTTTTTAGGTGATGACATAAAAAAAATTTATTAAATTTTAATGAAAAAAAAAAATTAAATTTTATTCCAATAATTCATTGTTAAAAATAAACTTTTAATATAAAAATTTTTTATAATTTTTTATTCTTCTTTACAAAATTTAAACAACTTTCAATTTCGTTTCCTACATTAAGTGCGTATTATAATATTTTTTAAGTGGTTCTACATCAAAATGTTAAAAATAACAAAACTAAAAAGATGACTTATGAAAATGAATACACAATATATAAAAAAAAAAAACTTAAAATCACGATAATCTAATAAGAAAAACTTCTTTAAAAACATAATTAATTAATTTATAATATTTTTTTTTTTTTGTTGTACTGCAAATTATAAAACATGTTTGAAATCATTACTTGCAAAAGCTTTTGTTAACATATAAAACTAAATATAAACTTTAATCTTTAAACAAAAAATATTAATCAAATTATACAAGTATGAGAATTTAGAACAACCAGCAAAAAACTAAATCGAAAAACTAAATATTAATTAAAAAAAAAACAAAAACCAATCCATAAACCAGGAAAGATTTTTTAACATAAAAATAGTATAAATAGTCAAATTTGTAATGTATTTTAAATCATTCGCAATTAACTTTAAATCAAATTAAAACATCAAGCTTATAAAAACTTTTTAACTATGGTAAATAAAAATTAAAAAATTGTTTAATCCTTTTAAAATTGTGATCCTTTTGCTAATTTTTATTATTTTATTTTTTATTTTATTTTTTAACTTTTAAAGAAATTCTTTGTGACAACATTTCTTGCTGCAATAATAATTGCATTTGTTTCGGCTCAAGTGAATCAAGAATATTTACCACCACATCAAAATGGTGGCGGACTAGGTGGTCCAGGAATTGGTGCAAGTGCACATCAAAGTGCAGCTATTGGTGGTGGTGGCGGTGGTATTGGCGGTGGAATTGGTCATGCACCATCTGTTGATTATTTACCACCATTAGGTGGTGGTGGTGGCGGCGGTATTGGTGGTGGTTTTGGTGGTGGTGGTATTGGTGGTGGTTTTGGTGGTGGTGGTATTGGTGGTGACCCAGAACCAGCTCATGTTAAAGGTGCTGATGGTTATAGATATAAAACAGCACGTAGATCAAGATTCCGTAAACGTTTCTAAATAAGTTATTATTACACCATTTTGTCTTTGGGTGAATAATTAAGTATTGTAAAAAAAAAAAAAAACATAATTCATAATAAAAAAAAATGTTATTAAGAAAAAATTAATTAAATTTTTGATTAATTTTTATTTTTTATTTTTCCAATAATTCAATAATCAATTTTTTTGGCAAACCAAATAATTTTATTAACAAATTATTGTGTCTGTTTTTATGTATGCAGTTCAGGTCGGGTCCTTGGGGTGCAATTTTGTTAGTTTTTTTTTTTTTTTCAAAATGTTTACGGTTGTTGTTTTTTAGTTTTTGCAATTTTAATGAAGGTTTTCCGTGCCGGAAAATAAATCTACAAAAATTATGTAAAACAAGAAAAAAAAAATTGAAGTATAAAAAAAATATTCGTTTATTTTAATTTCATTAAATTCTTTTTAAGATGGAAGTATTTTTTGTTATATAATTAAATGACCTCGGTATATGTAGCAGCAGCATAATTTTTTTAATTTTGTCCAGACAGTTAAAAATGATTAATGCTCTTTCAAAAAATAAAATAAAAAAAATACATTTAACACTTAATAAAATCAAATTTAATTGATTAAATTCAAAAAAACTCAATAATTATAAAATAAATTATTATATTGCAATTAAAATTATTTTAAAAACAACCTTCTTTGACCCCCCTAAGTGTTGTAGGCAACACTATAATAATTAAGAGAAACTATAATTATGAAATGTTTCTTATAAATATATTTATATAAATTTATGAAAATGTTAATCGCTTGGTTAATTTTAAACGCATCTGTAGTTCATATAAGCTCATGAATTAAAACCAGACCCGCCAAAAGTCGATGAAGTTTATGAAACCAAAGATGTAAAGAAGAATTTTGAAATTATTTGTCTTCCTGATTTTTCGCTATTATATTAAAATTTTTGTCACACGGTTAAGCAAATGGTTATTTCTTTGTGTCGTCTTGCACACTTAAGTTCCAAAGTTCTCTATAAATAGAAATAATATTAAACTTTGTTTCATTGAATTATGGATTCATCGAATTACGAATCTTTCCAAAGGATAATATCCTTTGAAAGATTCAAACAAAGACCATATAATTATATCGTCCTTGACTACATACCAGTTGGATTTGTTGCAGATATTTCGGAATTGGAAGGTGGAGATAGTAGCATTGCAAAATATAAACGATTGGAAATCGTTGGTTCTATCACCAGCTTAAACGATTCGTCCAAATGCGGACTATGTAAGCAAAATAAAATATAATTTATATTTCTTATAATTGAAGTTAATTATGAAATTTTGTTGAATTATATAAAATTTGAAATATTAAGTTTATATTAATAATTATCTTTATCACAAAACTAATTATCATTATGAAAAATATTGTAATTAAACTAATTCTATTCTAATTTTGTATATATTATAGGTAAATTAGGATAATAAATAAATCTCAATTATATACTAAAAAAGAATCATTAATTTTGACAATTTAGTGCAAAATTGTCTCATTATAAATTAAATTTTGTTTAGCAAGTTGCGATAAAGTCTCTCTTTCTTAATGAACTTGAATAATTAAACATTAGACTTGCTAATTATTATAATATTAAGTCATAAATTTTATATAATGATAGCCAAAAATTGAAATTTATTACCAGTTTTTTTTTTGTGAGATTGTATTTTTTTTTTTGTTTCTAATAAATTTACGAAGTCAATTGTTACGGTTTAGCGAAATAGTAGGGGAAACTCGTTCCTTATTCGAATTATAAAATCAAAATTAACTTTTGTTTTTAATCTTAAAGTTATATGCTTTTATATGCCAGAAATTAATTGATATATTTTAATGTTAAATAGATTTTATAAAAAATTAATTAAATAAATATTAAATAAATTAAAATATCGACTTTATTTTTACGGTATAGAATATATATTTTTTTTAATACATAATTAAAATGTCATCTGCTACTTTAGAAAAAAGGCAGTAATTTTAATAATTTGATTTTAGGAATAATTAAAAAAATTTTAAGCTTTAATTTTAATATAAATTAATGTTAAATGTAGAAAAATTTGGATTATACAGAAAATTAATAGTAAAATTTTACATATTTTTTAATGAACTTATGAATTTAATTTTAATTGATCTACTGCAATTATATGTAATTTCTATAAGGTATCGACTACAATTTCAAAGATAAAATTTATATTATTCGAGAATCATTTTTATTTCATGATGAAAAGTTCCTTTAAAAATTATGTATAGAATAGGAGTACTTATCCATACTTTAAGGATGATTAATACTCAATTTATTTTAAATATATTTTTTCTACTTTTACTGCTTGTTTATAAATATTAGCCACAAATCTAGCTATTTAAATGGCTAACATTATCAACAATTAAAAATTTTATAATACTATTATGAATTGAATTGTGGAGGAAAAATTGATAAGTCTTAACAAATTATTATTATGACGAATTATTTATAATTCCAGGTCAAATTTAAATATTTCCAAATGGAATTTACTTTTTTCCCCAAATCAATTTCGTATTTTTCCAAATTAACTAAAAATGTTGAATTCAATTAAATAACTTTATGTATAAAACCACTTTCACTATCACATCTGATATAATCTAAAAAAATAAAAATGGAAATATTCCAAATTAGAATATTTAAATAATAATTTGGAATTTTTTTAATTGGAAACTCCAGAAAAAAATATTGAATTTTATCAAAAGTTAATAACCTTTTAAAGTTTGTAAACTCTTAATAGTTTATTCTAAAAAAAGAAAAAAAAAATCAATCAATTTTGGATGTTGCTAACTAAACCTTTCGTGGGAGATGTTGCTATAAGTAATCAGGAATTATACCAAAACTTGGAATAATGATTATTATAGTAATAAATATTGTTTTAAATATTAATTTTCGAGACATGGATCCCAAAAATATTAATAATTTATTAATAAAGACAATTTAGATTTTAGATATTATAAATTAGTCATTCTATGTTTTTCATCGTTTTATGTTAGCAAAATTTGGCTATTTAGCTAGTAATTTGACTGTTTGAAAACTATTGCCTATAATAAATAGGGCAAAAATTTTGAAAAGAGTTATACAAAAAGTACAATAGACAAATTATATATTAGTGACATTCAAAATGCACTTTATATGACATTGTTTAAAAAAACTAAATTTATAGGATATTTTAGAATACAATTACGTAAGTAGGACTTACTTAAATGTAAATCATATCATAAAGGAAAGTAATTGTTACAACAATCATAAATAACCAAACATTTGTCTGATTTGCATCACCAAAAATACAGGAATTTAATTTAATTAATTTAACTATACCATAATGCTATTCTATTTGGTATACATAATCATTGAAGGTTCAAATCGGAAATATTAATTTTTATAGTAATGATTTTGTACCTGTAATCTGTAAAAACATAAAATGAACCTACATCAGTTAATTAGTAAGATAAAATATATAAAGCTAACCATATCTTTGTTGTTTTTGCCTCTTTTTTTTGGGAAATGTTACGAAAAATAATAGTGCATGCTTCCTCTAAAACTCAATTATTTAAATATGTAGATTATGTAGTTTGAGAAATTGACATTGAATTTGAAGAAATAAAAAAAACATGAATTTTTTGTTTTGTTTTAGTTTAAAATTTTAACATAAATAAACCATAATAATGTTAAAATTATGTTGTAGATATATTTGAATTTTTTTTTTTGGTTATGAAATTTTATATAGTATTTTTACCTTATAATTTCTTATAGATTATATTTTTGCCGGTTATATTAGGCTTAACTTGAAATTAAATTGATTATAATAAATTTTTCAAATAATCACCGGTCATTCACTTTGATATTCGTAACAAAATTTAATTGTCTATTCAAATTGGTATAGTTATATATTTAAAATATATGTATATAATTTAACTGTGAAATTTGTATATTATTTAAATTGAATATTATAATTATATATTTACCTTTTAAGTTATAATTTAATAGTTTTTATTGCACATTAGCCTTCATAATTCTATTTGAATCTTGACTATTTATATCCCACTTTTTGATACAAATATAGTTATTTAAAAATTTCTATAAATAGTTAATATTTTCTTTCAATTTATATCAAATCTAATAACCACTTTGGTGATTACACTTTAAAAAAGAAAAGATAATTAAAACTTAAAGAAAATGGTAAATTACACATCAAAGGAAAAAAGGATAATACAATATTTATAATTAATTTAAATTATTTGTTTTTATTTAATTACACAGAAAATAATATTTATTACAATTGCTTTAATTGCTTTTGTTGGTGCTGACGTATCACATTTGTCTAGTAATTATTTGCCACCACAGGAAGCTGCCCCGGCACCAGCACTTGCACCACTACCAGCACCATTACCGGCACCACTACCAGCACCACTACCAGCACCAATTCCAGCTGGTCCAGCACCATCACAAGAATATATACCACCACAACAGGAAGAAGAACTAGCACCAGCACCAATTGCACCAGCTCCAGCACCAGTTGCACCAGCACCAGTTGATATTGCTGAACCAGCACTAGGACCATCAGCTGATGAAGGTACAGAAGTTGGTGCTGATGGTTACAGATATAAAACAGTTAGAAGAATTAAATACAGATACCGAGTTTAATTTTGATTTCTTGAAAATAATATAAGGAAATTACAATTTTTATTTATTATGAAATTCAATTTATTTCATTGGGAACTGACTAAATTGTATAAAATTGTTTTGGGAAAATTTAATGGTTAAAATTTGTATATACTCAAATTTATTCTGAAACTTAAAATAAAAATGTAACTTCATGATTTATTCCTCATATTTAAATAAATTAATAAATTGTTATAAAATATTATAATTAAATTTAATTACTTTTTGTTATGGTATATTTAATATACGGTTATGGAAAAACATTTCCAAAATATAATTATATTTGTGACCAGTAAAAAATATTGATTTGTTCTGTGCTGCAATTAATTCTATTATATGAATGATAAATAATGACTACGCCTAAAAGTATGCATTATTTTAAAATGTGAATTTTAATGTTTCGGGCAAATACTGACTAAAATGAAATAATTAATGACGATTGGAAATTATTTGAAATTTTGTTGAAATAATAGACCACAGTCTAGCTTACGATATTTTAAGCTCTACTGCAGCAACCTCATTCTGAGAATTTACAATATTTTAATTCGTTTTGTAAAATTCTGATTAAAATTAAATTAAAAAATTCTTTCGCTGATATTGTCTTTGTTTTTGTTGTCAAATTATTGATACAAAATGATTAAGCTAGAATTAATCTTGCTAATCACATTTTTTACTACACCATAAATAAAATAATTCTCTAATCTTCGTTCTTCTTAATGCGCCAGTAACGAATGCCAATAGTAATTAGTAAAATTTTTACTTGGAATATTTACAATAGTAAATTTAAGAAATCTTTTGAAACGGCCAAATGCAAAACAAATATGGTAATTTCGAAAGATTTGAAAATATATAATCCATTTTTTATTAATTTAATGTATTTTTTATTTTTTTTTTAAATTTACTGGTTCAATAAAGCTAAAAAAATATCATAAATTCCGCACAATTTTTTGCACTATATAAAAATTAATTACCGCAAATTATTAATTATATATTTTGCCCTATTAACATAAGAAAAGAAAAATATGCAACATCATTTTATTATACATAAAAAAGAATAAATATAATAATTATTATTTTGCATATAATTAAATATGTTGAAATATTTCATTATAATATTCATTCATAAATTTAAGCATTAATATTTTTAAAAATAAATATTTTACCTAAAAAATAGATTATAACTGCCATCTGGCAATCTGTACTAATGAAGTTTATTGACTGCTAGCTAGTATAGCTAGTAAACTAGCTAAAACATAATATATTAAATTTGCATAATCTTTTAATTAATTAAATTGCAATGTCATAAGTTTTGGTGGTTTGTTTTGCTTTTTGTTTTATTAGAAAGCAAAAAAAAAAAATATATTAAAAAATCACAAAAATTATGTTTATTCATAAAATTATTTTATTTTCTTTTTATGATCTTTTAAAATATAATTTTAGATAAAAAGTTGTAATCATTTATAAACGAATAATTAAAAATATTAATAAAATTAGATTTAGGTTTGATTAAAACAAAAACAAATTTTGTAATTCACGAAAATATAAAATAAGAAATTTAGAAATATGATACATATGTATTTTAATTTAATCTCAGATAATTATAATAAAATTTACAATTTATAAAAAATAATAATAGATTTTTAGTTTTCAACGGAAGAACAAATCAAAAAATTTAGTTCAAATTTAATTAAAACAATTTCTTTATTGCATTTCCTATTTGTCATAAAGTTTTCGTTAAATACGGAATTTTGACATCTTCCTTATTTTCTTTTTTTCTGACTTTACAAAACTGAAAACAAGTCTTAAACGATCATAAAAAAAATTGAAGCCAAACTTTTTCTGGCTTTAAAATTTATAACTATAATAAAAACATAAAAGTTTATATACTTTAATATTTGATAGATTTTTAAAACTATAAAACTTTTATCTAAAAAAATCTAAATTCACTTTTCAGAATAAATTAGTCAGTTTTTAAATAATTTTAAAATGTTTTCAAAGACAAGAATTGTAATATACATTAAGAAAATGATTAAAAAATTTGGAAGACATGACTAATATAATTTATAAAACGACTAATTTAATCGGAAAATTAATCTGGTTTATTTGATTTTGTTTTGACTGGAAATCACTGAAAGATTAAACTTAAATTACCAGAAGTTATAAAACCTATTTAACTAAAAAGCGTATGTGATTCCTTTTCCTTGGTCATAAAATCGTTTTAGTATTTAAAATTAAATTTTATTATTTTATGTCTTTGATCTAAATTTAAATTGTATAGAAAATAATAGTAAATAATTTTTCATCAAAATTTTATGGAGTTATCAATGAAATATTGTAGTGCATATATTTACATCAAAATCTTCATACTTTAATGATTTATAAATATCAAAAATTAGATTAATTACCTTATCTGACTAGCCTGTAGTTTCATACATAATAAATTATTAACATAGTAGTATTTGTTGTAGTAAATAATGCTAGTAATGCAGAGTATACAAAAATTAACCAATTTTATTTAAAATTTATTCAGCTACCAATGTCAGACACTATACAAAAAAAGAAGTATATAATACATAGATATGTTATAATAATATCAATATTACAAAAAATATAAAAATCATCGATGAAGCAAAAGAAATTCGAAATTTTTACAACTTAATAAAATTATCTTTATTTTTGCATAAAATATCTTTATTTAATATTATACAAATTTTAACCTTGAACAATTTTAAAATGATTATATTTTATCATAAAATTATAAAAAAAAAAACTTGAAGAAAAATTATGAATTTAGTTGAGAAATAATTAAGTTATAATAAAAATATTGCATCATTAAGGCCCTACCCGTAAGGCCCTACCCGTAATTATTATAGTTTAAAAGGTTCAACAACTTTTAATAATTAACACTAAAATTCAGTCGATTTGGGAAATTTCTTTATACTTTCTTTACTTATTTCTTTATACTTTCTTTAATACTTTCCACCTTAACAATTATCCTAAATTAATAAATTTAGTACAAAATATTAATAAAAAATATAAACTATAAAAAAATATAAACAAATTTCACTGAATTCGATCATCATTCAAATATTTTGCTGAAATTATAAAATTCATTATATAGTACCATAATCATAGATAGTAAAATAATCATATAGAACTATATTAAAAAATTGAGTTAAAGTTCAAATTGAACCGAATTTGATTAAATTTAAACATCTTACAAATTAAAATGGTGCACTATATAATCTATAACTTTAGTTCGATTCGTAATGTGTCTGCACCCACAGAATTTTGATAGGTGAATTGATGCAAGTTATTGCACCAACTAAAAATATTGATTTTCATAAAAAACTTAAAAAGCATAAATATACTAAATAATATAACCTTATTACGAAGAATTCTGTATCTTATCATTTTGTACTATAGGAAATAATAAATATTCAATAAAAAATTTCTAAATAATTTGCAGAAATTATGCACAATTTAGTATAATTTTTATAGATAAAATTTTTTGAACATGAAAAATTGCTAATATGGAAACTTAATATCTATGATCCAAATTTTATAAGAATTTGTAAGAAACTTATATTATTTTAAATTTAAATTAAAAAAATGTCCATCAAAAAATTGTGATCAAAAATTTATAATTAATATTCCAAGATTATTCATCACAAAACTTATCACGAATACAAACTAAATTTTACTAGCAATATGCATAAAATGATTTTTCTTCTGGGGGTTCTCTTGTCAATAATTTGGTATCATTTAAATTCGTCAATTTAATCAATGAATTTGGAAATACATAAATAATTAGAGTAAATTTATGTATATATAAAATTTCTATTTATATATCAAAAATCAAAATATTTTGAAAGCAAGAGAAAAAAAGAAGAAAAACTGATTGATCTCGAAATTGCATTGATTTCAAAAATTTATCACAAAATAATTAAGGAAACTCATAGAAAAATATATTTCCAAAGATATTTTTTTATTTTTTTTTTAATTTGTAACAGAAAATTATCAAAATTTTGTGTCACCATCAATATTATTAGTAGCTCATCGATTTACAATATTTTGTATATCAAACAAAAACCGCATAATTTGACCTTCATGAAATGGCAATATTATAGTTTTCTGTGATATCAATAAAGAGTGCTGAGAGGTCATCATAATAAAAGCGAAATCAAAATCAAATGAAATATTAAAATTATAATAGTGCAAGTCTCAGCAGATTTAGCATAGTTAATTATAAAATATTTTTTTTCGTTATAAATATCAAACATCATTCATTTTTTATTCATTCACAAATTATCTCAACACTTGATCGCATTATCGAATAATCAAAAGAAAAATGGTCAGTAACATTTTAAAAAGAAATAAAAGCTGTTTTTATGATTGGAATAATAATAATTATATTTTTTTTTGCAGAAATTCACTGTAGCTGTTTTATGTGGATTATTTGCAATTGTTGCTGCAGATGTTTCCCATTTAAGTAATAATTATTTACCACCAGACCACCATCATGCACATCATGAACATGTCCATCAAGAATATCATGAACCAGAAATAGTACATCATGAACATGTGCACCAAGAATATCACGGACCAGAAGTAGTACATCATGAACATGTGCACCAAGAATATCATGCACCAGAAGTAGTACATCATGAGCATGTGCACCAAGAATACCATGGACCAGAAGGAGTACATCATGAACATGTACACCAAGAATATCATGGACCAGAAGCTCATCATGGAGGAGCTGCAGAATATTTACCACCACATCATGAAGAACACCATCATACACCAATTGAAATTCCACATGTAGGACCAGCTCCAATTGAATATCATCCAGCTCCAGCACCAGGTCCAATTGAATATCATCCAGCACCAGCTCCAGGTGGTTATTCATTGCCAGTACCAGCACCAATTGAAATTTCTCATCCAGCACCAATTGGAATTTCTCATCCAGTATCAGTACCAGCACCAATTATTGGTGGCCATGTAGCTCCGGCACCAATTGAATATTCAGATGGTGGACAAAGCCACTTTCCTGATGATCATCATACTGAAGTTGGTGCTGATGGTTATAGATATAAAACGGTTAGAAGAATTAAATACAGATATCGTGTTTAGATAATTAATTATAGTAATTTAACTATAAATTGTTATAAATTGAAATTGTTACCAAATAAAAAATTTAAAATAATTTTATGTGTAAATGACAATTTTGGAAGTCAACACAGAATTTAATCAAAATTGAATTATTATAAATTATGTACTTACTCCATGACTGGAATCCTAGCGACACCCTCATGCTATCATTTTGCGATGTTTGTGATTTTCTTAAGTTAAATTATTGCTTTTTAAATATACATTTGTGGTTCTGTTCTTCAAGTAAAGTATATTGGTCTTGTTCCTAACAATCATAAATATTTAGGGTACCAGTTCAAATTAAGTTTCCCTAAATAAAATTAATTAAAGAAAAAACTAATACTTATTTATTGGCAATTATCAAATTTTATTGAAATTATTTTCAGTATATTATACATATAATGTACTGTACATTAGATTCAATCATTAAATTTATGAACGATATCGATATCTGTATCTCTTTACAGTTTTATATCTGTAACCATCTGCAGCTTTTTCATGTGCTGGCTCCGGTTCAGTATCTGAAACTTTTGGTTTTTTCAATGGTGCTGGACCAGCAGGTGCGTCTGAAGCTATTGATGATTTGGATGATATAGCTGGTGCAGGAGCAGGTGCTGGTGCTGGTACAGAAGAACCAGAATTATCTTGGATGGGCTGTTCGACATTATTTGATGTTTGCTTTGGTATCTCTACTGGAACTTGATCAACTGATGATTTAGACGATATTTTTGGTGGCAAGTATTTTTTAGGTGGTGCATTTTGAGCCACAATTATGACCATCAAACCAAAAATACACATTAAAATTTTCTAAAATAATATATAATAATATTTAAGACTTTTAGCAAATAATATCCCTAGTCATAATTTACCATGTTCTAAAATATAATTTGTTTTAACTCTTCAGAAGATAAAATTGTTCTTAAACAAATCATAAAATTGATCATGTATTTATATATGCTCAAAGATTACATCAACAAAAAAGTAACATAATCATTAATTAAAATATTTACTCTGTCATCGTTTAACTAACTTATTTTAAGGAAATCACAATTTCATCTTTGAAGGTACTTCAAATCATTATTAAATTTATTTTTAACCATAAAATCAGTCTGAACAAAGAAAAAAATGTTTAAAGTGTTTAATTTTTGTATTCTAACAAAGTAGCAAAAAAAATGTAATTAACGCAAAGTCGCGCGAATTATAAATTCTAAAGCTAGTTTAACGTATCGTATTAAGTTTCTCTGCTTAGAGATATGCATAAAATATAACTTCTTAGATAGAAAATATATTTAGGTGTTTGTCTTCGATTAAGATCGAAAACTAATTTGGAAAGCTTTGCTTCAAATAAAAGATCGAAAAGTAATTTTGAAAGCTTTTAATTTAAGAAAAGCTTTAATTTCATATAAAAACATAAATATCAGACAAAGATTTCTATATTTTTAACCAACCAGAAAAATTAGTTCTTGTGAAAATAAAGACAAAATTTATTCCAGGTTTTTTTTTGCTATAATTTGGGAAAATTAAAAGATTTTTCAGTTTTTTTTGGATAGTTTTGTTATAATTAAAATTTTGCGTCGATAGATACCAAATTTGTCTATATTAGAGAATTTTCGACGACATTTTTTTGGCGTTAAACATCGACATTTTCCAATATATGTAAATTTGGGACGGGAAATTTTATTTATAATAAAAATATCCAAAACAAAATATTCAAACCAATTCCAAATATCTTTTAATTTGCCCACGTTATATCAACCCGTGAAATACGAAAATAACATAAAAAAATTTACAACAATAAAATACATATATACAAATTTGACATTTAAAATACAATAAATTATGTTTTAGATTTAGATCACCAAATATATGATTTATGTCTTTACTATATTTTAGTTCGCACTTTTCCCATGGCCATTTATCAAAAAAATCGAACCAAGTGATCGTACTATTATATATTTCTATATACAAAGATTTAACTTAAATATTATTCCCATTTTAAAAGCTCTCTGGTAATTAAGCTTATGTTACTAATGCGATTACGTAAAAGCTTATCAAGATGAATACATACCGAACTGATCCGAAATTTGGTAATTCAATTTTTAAATACCATGTTAAATATTCAAACTATTTGAATCACCAGGATAATAAAACTTCAAGCTTCTTAAAACTCATTTAAAATTGTTAATATCTCGCTAACTTGCAACATATTTGAGTAATTTATGCAATTGGTTTAAAATAAAAAGATTATTCTCCAAATGCTTATAATAAATAAGTTGAAGCGTTTGAGTAAAGTGTTAACGAAGATCAGTGGAACCAATTAGAATGAATATAGTGTTACAATTTACAAATGAATTCAATTTTTTGAAGCTTGAATTCATTTATCTGCTTAGCAAATACAAATATGTACATACTTATATGAACATATTGTTTTCAAATATTTCTAGATCTAAAATGAAAATTATATCTGGAAAATATTGTAGTGGATTATATTGTAGTGGATTATTTTAGAGAATATTGTAGTGGATTATTTTAGAGAATTATCAAATCCAGTAATTTCCAATTTTCAGTATATTCGTCTACTATTCAAAAAGAGCAAAAAACAAACACTTAAAACTTTTTTATGATTTGGATTTTTATTGTATTAAGTATTAATTCGATAGTATAAAGTCACATAACAAAGTAATCTAAACTGAAATTCTTTAAGCACGATGTCTTCGTAATTTGTTGTAATGATATCCATCATTTAATAAGGCACCAGTTGCTATTCCCGTGGAAACATGTCCTACTTGATGTACTTGTGGTGCAATTATTGGAGCTGGTACATGATGAACTTGTGGTGCAACATAATTAATTTGTGGTGCTACATGATGAACTTGAGGTGCAAAACGTTGTACAACTGGAGCGGGAATATGATGTACTTGTGGTACTACAATTGGAGCTGGCACATGATGAAGTTGTGGTGCAATATAATTAACTGAAGGAATAATTGGTGCTGGAACATGATGAACTTGTGGTGCTACACGATGTACAACTGGAGCGGGAATATGATGATAAACTTGTGGCACTACTACTGGAGCTGGTATATGATGTATTTGTGGTGCAACATAATTAACTTGTGGTACAACACGATGTACAACTGGAGCGGGAATGGGATGATGAACTTGTGGTGCTACATGTTGGAAAACTGGAGCGGGAATATGATGATGAACTTGTGGTGCTACTTGTTGGAAAACTGGAGCTTGAACATGATGAACTTGCGGTGCAACATAATTTGGAACTGGTTGAACATGAGATCCAGTAAAACCATGAGATACTGGACCAGTAAAACCATGACGAACACCAGATGTTATAATGGGCTGTCCAACACCAAGTCCAACACCAGATCCAGAAAAACCACCACCTGAAAATGGTGGTAAATATTCGTTTGATGGTAAATGAGAAACATCAGCTTTTACTGCAGCTACAATAGCCAATAAAACTAAAAAGTATTTCTAACAAAATGAAAAAAAAAATATTATTACTGTTATCCTTTTTATGTTAACATATTATATAGTAATTATTTACCATTTTGAAAGAATTTTTTTTTTTGTAATATACACCGACAAGTTCTTACAATTCAAAATATTCGAAAAGTAATGATGATATGTTTTCAAGTGGTTCCATATTTATACAAATTTACCTATTTTTATTACAGTTCTTGTTTAGAACCAAAAAAAATTGCTGAATTTATAATTCAAACATTCTTGTATCTGATTGTGGATGATTATAATAAAAAAAAACACTAGAAACTGGTTAGAATATTGCATTTTGTTTATTATTACGATTTCGGCAATATCAAACTTTTACTAAATAAACAACAAAAAATCGAAGAATAAAAAATTAGAAACATATTTTTGTTTTTGAAAATCATCGTCAGAATATTTAAACTAAAATTTAATATGCTAATTTTGTTTTTATTATTATTTCATTTAATTGACAGTTGATGCTCTCTGTTGGAGTTCATGGTTATACAAATAATTTAACAGATTTTTGGTTAATATAGACTAATAATCGTCTAATTTTATTAGTCTGCAAAAAAATTATCGTCCAACAAAAGCAAAAGTTTTATTTATATTTATTTTTTTTTATGGAAATTCAATTTAGAATTTAGATATTTGATGATGACTCAATTTTCGATTAGGGTTGGGATATTATAGAAATTCATAAACATTTAAAATTTAAAATACAAATAAAACAAATTATTATCATTTTAGTTTATAAATATAAATTAACCCAGCATTTACATTCTGGACAGTATTGATATAACCATATAACAACTGCTTACTTTGTTTCCACTGTAATCACATATTTTCGTCAACCAGAGATGCAATTACGTGAATGGTGTATACTAAAATTTAGTTATATGCAACAATTTAATGTCGAAACGAAATTCTAATTTCCTACATAATCAAACCCTGATAAAAAATATTAAATAAATTTTATAATAGTTAAATTGAATTTCAATATGTTTTATTTTGTATTTTATCGTCTATAAAAGTTAGCAAAAAATAAATTAATAAAATCAATCAATCTAAATATAACAAGTATTTGGACAATCAAGAAAAACATTTTTGTATTAGGCAAAAAAAAAGTTCTTGGAAATTCCATGTTTTTTGCTGTTTAGCTGACAAAGGGACTCGAACAATTTTATTTTATTATATTACTGAACCCTTAAAAAAGTTCCCAAAATTTTATCACATTAAATAATCCCGACTTGAGGACGATTTAGATATACAGAGTCTCGATTATGGATATCAATTTTGATTTAAAACATGGGCTCGTTAAAAAAATCAGTTCTTCTTAAAGTAAAAACAAAATTACTAACAATAAACTGGTTCAGTGTTTTTATTATTAACTTTCGACAAACATGGGAAAAATTCCATTTTTAATTATAATTAACTAAATCATTAATTATAGAGTTGATCTTGTTTTTTTTTATTAAATATAAATTAATACTAAAATTACTTCATTCTAATTTGTTATTTAATCTGAACAAGTTTTTAGGATGTGTGGGTGGCTAAATAAGAAACAAAGGTTTTTTTTACCATCTTCACATAGTAAACAACAAAATTTAACTGACCGAAAATATATTTCGAAAGAAATCTCTTAATTGTACATACTTGATATAATTTGTAAAAATATATATAAAAATTTGAAAGATACTATTAAGAAATTGCTTGTACTAAGTGAAACTAAATATTAATTTTTATATTACACAATTTAAATATTTCCCTAAATATTTTAGTAACAAAATAATTGAAGAATATTATTATTTCCATATTATTATTTTTTATAATATACAAGGTTGGAAAAATATAAATAATAAATTTAAAATATCATGTTAACTAAAATTGATCAATCAAAATGTAATAAAAATATTTAATAACAAAAAAAAATAATGATTTACTAATAAATTATTTTATTGAAATTATTAAAATTTAATAAATTTATTTTAATTTTATAATAATGGTTCATAAAATCCTTTTTGAGTTTTAAAGTCCTTTTTGAGGATTGTAAATTGAATAACTTCTGTCCTACATTATAAAAAAATATATTATGAATTTAAATTCAATAAAAATTATTTTAAGAAATTTAAAATTTGGACCAATATTACATTTTTAATGATCCTACACATGAAAAAATTTAAATTAATTAATGTAGTAATAGATCTTGATTTACACTAGTAGTCTTTTTCAGTAGCCTTGAACCTGAAATCTTTAAATCTTTAAATTATAATAATAAAAATATAAAGGAATTTCTAAATTAATTTAAAAAAAGAGGAGCTTTAGATATTACTAATAAACTTTATAGTCATTTTTGATGAACCTGAAAATGTTTATAATATTTGATTTGATTTTGCATTAAATTAATATGATTATTAAATCGCCATAAAGTTAAAACATTTAATTAAATTTTAAATTTAAGAGTCGTTAAAAAGGGTATGGCATTTTTTTACAATTAGAATAAGTGAAATAGTTAGTTATCTAATTATAAATCTAATCTCACACACTTCTAATTATTTCTAATTATTAGAATCTGAAATTATATCTTTTAATTTACCCAATTACAAAGATAAACCTAATAAATTGTCTAATTTAAACTTATTTAACAAACTTACAAACTTATACAAATGGGCAAGCTTTGCATACTCTAAATCTAAATCTAAAATATACTATTCCATTTTTATGATAATCCAATTATAAATTAATCAATATTTAAAATGCATATATTTAGGCGCATATTTTAAATTTCATTTATGCATATTATTTTTTTTCTTATTAGTATTGATTTTTGTAAAATTTCTTTTAAATAATAATTTTGTATAAATTTATTTGTGTCAAATATGTTTTCAAGTGGTTCCATATTTATACAAATTTACCCATTTTTATTTTTTATTTTATTTATTTATTATTTATTCAGAAATGAAAGTGAAACTTAACTCTAATAATTTCAAGTTCAGGGTCAAACAAAAAAGATGAGGAAATGAGTTTAAGGTTACTGCTAAAATATAAGTTTTCAATAGTAATTTTAGGTCGAATATTCGTTATTAATAACTTTTGAATATCAAAATTATAGTAATTTTTTAACTATAATTTTACTCCTCTCGAGGCTACTGGAAAATTATTAAATGCTAGTTCACTTTTTATTTCATTAAAGAATTATTTTATTTCGGTACAAAAGGAAATTGTTTACACAATAATAATTATATCAATTACTACAATCTTACAATTAGCATTTTTTGTATTGTTTTAGTTACTTCACAATAAATTTGATTACAATCAATTAAAAAGTTCGATTTAGTTCAGTAACCTTAAAGCTATAATTTTACTTAGCAGAAAAGTTGAATTAAATGTTAATAATTAATTAAAATATATACACATCATCATATTTTTTTAACTCAAAGAGCGGAACTAAATCAATAAAAACCAGTAATTAATCAGGTTTTAATTTTTGAAAGAAACTTAAATTTGTATATACCATATGGTAAGGAAGTCAACACAAAATATTTTCATAATAATAATAATGTCAGTTGAAGAAAAATTATTGTAAAGTATAAACGTGTATACTAAAAAAATTTTTAATATAATAAAATTTAAATTTGAAAATAATAATGGAAATTAAAGCAATTGGACAATTTGAAAAAAATTATAATTCAAAAAATTATAAATCCAAATCAAAATTAACTTATTTCAAGATATTTTTAAAATTAAGTTTTGAAATTAATTATCTTTTATTAGTTCATTATGTAAAAAAAATATTAAGTTTGTTTCAAACAAAAGTTGGCAAAAATATTAATGGACAAATTGCACTTGTAAATTAATTTTTTTTTTTCAAATTTTAGTTTTGTGATTCAATATTTATATGAATTATTATACAATTTTTAGGTGACAGGAGGTGGAAATGGTTTAGGTAAAGAAATTTGCATAGAATTGGCTAAAAAAGGATGTAATATTGTAATTGGTGATGTTGATATTAAATCAGCAATTGAAGTTGCAAATGAACTTGAAAAAAATTATGGTATTAAATCAAAAGCTTATAAAGTGAGTAAATATTATATAGTGTCAATAATGGTCAGTGTTATTATTATTATTATTTATTGTCATATTATTATTATTTTGACTTTTAAAATTGTATTTTTAACCGTGAAAAGTAATTTTGTGTTTATTGTTTATTAAATATTTTTTTAGGTCTGTAGATTTATTGTCTAATTATTAAATCGAAGCACTTAAAATAGATATATAAAATTAATTAATACAATTATGAATTATTTATTTTTTCCTTAAAAAATTACTAAAAAAGTGGTTATTGTTTTAAATACCAAACTTGAAGTTTTTCTAAATTTTCTAAATTTAAAAATTACAAGTTTTTTAAATTAATTATTAATTTAAAAATATTCAATAAAAACCATTTTATCAAATTATCTCATTTCTGTTTATATTTCACTAAATTACTATTCACATTTAAATACATACGTAAGTATTAAAGTTGCTAGCAACATATAATTCAATCAAGCAACATTGTTGCAGTACTTACTATTTGGGAAACAATATGTTGCAGCAATAAAAAAATTTCTTCATTAAAGATTATAATAATGTATTTGAATTTTTCTAAATATTATTAAAAATTTTCCTTACTTTTCCTTTTAAGTTGGATGTTTCAAATTATGATGATGTTACAAAAACTGCTGCACAAATTGAAAATGATTTAGGACCAGTTGATATTTTAGTTAATAATGCTGCTTTAATGCCAATGTCAGCATTAAAAAATATTGATCCAGCTGAAGTGCCTAAAGTGATTGGAGTCAATTTAACATCACATTTTTGGGTTATAAAATTTAATTTGTTTTCATATTTTATAATTAATTTATTCAATTTTTATTAGACTATACAAACATTTATTAAAGGAATGAAGGAAAGGAATCGTGGTCATATTGTTGCAATATGTTCAATGGCTGGTAATAAAATTCAGTAAATTTCGTAATAAACTTTTATGTATAAAAAATGTGTAGGTTTACATCCAGTTGCTAATGGGATTTTATATGCAACAACAAAATATGGTGTAAAAGGTTTAATGGATTCATTAACAACTGAATTAATTCTTGATAATGCAAATATCAAAACGACTACAGTTTTTCCATATTTTATATTAACCAACAAGGATTTAGTAGATGCCTTAATAGAAACAAAGTATAATACTAAACATTTTCATAAATTTCAAAAAAAAATTATAAAGAAAATTTAAACTTTTTCTAGTTCTTTTAATAAATTTCCACCAATGTCACCGTCCAAAGTTGCTCAACAGATTGTAAAAGCGATTGTTAATGATGAAGAATATATTATAATTCCAAGTTTCTTCTCAAAATTATTATATTTAGGCTCTTTAATACCAAAATATATTTTAGTACCATTATTGTATACTGATATGAGCCGAAAAGTTCATAGAGTATCAAAAGAAGATAAAAATTAAAAAGTTATTGAAAATTATGTAATAAAAGATTCTAGTATAAAATGGAAGATAATAAATTTTTATTTACAATTTTAATGTTAAATTAAATTATTTATATCTCGGACAAAATTAAATTTTATTAAATATTTTCTTAAATATTGACCATTGACACTATAACTAATTATTCACTTTTTCTTCCACTTTATATATTTTGCAATGGCAAAAACATGATTTAGTACTTATCTATGAATCATAAATATATATAAATAATAATTACAATTATTTTTTTGATTATTAATTATATTGAAAATGAAATTAAAGTAATGAGAAATTAATTAGTATAGATAGGTTTTTTCTATGTTGAAAGTTCAAATAAATCAATAGTCAGCATCTTGAAAATTGATTAATTATATTGCATATAAGTCTGTATAATAAATACTGCACCCTAGTGATCTTTAAAATTGAACTATTTATAATAACAAAATTAGTTTAATTTAATTCAATGAAATAATTTTTAATTTCTAATGCATAATTAGCTTAATAAATATCGTCAATAATTTAGAACTTTGGATTAAACTTTTCATTTAAAATATATAATATTATGGAAATATTTTTTAGAACTAAAATTCTTTGAGATAAATGGATCTAAAAGATTTAATAATATATAAATCTTGATACCAATATTATTTCTGCATGGCAACATCAGTCTTGTTAAAGATCCAACAAACTATATCAGAATATTTATATAAAATGTCAAAATTAATTCAGAAATAACATAATATAAATTTTAAATAAATATTTTACCCATCCCTGAACGGAACATCTCATCATTATGTATACTGATAAGTAATTGAATTCCCAAATTATATAAAAAAAAGTGATAATTTCTACTCAAAATCTTGCATTTGATTAAATAAAAATTGAGTTAAAATAAAAATATAATCTTAACCTTAAAAATTCAAATTCGATTTCTTTTCAAGTTCAAAGCTTTAATTCAGAAAAAAAAACAGGTTTAATTTTATTTATTTATTTTTTACAGAATTTATTAAAATAATAAGAGAGTTTATTAAAATTACAAAAATAATAAATATTGGAAATATTTATTAAACAAAATATAATTGAAAACTAATTTTTATTAAAAATTATGTAGTACATAACAATAATATTATAGTAAATTGAGACCTCGAACTTTGGGATTGGAATAACTCCTATAATATAACTTTAATGCAATTAAAACTTGTTTCATTTAAATTGAATGAAAAGGAAATTTATTATAGCTATTGATTTTATAATAAATTATTGTCTGCTAACGTAAATCTCTAAAAGATCTCACTTCAAGAAAATTTTCTAACTTAATAATCTAGATTAAAAGGAGACTTTTACAATCTGACAAATTTCAATATTTTTCTCAAATCAATATGTCATTTTGCCTCCAGATGAAACTTAATAAAAGCATTTTTTACTGACATACATGAATTGTCGTATACCCGCATACTATGCCAAATATATGTACCAAATTTTAGCTATTATATAAATAAATATAATGAACAATTTTAAACCAACTTCATACGCTTTAAAAAAAGTACAGAAAAATAAGTAATTAAAAAAAAAATGTTACTTTGAAATTCAATAAATTCTAAACAAACTCCTTAACTTCATTTAACATATTTTAAATCAATTTATTAAGATTTTTTTCCGTTTTCGATAGTGATTTGCTTAATATGTTATATATTATGCTTTTATTACAATTATTATGATTTGAAATCTGTAATATAATATTGAAAAAAAGCTTTTATTTTCATGGTAAATTAATTTAAAAATAACTTTGAATTTTCTATTTTATTGCATTCTCAAATTAATACGCAACGGAATCAGTTGACTTAAAAAATTATATTAAATTAAATTAATTTAAAAATTAACGTAAACATAAAATTACTTATCATTAATTTACTATAATTTAGTGTTAATTAAAAAGAATTATTAATTTTTTAATTATAAATTTGTTCAGTTTTACAATAGTGACAAGTAGCCGTGAAAATGTTTGATCCAAAACGTTGTGGAAAATCACCAGGATATGTTTATGCATTCAGATGGATTAAATTATTTTTAGGAATGATACCATTTTTATTTGTTGATTTAATACAATTTATTACAAATCTTTTTAAAAGAAATAGTGATAAGGATATTAGTGGTCAAGTAGCACTAGTATGTGTTAATAATTTTGTGATGAAAAATATCATGTGAATAGAAATAATAACAATAATTATTATTATTTAGGTAACAGGAGGTGGTAATGGGCTTGGTCGTGAAATATCAATTGAATTAGCTAAAAAAGGATGTAATGTTGTTATTGCTGATATTGATTTTAAAGCTGCAACAGAAACATCAAAAATATTAACTGAACAGTATAATGTTAAATCAAGTGCATATAAGGTATATAATAATTATACATATATAAATTATTAATAGATAGATTTTAATTAATTGAAAAAAAAATTTATAGGTAGATATTACAAAATTTGATGAAGTGAAATTATTAAAAACACAAATTGATAATACATTAGGACCAGTTGATATATTAATAAATAACGCTGGTGTATTACCAACAAAATCAACATTTACTGAATCAACGCCTGAAGAAACTGAAAGAGTTATACAAGTTAATTTATTATCAAATATTTGGGTAAATTAAATTAAATAATTAAATAATTTAAATAATTTGAACAAATTAATTATATAGACAATACAAATTTTCTTAAGTGGAATGAAAGAAAGAAGAAAAGGTCATATTATAGCAATATCTTCAATGGGAGGTATATGAAAATTTTATAATTATTTAGGTTTTTAAATTACTTATTAAATGTTTTTCGGTTAAAAAAAAATTAGGTTTAGCTGCACCACCAATTTCCAATTCATATGCAGCTACAAAATTTGGTGTACGTGGTTTAATGGAATCATTACAAGCTGATATAAATTTATTAGATTTAGCAGATAATATTAATGTAACAACTGTTTTTCCATTATTTATTGCAACAAATGAAAATCTTGTTGAATATCTTGAACAAAATGAGTAAATTTTTTTTTTTTTTTTTTTGAATTTTCTCTTTTAATTAATCAATGATTTAATTAAATAATTTTAGAATACTTCAATATATACCAATAATGACAGCTTCTTATGTTGGTAAAGTTGTTGTAAATTCAATATTGAAAAGGAAACGTGAAGTTATTATACCAGGTTCATTTGTTCTGCATTTCCTTTTAAAATTGTAAGTGTATAATTTTAAAATGATTAATTTGAAATATTTTAATTTTTTTAATTTTCAGCTTTTGTCCACAAAATACTTATGCTTATTATACAAAGAAAATTTGTGTTGTAAAACCAAAAAATTGAATATACATTAATTTAATAAATGCAAAAATTTTAAAAATAATATAATAGTTATTTTATTTTAAAATTAATTAATATAAAATTAATTAAATATTTGAAATAAATAGAAATTTTAATAGTGAATAAATGTAATTTTTATAACTTCAGAAGTTAATGCAGAAAATTAATTACTTTCAATTGCTATTATTTACCTATATATAGGATAATATTTCCATATTAAATTTGAATTTAATTTGGATTCAATCAACCTTTAAAAGTTTTCAAAAGAAACTGTTTCACTATTTACAATTTACATTTCTTTTTATGTGACTGGACAAAATAATAACTATAATTATACAATTTTAAAATTTAAATGATGTAAATTAATTATTATTATTTAACTTAATATAATTTATAATCACTGACATAGATGTACATATAATAAATAATTGATATAGATAAAAATTCCATTAATTAATCATAATTCCCATTTAAATTAAATATTATTAGATAAATAATAAATAGTAATTAAAGGTAATTAAATTTTCTAGATCAACTTCCGAAGTTTTTAAAATAAGAATAACAACAATTTAAATTTCCTAACCAATATAAAATTGAGCGTGACCAAGCAAATAAATTATGACAATAATTAATAGAATTTAATTATAAAAAAAAATTCTGATCCCTTACAAATATCTGAGCACCATATAGTAAACAAAATTAAAATTGTAAGAAATATTATTGCTATTTCATGATTAATGTAAATTAATTCGAATTAGTAATTAGAAATTCGTATGACAAGCAAATAAATATATTTATACTTAATGTTATAATAGCATGTGAAAATTAATTTACTAGAAGTTGTAATTAATAAATCAAAATTACTATAGAAATGTAAACTTTGAAATTCATTGATAATTTACATAAAGCTTTTCCTTATTTTATAAAAAAAATTATAATACCTTTCAAAAATTGACATTTTTAATTTCCATAAATATGATTAAATGCTCTCCTATTGCGAAAGTAGCTATTAAACTTGCTTTTGGAGAATAAATTTAAAAGAATTATAATAAATTATAATTTCCATTATTTAAAGATTCACGACCTACACAAAAAATTTTATTATATATTTAAAAAATAATACTATAAGATAATTCTTATCTAATTATTGAAATTTTGTTTAAAAAATTTGGCAGCAAGTTGAAAAGTTCAACATTTAAATGTACAATAAAAATGATAAAACATAAATAATGCTGTCACCAACATAATAAATTTCATTTCTTTGGTTGCTATTATGGAATAAAGCGACTTATTTTTTTGTTAATAATCTAATAGCACATGCTATGAACGAATGAAAAGATTAAAGCTTTTTATAACTAAATTAAATACGTACACATTATTTATTTACAATCAGACAAAAATTATGCAACACCTAAAAGTATACTAATATAAAAAGAAATATAATAATAAAATATTTTTTGTAGATTGTTAATCTACTCCAATTTCAAATTCATGCAATTTTAAAATTGATATTTGAATAACAATATTTTTAATTATAATTTTACATCAATATATTTAGCCATGATACCAAAATGGAGATAATTTGGGAAATTTAATAGAATCTACATCTAAAATATTGTTATTACTTATATACCGAGAAAATTAAATCAAAATAATTTATTTTCATTAAACAAAGTTTATTTCAAAAACTTTCTTCTATTTTCTTAATTGTAGTAATTCGGTATTACAAAAAAATATGACATAATTGGTTATTACTTTACTACCAGAGCTAGAAAATTCTTACTAAAGTATATATGCAATATATGATATTGTTAAACTAAATATTTTCGTAAAAAGTTAATTATACAAAAATTAGATTGAAATTTGTCAATAGAACAGGATATACCTATTCACTTCTGCTACTTATAGTAACCATAAATTTAAAATGCCAAACTAAATTTAAATGATTGATTATAATTTAAATGGTTGAAATTAATTTCAATTTAAATACTTAGAATTAATATAATAATTAACCAGTTAAGCGCGTTTGACGTATATATACGTCATGTAGAAGTGATTCTATGGTGCGTTTGACGTATATATACGCCGGGTGAAAAAAATATGAAAATTCAAAAAGTTAGTAAAAACTTAAAACAATATCATGTAAAAGTGTAGTTTACACTTGTATCAAGATTGCAATATGTAGAATCTAATATGAATTGTTTCGGTCAGTGCATATTAACCAGCTAAGCGCATTTGACGAATATATACGAATATATACGTGATCGGCGAATTTAATTACGCACCCAAAAATACACTTTTGAAAATAAATTACTCGCTTAACTGGTTAAGAGAAAAAGAATTTCTTTAAATGCCGTAATATTACAAAAATTAACGTAAATATATTTAATAGTGAACTAAGATAAAGAAGCTAACAATTTAACAATATTATTATGGTTATTATTACAGTAAATTTATAAAATGATATGTAAAGTGTAATTTAATTAATGTAATTTATGTAATTAATTGCCTAATGAAATTAATTTTAGCTGCAAAATATTAATATTAATTAAGAAAGGAGCAAAAAACAACAAGTTAATGTAATTTATTACATATTATTTAAATTAAATAATATATTTGCAAATAAAATAAATGACAAATCTATTAAAGTTGTAAAATTGTTACCAAGTGTACAGAAAGAAAATTATCAATTTTTTCCGGTATTTTATTATTTGCTTTTAATAAATTTATGAAAATATAGAAAAAATTACATAAAAAAGCAAATATTTCACATTAAAGGCAGCATAATGTCTACACTTATAATTTAATCTTACATTGAAAGAAAATTAATTTGTAATTGGTAGTTTTGAATTATTTATTTGCAATATTAAATTAAACTAATATAAATGTATTAACATATTTTAAATACGGTATAAATACTATGTAAAGGTACATAATATTAAAATAAAATCTGAAAGAATTCTTCTTCAAAGATAATCATATAGGTATATGTAGTTAATCAGCTCCTATAATCTTTCAAAAATTTTTGCTAATGTTTTTTCGCGCCCTCAAACAATATTTAAGCTATAACATACCTTTTTCAAAATTAAAGTGATGATTCAAAATAATTTAACTACTACGACTGCAAAGTAAGCTTTTTTCTGTTACCAAAGATATTTCATTATTTTAAAATCCATCCTTTTCCAAGGTGACTTCAGTTTTCCATCTTTTAAGCATACACTATATATACATAGTTGATATAAATATAGTGGATATTATATTCATTTCGCACTTGATTGGATTATTATTATTTATTCAACACATCCGCGAAGGTTTAGCAAAAAATTGATCAGTAATTAAAAAAATACAGACAATATTAAGTAATTCTCTATAATATTATGAGTCAACAAACTTCTATATTCTAAAAATGTAATGTATTATAGAAAAAAACCCCAAATTTATATAACAAAAAAGAATTCAAAATTTCTCACCAAAACATCATAAACATAATAAATAATGAATAAATCAAACAAAATTGGATATTGACATTCGTAATATGATTAAATAAAATATCTATAATATCCGTAACCGGTTTAAATAATAAAAATATATTAATAATTTTATTACATAAAAGCTAATTTTAATTTTGCCGGTTAGTATTTTCAAAATCTCCATATACAAATTATACTTATATTTTTCTGAATCTGATCATGCAGAATTGAGCAAAAATTTTATAATTTTATTTAAGTATATTTTCATAACATTTACATAAATATGTAATAATAATAACAAAATATACAAATATCTATTTAATTGTTAAATCAACTAGTTTTACGCGGTTCATCATTTAAATTACTATACTATTTATTATTATTATTATTATTATTATTACAATTGTAAATAATATTTTATTAGTTTTTCCCTCCATATTTTACAATCTTTTTAAAACTGATAAAACGAAGATATAATTTTTATGCTAACGAAAAAAATAATCTTTTATGTAAAAAAAAAAGTAAATTACCTCTATTTGTAATTAGTATGGTAAACTTTTAAATATATATATAAAAAATTTCTATTTCAATTTTATATACAAATTTTTTGAAAATCATATTTTGTGGTGATATCATATAAAATGAGGGAATACCAAACTAAAAATCATCATTTTCAATTTCATTAGACTAAAGTGAAGATCATCATTTTTTCTGTGCTTCTCACAATAAAATTTAAAGCATCATTTAAAATGGTAATAAAAAAAAAAAAAATTACATAAATTTTGAAAATTCTTTAATTAAATTAATTTTAACTTTAAAATTTCAAAATTCATATTTCCATTTTTAGAAATCTTTATTAGTTATACTAGCATCAATTGCTATTGCAAACGCTGATGTATCACATTTATTTGGATCTGGAGTATCAAATCAATATTTACCACCACAACGTGAACCACATCATAGATATGGTCCACCACCACAAATTCAAGTGAATACAAATTCTGATATACCAGAATCATTTTATCGATTCAATCCGACAATACAAAGTAATATATATAGGAAACCATCACAAAATTATGGTCCACCACTTACTAATACCATAGGACAATCGAATAATGTTGAAGTACATTTTATACAATTACCAGCTTCTAGACAACCAATTGGTTCATATGCACCAGCAAATCAATATTTACCACCACAACAACAGCCAATATATCGTCAACCATTAGGACCAATTTATCGACCAACAACACCAATTTATCGTCAACCAGTTTATCAGCCACAACCAATTTATCGTCAACCTGTTTATCAACCACAGCCAATTTATCGTCAACCAGCACCAGTTTATCAACAGCCAATTTATCGTCCAATTGCTGAACCGATACCACAGCCATTACCAATACCACAACCTGGACCATCATATCGACCAATTCCACAACCAATACCACAGCCTTTACCAATTCCACAACCAATACCGCAACCAATTCCACAGCCATTACCATATCCACAACCTGGACCATCATATCGTGAACCATCTTATCACACAACTATCAATTATCCACCAACAAATCAGTATTTACCACCAGTGCAAACAAATCAACAACCAATTGAACCAGAACCAATTGCACCACAAGAACCAATACCAACATTTCAACCACCTAGTCATGAATATTTACCATCCATTGAAGCTAAAAATGTATATGTAACTGGACAAATATCACAGCCAGCAATACCAATTTCACAACCAAGTAATGACTATATTCCACCACAAGTAACACAACCCCAACAAATACCAAATTATATAGAACCAGAACCAGCACATAGTTTTGGACCAACAGGTTACAGTTATAAAAGACCATAAAATTTGAGAATCTCTGTGATCCTCCAAGATCATCAAAAAAAGTCACATTTAGAATTTAAGTTAAAAATAATTTTTATAAGTGTTTTTTGTTTGTTTGTTTGTTTTTTTTTGGGATGTGTTTAAGTGCAAAAACCAAAAATAGCCATTTTTACATAAGAATTGAAATTGAAATTGAAATTATATCATAGCCATGTTGTACATAATAAAATTAATTTTTGTTTTGTTTACTTGACAAACCTTTTTTTTTACTGGTATTTTAAGTAATCGCAGTTTAAACGAAAGTACACATTTTGTTTTATTACGCCATTACACAGATATATCTAAATTTTTGTTTAGTGATGAGCTCCCCAATAACTTTCCAACACTTTGGTTATGTTTATAGATTAATATAAATATAAATAGACATTAATAATTATGCAAGGTTAAATATTTTGTTATGTGATTTACACTATACCAGCATCTAATGTGAAATTACATTTTACACATATCAATCACACAATTGCACAAATTTATGCTTCTACATTATATGATGTTATACAAAAAATAGTGAAAATATTTTATACTTTTTTTTTTTTGTTCAGATTCATTTTTGATGATGAAAAAATAAAACTGGGCAAGGCAGATATTTTGTTACTTTGTTTAATTATTTGCATCTTACTTGAAAATATAAAAGTTGGTTAAATAATATTTATTTAAAAATTTAAGAGTTTCTAAGTCATATACATACAAACATTTGTATAATACCAAATAGATAATAAATGGTAGTAAAAAAAATCAATAATTACATAAATTATATATTTAATATTTATTACAAATTATTTTATGTTTATTAAAGTGGGTATAATTTGGTTTAAATTTAAGTGACCATAACATAATGGGAGTGCAAAAATATAATTCAACTTTACTTGAAAAATGACAGAAATTCTTATAAGTGTTAATTTCTTATTGGAATCCCTGTTTACTTGAATAAGTAGAATAGGACGTGAGTGGGAAATTTAAAGATTGATTAATTACTAATTAGCATAATCAATTTGATTTGAATATCTGGAAATTATCAGGTATCATCTTTTTTTTAGTTGTCAATTTACTATATTAATAGTCGGATTAATTCGTGAAACAAACTCAAACTAACAGCAGTTTGCTCCTATAGTAGGAAATCAAAATTTCCTACTCATGAGCAAACTATATACCATGTTGTTGCAATTTGTTTTATTTACTGAAAATCTACCTTGATTTAAAATCGAATTAATGATAAATGAATTGAAGAAATTTAAATTGTAAATCATGACAGTTTATTGAATTATAAAATTTTCTGGTTTTCTTACTTTTATTTGGGTTAGTTTTTATATTTGAAATAAATATTCAGAATTAAGAATTTAGAAGGTACTCAATGGTATGGACCTAATTTTTGGCTTCTAGCCATAACATTCATATAAATATAGTATTTTTCTATTAATGATAAAAATAAGTATGAGTTGAGTATGGCTATACTCTTTACCTTATATACGTATACTACATCATTCGCGATTGGCATACTAAGAAGATTTTGGATCACCCCTATATCAAAATCTACCCTTTTTCATTTTCCCATACAAAATTTCTAGGAAAATTTTTCCTAAATGTATGCAATTTTCTTGCTAGTAAACTGTGTTAAGGGTAAAATTTGAGGTAGGTGTTGGATTTTGAACATTTTTTTATGCCGTTCGAGAGTCTTTAATTAGTCCAAAATTATAGGGCATTTCAAATTAATGTAGTATAGATATTTATATGGTGGGGGTGCTAGCTTGAACACAAGCTAGCTTGAACACAAGCCAGCACCCCCCTTTTTAAATCTTTATTTCTGGTGAATAAGGGATAATAAAAAATTATTTTTTTGGGGTTTTAATTAGTTCAATTATAGCATCAACATTTTTGAAATCGGTTAAAGTGGGGGTTCCCCTATTTTTTACGTCAATATTTAGCTGAAATTCTGAAATAAAAAAGAAGTTGTTAGAATGTAAGAGACTTAAAATAAATTCAACTTTAAATTCAAATAATGTTTACGATTTTGTAAATAGTTATCAGATCTAAAAGTAAATA